>JAPDOI010000790.1:167500-175000 GCA_029168955.1 Aplectana chamaeleonis
GGGGTGTGCGGCAGTTGCCGTTTGCCGATTGCCGTTTGCCGTTTGCCAGCCATTTTTGGGCTTTGCCGTTGCCGTTTGCCGAAATTTTCGTCTAAAACGGCAAAATTTCGGCAAAAATACGTTGAAACAACAGGATTTGCCTTCACCGCAGTTTATGTGTTGGTCAGCGATTCGAAGCTGCTACAAATAACTAATTTGAGTAGTTCGAGCTTATCTAATGTATAATTGTGCCCATTCAATCGGTAACTAATGGAAACATCTTCACTGGATAATCAGAGTAGGTCCTCGGAGTTCTAGGTTGTCGGGGAGCCTCCAAATGTCTTTTTTATTATAATCAAGTTCTTAACCCTTCAAAGACATAGTCCAACCTCGTAATTGTTTTTTAGTTTATTTTTTAGCTTATCTTGAAGAAAACTTCGGGCTGATCACAATGGTGCCTCCAGAATCGCTCAAAACCCACCACGAACGGAGTTATGGCTCCTCAAAGGTTGTGAATTCAAATTGTGAGAAGTTCGTGGACGAGTTGTCCCGGGCCTGTTTTCCCTCGTGATTCGTAGCCATCGCAGCGCAGCAGACGACAGTATAAAGCTAGACCGATAACAAATGGAAGAACGTAGATTTCGTTCAAACCCCATGGCCTGTCTCGTCCCTATTCAGACCGGAAACACTGAGGTGGGCGGAGCGAATGGGTGCTGATTTGGGGGGCGGAGAGAATGGGTGCTCGATTTTTCTCGCTTATTCTGAAGAGTTGAGATTCCGCGTGTGGCAGGGTTGCTGCACATAGCGTCCGGACCATAACATCAAATTGTACCTACGAGCTTGGACTGTGCCTTTAAGAATGCCACAAGCCCTTTTTCGGAAGCATACCGGTTACTGCAAGTTCTAAGGTTACAAAACCAACTGATTTCAAAGTTGTAGCTTAAATGCAGCCTTTTTTAGACATGTGAACCAGTTGAGAACCCGTGTATATCGGTCCGCTAGTGAGCTGGTGGTATTAATTGGGACAGGATGTTGACCAAGTCTGCAAATACTTTGTTTGGCATTTTTAGAATTGAGCAATATTTACAGCTTTACACAAGGTGTTGAGTTGATCGCAAAATGCTTGTCTCTGGGCGAGATTGGACCAGCATAATCCCTTTCAGAGGGAGCCCCTTATCGCACTGCACCACCGAAGCCCCAGTTCCGTTCTCACTCAACTGCTCGGTAAATCAAGAACGCTCCGACCAGGAATGCGATCAGTAAAGGCAGTGTTCAATGATATTTACGGTTTCGAGATCATTAGCTGCAATGAAGGGTTTATTCTGTGACAGAGGTGAGTTTGTTAAGAAATGGTATAAAGATGAAAAAATGAAAAATCTTTGAAGGCAACGATTAAAACCGCATTCAACTTTTCATCAGAAATCGAAGGGTTCGATTCCCATTCCAACAACAGTGTCGAAAGCCGGCTTGAAACGAGCAACCAATAGCATAATACGGCCCCGGAACTTGAATGTGTGGTGCTCGCCCACCCACTTTCTCGGTCGCCACAAAGGAAGTGGGTGGGACGGACCCACCACATTCAAGTTCTGGAACTGAAAAACGATTTCCTGCTCGCGGTTAGCTGACATTGTTTTAATGGGCCTCGGGTCGGCTTGTAGGCCGAATACACATAAAGGAACGCCCCAAGAGCAGTCCGGCTGCCTAAACGCACTGCACGCGGCGCTTCAGCGACTACGTGAGCGTAGCGGCCTTCTGTCGCACTTACCAGTCGAACTGTCTTTAGGTGCCTCTCCTTCTGAGAAATTCGATCAGCATCCCCCTCGGAGCTCTTGATTTGCGATGGAAATTCAAAGGCTGTTTTTATCATGAGCACTGCATTCAACTAGACTAGTTTTACTCCA
Source organism: Aplectana chamaeleonis (assembly GCA_029168955.1). NCBI lineage: Eukaryota > Metazoa > Nematoda > Chromadorea > Rhabditida > Cosmocercidae > Aplectana > Aplectana chamaeleonis. Next base: position 169,381 of record JAPDOI010000790.1, read on the forward strand.
CTCCTGTAGAATCACAAGGAAAACCATTCACACGTAGCTTGAAGTGTGCAAAAATTGAGAACCTCGAGCCTATTACTTGCTACTAACAATAGAGATTGAGAGTGACTCCGGTCGTAACCTAAACTGCGCGCTGCTGATCGCGGTGTGGGTTGTCATTCGCCATCAAAGGACCAATCATCGCGTATTCTCACCTGAATGTCGTACCGGTATCGGCCAGTCTTTGGGTCGGCGCACATTCCCATCGCACCAAGCTTGCTTACGGTTTACTAATCGCCGCAAGCCTCTTAAAAAAACCCTTTGCGGGTCTATCACATTTTGCACTGCTCAAAAAAATGCTCATCTGGATCTCTAGCATTTATTTGTACGGAAACTTCAATTAGTGAGGAGGAACTAACAGAATTATCTCCGGCGATGGAGAAGCTTACAGCCTTGTTGATCTTGATAGTGACTCCTCATAACCTGAGTCATTCAAGTAGCTTTTGATATATGAGATTTTCTTCCTTTCAAGGCTATTGAAACGCGAGGCACAAAGTAGCAACTGACAGATATAGCATGGAATACGACATGACTAACAAGGGAAGTATACAAAGCGTAGGTCTGATCTGCCAAAACGACTAGTGTCGTTAGTATCTCTTGTGGCTCAATAGTAAAACTGCGCAGTATCCCGCCGCGAGCCGCAGGTTCCAAGAAGTTACAAGCTTAAAAGGCTCATTTTTTGTGCTTTTTGTACCTTCCAAATGCGCGTTATTCTTCGGAAAATCCGGAAACGGACCTCATAAATGTGTTCAGGACCCAAAACTACCACCCTGAGCAAATTTTGGGTGAACGAACATTTTCCGTACTTTGTCCAGACTGACAGCGTTTTGGACTTGTACGGATTTTCGGTTGGGCGCTTATTTCTACTAATTGAGGGCTCTGGAAGCGTTTTAGAAAAATGTTCCAGATTTGACTTAAAATTCTCCCAGGGGGGTTTTTTGGGGCGCTGATCACGATTCTGTGATTTATTAGTCGATTTTCAAAAATTTTCGGCTCATTTCGTTTGAAGCTTCCCAACCGGGGAAAATTTCGAGGGAAAAACGCCTCTTTCGAGATTTCCGGTTTTCTACGATAGATATGTCTCAAAATCATTTGCTGAGGGTTATTCAGAGTGCTAAACACGAATCTGGAGTCCGTTTATCGATTTTTTGCCGATTACGGTAGATTACGGTGGGTATACTTTAGTTTGGTCAAAATCTCAGATTTTACTCAAAATTTGTATACGGGGGTTATTCGGGGTGGAGAATACGAATTTAACGTCCGTTTGTCGATTTTCAAAATACTAAGGTGGGTTTTGACCCCTAAATGACATGTTACCCACCGTAACCTACAGTAAAACTCAAAATTTCGACAAATGGACTCCAGATTCGTGTTCGCCACCCCTGATTACCCCTACTTATAACTTTTGAGCTATATCCGAGAAAATTTTTCGAAACTCCAAAAAAAATGCCTGATGGGTACCCTTGCCTTTTCTCCAGGCTTAAAAAATGCTCATAACTTTTTTGAACCTGCGGCTCGCGGCGGGATACTGCGCATTTTTACTGTTGAGCCAGAAGAGATACTAACCATACTAGTCGTTTTGGCAGATCCGACCTACGCTTTTTATACTTCCCTTGTAAGCAAATGTTGGTGTATTATGGCACAAAACAGATTTTGCCGTTTGCCGTTTTGCCGTTTGCCGGTAGTTTTTGGGGTTTGCCGTTGCCGTTGCCGTTTGCCGAAATTCTAAATTCCTTTGCCGCACACCCCTGGTGCCCAGGCTCTTGCTCTTTCTCCAAAGCGTACAGCACACTTTCCCTGATAACCCGCATGGGTCTCTGAATTCCCTCTCTCTCCGAGGAGTTCAGTACACTTCCCCGGATGGGCTACATCGAGTACCTGGATTCCTACCCACCCTCTAAAGTCTTCTGCACAGTTTCCCAGGGGATGTTGATCGAATTCACAGCACCGGAGCAGTTCGGCTAGCACACGTGACGCGCGTGGCGGAAACCCGCTGCGTTCACGTCGTCGTTGGGCGCGTTAACCGTGAGCCTTCTGAAAAAAAAACTAGTTGGCCCTCGGTCAACGTGCCCCAGACGCGTGCTTCACGTGTGCCAGCCGAACTGCTTCCACGCTGTGAATTCGATCAATATCCCGTTTCCCAGATCCACGATGTTGCTAGACTCCTGCGCTCTTTCCTGGTTATCTTGAGGGCGTTTTCTAAAGTCGTGCACAGCATCTTCGTAGCCTACACGTCTTCTCGAATGTCCATCCCAACGTCTTTGTCACAGAATGGGTTAGGCGCTGCACTTTCTTAGATTGACCGGCTACACCTAGCTGAGACCCAGCATACGCTTTGAAATGCCTTGCTGGCACCGCTGATCGATCGCATGCTTGATTAAGAAGGTAGATGATGAACACTGACAGTCAAGTATGAAAAGCGTGACGTTTCGCGGTCAACGACTTACGAACCACGACCTGCGGCACACACCATAAGCTTCTCCTAGGCGTTCAAGCTGATAATTTCATCATGCATTGAGAAGTTTTTCGTTGTTGGATGAAGCGCTTTTTCCTCTTATTTGAAGAAAGGAATGAGAAATTCGTTTTCAGGAATGCTCTACTATATTATAAATTATGCATATTTTATTGTTAGCATAAGATGCTGAGTTGATCGAGAAACGCTTGGCTCCGGCCGAGATTGAACCAACATATTCCCCCTCCGGGGAGCGCCTCACGTTCATGCTGAGATGGGCCATGACTACTTGGGATAGAAACTCAGATCTCCAATCTAACCTAGGACTTTCCGGAGCGAAGAAGATGAAGAAGGTGACAATTAGGGTGAGCACTAGTTCCAACGCATAGACGACCCACCATGAGTCGGGAGTTCCAAAAATCTGAACAGTAAAAAAACTTTTCAAAACACACAAAGCCTAGCCTACTCGTACGAGTCCGGGCGGTGTAAGCAGCGGAGCGATCGGTCATGGCAAAATATAACAGTGATGAGAAGATTTTGACATGATAAGTCCGCTAAGCCTTACTTCGACCTGCTTAAAATGAGGGAGCTAGGACTCTGCCAATCCGAGACTTGATGCTTCGGGTAAAGCCGCCTGTTACGTCCCTTATTATCATAAGGCATCAAATTCACCTTAAGCCTCATTCATAGCTGGTCGCCTCGACTAATCGCGGCACTGCCAACAGGTACAAAACCCGTCGCGACAACAGATCTTGCACTGAGTCGAGAAGGGTTGGAACAGTTTGCAGTTTCAGTCACGATCGCCGGGCGACTGGGGTATTTCATAGCTAGTCGAAGCGACCTGCTCGATTTTGTTAGGTGGCTTCGACTAGTCGTGTCGCTTCCATGATGGAAGCGACTCGTCTAGTCGAAGCGACTAGGCCGTAATCATCCGTCAGGACGTGGTGTATTCGACGCCAAATTGCGGCATAGTGGAAAGTCTGCGAGCGAGCGGATGGGGGCGTGGCCTTGAAAATTTTGCAGCGGAGTCGCAGGCATCCCCGCAGAGTGTGATTTCGATTAGAGCGCGGATGCAATTTAAAGACTTTCGTTTCATTAGTTTGGAGAGATTTGATTTGGAATCTGTTGTTTCCATTATTTGCCTGTTGGCTTTTCTAATTTTCTATTCCCTGGACGTAACCGGATGTGACACAAACCATCTTCGTTGTGCATACCTGTTCATTTTAACCTAATGACAGCAAAAATTAAATTAGTACGTACAACTGATGGTGTTTGCATCATTCACGGCTGAACACTAGTGTTCTTGTATAAAAACAAACGCAGGAAATGTTGGAAAACTGCAAGCAAAATAAACAAAAGATATAACTCTCAAAGCTTTGAAGGATGGTGCTGGCAGAGTTGAAATGTTGAATGCTATGAGGATTGATTAGTATCGTGAATTGATCGCAAAGTTTAGCGAAGAAACTGCGAATTGCTAGTAGCTCGCAAAAGCGCTTGAAAATCACAATCGTCTCGCGCATTTCGCAGCGAGCTTCGCCGCGAGTTTGCGATTTCCGCAACGGGCAAGACACTCTGCGCACCCCCCTCCGTCGCAGCCTATGCGGTGCGGTCGCGTGCGCGGTCAAACTGCGTAGTGCTCCCCACCCTTAATCATTTCTCGCTCGCTCGCAGATTTTCCACTATGCCGAGGCTTAAAAGACGGCATGTGAAAGGGAAAAACGGGTATTTTTTACACATTTACGATTATAGAGATGAGAAAGTTCAATAAGGCTACCGAGAAATCACATTTCATGCAGACCTTTCAGCAATTACTAACGTTAGTTGAAGTTTAATGTTGCTGTACAAGCAAATTCCATCCCGTCGTCTTTTGAAACCATGTTTTTGTTGGAAAACTATGCAAGACTAATTTATTTAGAAGATTAAGACACCGAGTCACAAAAAATCAGGAGGAATCAGCAAAACCCAGAAAAAAATGTTTTTTTTAATTCTCGCGGCTTTGCCCGCAATTGTCCTTTTTTTTACGCAAAAGTGCGACCGCCCGAGCGACTCGAAATCAGTGGACAAAACGATTTGAAATCGCTTCGTCCAGCGACTTCAAATCGCGGCAGTTCTGTTGGTCGCTTCGACTTGAAGTCGAAGCGACCAGCTATGAATGAGCCCTTAAGCGCCATCCCCAAACTTCATTCGCGCAAAAAATGAATTTGCTGAGCGGCTGGATATCAATCAGCGCAAGGGGTGAATTTGCTGCGAGTGATAGTGACCTATCATTATCAATCTTGACCGAGGAGTGCGGTGTGTTTTTGCATGTGATAAACAATTTCAGAAAACTCGTGCTGGATGCGCTGCTAGCAAAATGAAGCTGGCTGCTTGCTATCGCGATCAATTTCTAGAGCTCATAGAGAAGGCTCCTGGAATAACTGTGGGTAGTGGCGGCCCCGGGCCGCTAGGATCCGTGGCCGGAAAGGATCACCGGAATCTTGCAATAATTTCACCCCAATTTCGCAGCAAAGTCACATCCTTTCGCGTAACATTCACCCAATTTTCACGGGATATTCACCCCGTGCTCACCTATCCTAGCGGCAAATTCACTCATACAGTGAATTTAGCGCGTCAAACTAGGACTTCATGCCGACTTGTACATGAGCATCAAGTATTTTTTGCTGAGGCATCAAGTCTCGATTTGTAAGAGGATATACGCAGCTTTTTCTTATCTAACAGAAGATAACCGTCATGGGCACCTGCCAAACTTAGTTTCCCAACCTGTTCTGCGTTTCCGCGGAACATTCGACCGAAGAAAACCGTCAAATGCGTAATAACATGGTTGTCCACTGTCCAGGCAGTACAGCGTCCAAACCCAAGTTCAACCCAAGATTCCAAGATGTTTGCCGCTCGCAAGAGTGGTTGAGTTAGCAGCGTTCACGTTACCGTACGGCTCCTACTACAGCGAGCGCTCACGCCCTTGAATGTGTGAGAAAAAGAGTCAAAATAACTGTATGTGAGCCACCTTGAGGGACAAATCGTCTCTGCCCATTTTCAAAAACCCCACCCCTCCATATGAATATCCTGAGACAAGGAAGGTAGAAGAAGCGTAGGTCTGAACGGTAGAAATCTAATGTCATGTGGAAATTTTCA
>JAPDOI010000790.1:180000-276874 GCA_029168955.1 Aplectana chamaeleonis
CGTTTTCGAAGGCTCTATCCGCCTTCGGGTGCTGTGTTATGGTACGAAAAATTATAGATGTTTCTTTTGCACAAGAAATCACTCATTACAATCGGCCTTGTGTTATGTCAGAGCTAGTCCAGGCTGTATTTATCGTCATTCTGCGACGTCGCCGCGTAAATTCGACGCAGCCCGATTATACATCCAGGTGGCGCGATTTTTCACGCTGCGCGCCGCGCCGCTCCACTTATTGCCGCGCCGCTCCGCGGCGGAAGTATAAACGACCCCTATCGATCACGCGGCGCCGCGTGGCGGCGCGGTGGGTCGATTAGACCTGATCAGGGCAGAATCTGGCAGCGGCCGCCGCCGGCGGCTGCCGCGTGGCCAGGCGGCGCCGCTTTGCAGCCCCGAGCGGTGCGGCGAAGTGACGCGGCGACAGCAGACGGTCGAGCCTGCTTTCCCTGATTAATTGGTCTCGCTTATATGTTTATGAGGTGAATGTCTCTTTTACTGATCAAGTACATCAAGGTCACTTCGAGTAATAGTGAGTGCAAGACATGGACATTAAACGCTAGGCCTCCAATTAATTAATGATCCGATTACCATGTTTTTGAATACGCCGAAGAACGAACACGCTTCTGCAAAAAACTCGGGCTAATGAGTTTTTTGAATAAACACTTTTTATTATAAAACCACCGAATGATTAAATGTAATTGAATGAGACATTTTCAAATTTCCTATTGAATGAATTTCGTCGGATAACGCATTTTAAAAAATTTTGAATAAATTATTAAAAATAGTGATTGAATGAGAGCTCTTGGTTTTCTTGGATGAAAATTTTCAAAAACTTTTCCTCTATTCGATTCGAACAATCGCAAGATTTGTCCGCATATTCAGATAAAAATTAGAATTCTCCAATTATTCCAGAATGATTAACGAATATTCCCCATTTTTTTGTCAGTGACAGAGAGTATTCGAATGCCGTGACCCAAACTTGTCTGAATATTTGGAAAACTGAATATTTAAGTTTGTCAAAAAAGCGAATATTCGGAAAAGCAATTAATTTGAAATCCCGAATGAATCGTACATATATACGAAACACCTATCAATGCAGAATTCCAAAAGAATCGATAACTGGATGAAAAAATGATTTATTTCCCTGAATAAACCGAATACCCGAGAAAACTATAAGTCCAAAATCCCGAGCAAGTCGAATCTTCCAAAAATTAGAAATTGTGGCTTTCAAATATATCGAATATTCGATTAGTTCGAATATTTTTTCGAATAACTTTTCGATTCGCCCCCAAGTCTAGTGAATACGTAAGGTGAAATACTACAATTATAATAAAAAATGAATACAAGATAGTGAAAGAGGTGTACATTGATCACGATATCCATTTTCAGGGGAGAATCCTCAGGTTTTGGAATACATAGCTCTGTTTGCCGATTGGTCTACCTTGAAATCATATATATTCTTTTCTCATGCGAGACACTGAACATGACTCAAGCCGCTGTGAAATCGTCTACCTCCAACTTGGCGAACCTGAATATTACAACCAGTCAATTTGCAGTTGGAGATCGGCGGCGTCGAGAAATCTTATACCTCCGCCTCCGCGCTCCTTTCAACGGCGGGACTCTATTCGACCCCTTAGAGGGCTCTTGAAGCGTTCTAAAAAACGTTCCGGATTTGACTGAAGGTTCTCCCAGGTGGGTTATTTGGGGCTCTGTTAACGAATCTGGGGTTTATTTGACGATTTTTCGAACTTTCCGACTTGAGTCGTTCGAAGCTTCCCATCGGGGGAAAAATTTCATGGCAAGTCGCGACTTCTGCCGATCTCCGGGGTGTTACGATAGGTATGGCTCAAATTGTTGCTCTAGGGGTTATTTGCAGGGCTAAACACGAAACTGCAATCCGTTTATCGACTTTTGATAGATTACGGTAGGTTACGGTGGGTATACGGTAGCTTGGTCAAAGTCTCAGATTTGGCTCAAATTTCTCTGTAGGTGTAATTTGGGACGCCAAACACCTGAATTTGAGGTCCATTTTCGATTTTCGAAATATTAAGGTAAAGGCAAAGCTAGTTAAAGGCATTATTCCTACCGTAATCCACAGCAACCATAATGCTAGCGACAAACAGACCCCAGATTCGCGTTCAGCACCCTGAATCACCCCCAGTTGAAAGTTTTGACCCGAATCCGAAATATTTTCTTCAAACACCCTAAAAATTGGCTGATGAGTACCCATAAATTTTCATGAAGCTTCAAAAGCGCTTATATTTTCATTCATAGGTGTCCGTAGCGAAATTCGATGTCAGAACCGGAGACAGCGGACCAGAATTGACCAGAAAGCAATCATCATCTTTTACATGATGTGGATGGCCATGCGAGGTTCCCTAGTCAGTAGTGTCGAGGGCGCAGTTGGGAGGGACGGGCAGTGGTAGGCATTCGACCAGGGTTCGAGTCCCCCAGAGTTGCTTTTTTGCAAATTCACGGAACTTTCATATTTCGATCAAGAATTATATCACAGGACCTCGGATAAAGAGTTCAGATCCCAATATAGCGAGCTCGCGGAAAACGGTTATGGGTAGCGGAGGCTAAATTGGCTGGTCTATCCCAAGCAATAATTACGCGCCTTAAAAATGAAACCCCAACTTGTCCCGTTTTGTACTTGCTCATCAAAACTCATAAATTCGGGGCATCAGAGGACCTTTGTCAAGTCGACCCGGCCGCAGTCAAAGTTAGACCCATCATCAGCTGCGTGGGTGGTCCCTCGGACGGAATCGCGTGGTTTCTCAGTTCAGTACTCAGCCAACTCTTACCTTTCATTCCAGCTCACCTGCCCAATACACAAGTTTTTCTTGACCGCCTGCGCTCCACACAACTGAGCAGCAGTTGTGTATGGGAATTTTTTGACGTTACATCGCTTTACACCAATGTTAGCAACGACTCCGCAATGCAGGCGATTTTCGAGCTTATAAACCAGCACCAAAGCAGCGTCAATATGTATGGGCTCTTTGTGCGCAGTCTTATGGTTCTCCTAAAAGAGTGCCTCAGTTGTAATGTTTCAAGTGGGTGGGTAGCCATTTTTCCCAAATGCGGGGGCTGGCTATGGGACAGCGGCTGTCACCAACGCTCGCCATCGCCTTCATGGTAAAGGTCGAAACACCTGTGCTCAAAACCCTTCCCTTGTTTTATAGTCGTTACATTGACGACTGTTTCATAATTTGCTCGACGCAACAGGAGCTGAACCACTGTTTCGACCTAATGAACGCCCAGTCCGAACACATCAAGCTAACTCGGAAAAAGCCTTGCGATAGCTGGTTGCCTTTCTTAAATGTTCAGGTTCAATTTTGGGGGATAGAAAAATAACAAAATGGTATCGCAAGCCTTCAAACAGAAACATTTTAGTCCACTGGCAATCGGCCCACCCCACCCAAACTAAAAGGGCAGTTGTCCGGAATATGTTCCACACCGCAGTAAATGTGTGTTCGGGCGAACAAGAGCGGCAGGAGTCCAAAAGGCTCGCAAGTCAAGTTGTTTTTCTCAACGGATATGAAGCTCATCCAACGAGGTCAAGACCCAGGCGCGAGCAGGAACCCAACAGACCGCCAGCGATGAAATTTCCTTCATAATACCTTTCATCTCGGATGAATTGAGCAGCGCCGTCAGAAAGTGCTTGCGAAGAACGGGGTTAAAAAACACAGTGGCTTTGGTGGACATCCCACCCAATAATTTGAAACGTCAACTGGTCAGAAATCGCCTACACGATCGCGCCTGCGTTATACCACAATGCGTCATTTGCCCTCAGGGCAGGGAAGGTGATTGTGCTGCTACAGGTGTCATCTATCTCATCACATGCCAGACCTGCGGTGAGGAATATATCGGAGAGACAGCTCGACCATTGCATGTGCGTATGAAAGAGCACTAGGATGGGAAAGGAAGGTCGCGTAGTTACACTGCACTGGGGACCCACAGAGTTAATTGCCACCAGGGGGAGGATTTTGAAGTGCGAGTGGAGATACTGGCGCGGGAGGTCACGACAAGTGCGCGAAAAGCTCTCGAGGCGTTCTGGATCCATGCGAGAGATCCCAAGATCAACCGGAAGGACGAGGGCCTATATATAACCCGGGAACCCCAGCCCTATATCAGACTTGCATTCTGATTCGGGACGAATTTCTGTTCCATCGGTGCCCCTCCGTACTCCTACTGATCCATGATCGCTTGAGGACTTGATTAGGTACGATACGTTGTCTACTTTTCTCCTGTTTTCAGTTTGGAGATTTGGGAGTCGATTTTCTGGTGAGAGTTTACCGTTACGGCGTTTGATCGTGTATTTTTATAAACCGAATTGGCTCTTTCAGACTCTGAAGAAGGCGAAGCCACCGAAACGTCAGTCGAATAAAGTCGGTTACCACCTCGTGCCAAGCTGTATTCAATTTAAACAATATTGTACTAATGCCGAGGTTCAATGAGAGTCGCACATGGCAATTATATCACAAATGTCATTTCACCCTTTTGCTGCGCGAGATAGCCATATCGGCAGTGAAATAGATTCGGGTACCAGGCATTCAAGGTTTTGTTTCCCATCAAGGATTTCCCGTTGTTTTGGAGAAGTTACATGATTCGGAAGTATTACATCACAAATTTTGGAACAATGTTCTCTTTCTGTGGAGCGCGAAATGCATAGCCAATTCTACCACCAATGGTAAATGGGCACATGAAAGACAGGGGAAATCCACAGTAGGGACAGCGAGTGAACGCGATAGAATCCTGGAACCTATCTCCTAACTAGGGCCGAGATCAGTTGGACTTTCGAAAGGATCCGGGTGACCCAGAACGTAGCCGACCTTGAACTCGACAAGCTTTTCGAGCGATGGATGACACAGGATACGGTATACTAGTGCAACGAGCCTAAAATTCGAAGTTTTGAAGGGTGAAATAGTTTTGAGTGAATTACGGGTAGCGTCTTTAGAATGTTCTCTCGTTTTTGGATGTGGGAAGAAGATCGTGAATGATCACGAGCTAGTGAATTCGCTTGAGCAGCGTTTCCGCATCGCTGAAAAACCCGACGTCTGGCGGATGAACCAGGCATTTAGCGCCCTGCGGTATCTTCAGAATCTGCAAGTTTTTCTCGGCCGGCACAAATGCCGGCCGAGAAACTTCAATTGGGAACACCAATCCAGAAGTCGAGAAGAAGCACGCGAATCTCCAGCTCCCAAAAAATCCAAGTGTAGTTTACGTCGTCATGATACGGGATGATCCGCTGACGACTTGAGGATTCTTCTTCTTGAATACACCTTGAATGAAAAGCGACCACCCGGCTCTGGTAGTTGGACCAATAATATTTCTACGACCTTGCCTGAGGAGAATGACGGTCAGATCATGGGATATAGCACAAGCTGACTGCAGAAACTTATATTTCATGCATTATGTGCCCATTTACCATTGGTGCTATAATTGGCTATTCATTTTGCATCCCACAGAACGAGACAGTTGGTAAAAATCTTTTATGTAATGCTTCCGAATCATGTAAGTTTTCCAAAAAAAAAACAACGAGAAATCCTTGACGGGGAACAAAACCTTGATTCTCTCTGTTACTCGAGTCTATTTAACTGTCGACTCAGGCAATAGCAGGCCGCGGGAGCAACCGGCTCCGCCCCTTCCCGCCCACGGCAACCAAAACGCAGAGCAGTTGATATACGAACTTGCGTTGCGTTCCGGTTGTTATTGCAACGTGCTGTGCGTTCAGGTTGCTCTCCGGGCCACATGTGTTGACTGACGCGCGAATTTCGAAACTCAGAGACGACGTCCAGTCCTGGAACACCAGCATTTTGGACCTTGATCGATATCGACACATCTACCCGTAGTTCCTTGTGATCAGGGATGTGCGGAAAAATATATCTGGAAACAGAAAACAGAAAATCTAGTTTGACAGAAAACAGAAAACAGAAAAAAAAACTACAAAAATGGGCAGAAAACAGAAAACTGAAAACAGAAAAATTTTAAAAATCAATAAAGCGTGTTCAGCGTACACTAAACGAAATTTTTCAAAACATTGAACTTTTTTATATATTTTTTGAGTGATCTATGCTTCTTTCATTGAATTTTCAAAACCTTACAGTTGGCCAGAGGAAAAAGTATAGACGCTCAAGAAAAACAGATTATGAGTGCTATGAGGTGACAAATGTTCATCAAACCTTTTCCCAGGCAATATAAGCTCGATTATTTATTAGAAGCTCAATACATGTGTTTGTACAAGGAGTACGTATTGAAGTCGGAGCGAGATTTCCGTTCCTGAGTGTACATAATTTGACACTTATTGCGGGATAACTGCTGGTTTGAACACAGTACTACTCCTCAGAGCTGAAAGTCACGCCCGTACCGCGCGCCTGTGCCGTTAGAGTATAAATGACCTGACGTGCCGTTTGCTCCACCGTTGAGAGCCTCTCGTACCTCTGTGGCAGAATTATCATCTGCCTCAAAGGCTCACTATCAATTTCTTGGCGCTTCGTCTCAACTGAATTCTGTGCCATCTGCGTTGCGATGAATTAAAACACGTATTTAGAGTTTGGCGTGCATGGTACAGTTGGAGCCAACATTACCCCCGCTCTACCAATGCGGGTGCGCTGGGAAGCGGGTATTCGTAGAGGCTTGACTCTGAGAGAAATTGCCGCTGCGGCTCCGCGATAGTGCCGCTTTGGCGCGTGCAGGGACAGAAGCGGCACTATCGCGGAGCCGCGACGGCACTAGCGCGGAGCCATAGCGAGGACCCGACAGTACCGCTTCTGCTCCGCGATAACGCCGCAGCGGCTTCGGGAGAGTGTCTGATATAAAGTTATTTAAGAATTATAAGACAACTAGAGAGGGTCCAGTTGTAAGAAGAAAAATTCGCACCTGTGGTCGTTACGTCCTTTATCTGATGAGAACAGAGGTTACCTCCACATTTGCGCACAAGGAAACACGGAATGTACCTCGAACTTGGGTATATTGAACCGGTGACAATTTTGTTTTACCACACAGGACAGTGCATCGTACTCCACGCGGATTCGCTGCTGCATCCTCGCGGAGCCGGCGCGGTCCTAACTCGGAGCTGCTGCGGTACTATCGCCGCGATGCCAAGGCCCAAAGCACGGCAGTAGAATCGTCTGATCACGGAGCCGCTGCGGCACTATCGCGGAACTAACGCGGCTCAGTCGAGGATCGCGGCACTTTGCCGGCACTGACGCGGCACATTTCTCCAGAGAATTGGGTTTCGTGCTTATTCAGTGGGTTGCGGGAGCCATCCGACTTCCCAATGAGTGCCTTCATCTCCCTACATAAATCTGTTCCAAATTGAAGGATCCCGGAGAGTTGGTTGGTTTGGTTCACCTCGGCGAGGATCGAACCCGACCGTGTACAACGAACAGCACCGTTTCCTCCCATAACGCCACACATGCCCTAATGGATAACCACTACAGCGAGATAAAAGTGTCTAGCGTGATACAACTGCAGAGAGCCTGGGTAGAGTACATCCTCACCCTATCAGCTTAGCTTCGAAAAATCCAAAAAAAGTCGTGATGCAAATCGCGGTAAACGTTTTTTTCTGTTTTCTGTCCAATTTTTGCCTATTTCTACAGAAAACAGAAAAAAATGGTCAAAAATGGGCAGAAAACAGAAAACAGAAAATTCCGCACATCCCTGCTTGTGAACGGCTCTTTGATGGACCATTTCCAATGAAAAAAAAATAAAAAAGCTAAGGAGTTTTCCTTTTTTTTCGAGAATTACATACGTATCAATCCTGTGGTGAACAGATTAATAAATGGCTATATTGTAGTTTTGATTCTAAAAAGATGGTTTCTGAGCACACCGTGCCGGGACCAATTGGTCCCAGCACGATTAACACGTGTCGCTTGATGCAATAGCCGTTGTCCGCAAATACGGACCGGAATTTGGCCCAGAGAACGACAGTACTTACACTGCATCCACGGCTGGCTCGGTTTCAAGAATAGATAATCTTCTCTGATAGCTGATTATTTGATAGATTTTGATAGAATGGACAGCCGATATTTTTTCTGTTATGGTTTTTCTGTTTCCCTCATTTTTTCGTGTTATTCTTGAATGTATCTATAGTAAATAATTTAGGCGTATTGGTATATTGTATGTTGGGGTTTAAAAGTCACCTTTTTACCGTTTACGGTGTTTTCTCTTATAAAACTGAAAAAAATTTTTGCCGACCTTTAAAGGCATCGTCCACGATGAAAACCGAATTTGGGTTTATGCGTTCATTCGGACCAGTGGGCCATGACAATGTCACTCAGAAAGTTTGGAGTTACAAAACCGTCTCTGAGTGAAGATTCGCTTACCTCAAAATGGCTTGTTGGGTTTGGGGGGCCGGCCTTGGGGTCGATCCGTTGTTACAAGGAACAAAACTCCTGGGTTGCTGACGGCGGGTGTGCCTTGACGCGTCGTAGGGCGCAATACACACGCCAGTCGATTTCGAATTCGGTATCGATCGAAAGCAGCCGGCAGCACTGGACGCAGCAGATGGGTAGCCCATTTTAATTTCGCTGAAGTCGTAGTTGAGCGGCATCCTCGGTGAATTGCTTCCAACGCTGCGCCAAGGAGCGAAGAGTAAAACTGTTCCTTGCATTCTCTGCGCAACTATCCCAAGTTGATGCCGGCGCGAAATTCAAATTTGCTATGAACTTTCTAAAAATGGGTTTTTCTCAAAAAGTTGACGTTTTTGAGGGGGCGGTTTGCTACCGTTAGTCACTATAGGGATAGTACAACACGAAACCATCAAAAACCCAAATATGGTTTTCATCGTGTACGATGCCTTTAAAGGCAGTGTTCACGATAAATTTCACTTCCGATATCTCAACGATTTACGGAAGGTCTGGTGCCCTATATAGCAAGGCATGCTCAAAAAGGACGCGAAAGACGAGTTTTCGAGCCAAAATAGGCCCTCTCTTGTTTACGTTGATTTTCGAGCGTGGAGGAATTGACCGCTAGAAGGATGATACCTATCAGTGCAATGAAGCGATCAGCTCATTTATCAGCACTTCCTTCACTTGATCATTCCTGTAATCTGAGTCTTCATTTGTTCTTTTTGAGGGGAGGATCTGGGGCACAAGGCGTGTCTGGGGCACCAAAACGCATGTTTGCAGCCGTTATTTTGCCACTCCTGCTCGTTTTCTACCGTTCTTTCGACACTGGGAGCCTAGGATCCTTCTCGCCTACCATTTCACTGTGGAAAGTCAACGAGGATGATCAGCGTGAACGCTGCCTTTAAGCCCCTTTCATAGTTTGCTGGTCGACGTCGGACGACTCGTTATCAAGTTTGATAATTCGAGATAGATAAGATGGATAGGATAGGGTAGATAGATATTACACACTCGATAACGAGTCGTCCGACGTCGGTCGGGCAAGTGTGAAAGAGGCTTTAGGGTTCTCTATACCTCTGGGTACGTCACACCATTTCAACACAAAATTTTTAGTTTTTATCGCAATGTCGGAGAAAAGGCACCGGAAACGTTTAAAATGGTAAGTTTTTCCCCAACACACTCATTATCAGATCACCCAATTTACTTACTTTAGATACAAGCAAGAATGACACGAAAAAAATGGAAGAAACACAAAAAACGTTGCGACAAAAATTATCAGCTGTCCGTTATCGATTCTTGGAACAGAGCCAGCTTGGCTACAGTAAAAGTATGCAACCGCAACAAAGCCTTTTTCCGTTGCCGTAGACTGTGTTTGCGCAATACTTGGACAATATCCAAAAGTTAAAATATTTACACGACTTCCCGGATGCACTTCGCCAAAATCCCTGGAGGAAAGTCTCGAACTTATTCAATTACCTCAAGAAAAAATTATAAAAAGAATCGCTCGGGTGCCGCGATTGGGGAGTTTCCTAAAAACTTAATCCAAATCTGATCATTCACTTCGAAAAAAATTTGGAAGTCTTTATTTGGAAGAAATGATTGATTCGGGAATTTCCAAGAGGGTTTATTGGATTAATTTACGCATTCTAAGAGTTCTAGAAATACTATATTCAGCTTCTTCTTTCTCGCTCGCTCAAATTTTATTCGAGTATTTTTTCGCCCAAAATCACTAATTGATTCACTCGATTTGTTTCTATTAGGGGCCTTTAAAGGCACAGTCCCACCTCAGGGGTGAAATTTTATATTATAGATCTCAATTCGCTCAAATAAGTGAGAAACTACAGGGAAAAAGTCGGACCCGCCCACAATACCCCCAAAAGCCTAACCGAGCACACCACCCCGCAAAGGGAAGCAAATGCTCTGCTATCGTACATTTTGCCTTTGCGCATCGCCACGCAAACCAATTTTTTCGTTTGCCAGGATTTTGGTTCCCTATTCATTGAGAAACGCTTGATTATGCTTTTAGGGTATTGGGGCGGGGCCAACTTTTTCTCGGTAGTTTCTTACTTATTTGATTGAATTGAGATCTCGCACTTGGCAGGGTTGTTATAAATGTTATAAACGGTGGGTGGACTATAATATCAACTTTTACCCATGAGGTTGGACTGTGCCTTTAAAAAAAGGAATACGAGATTGTTGTGAGTACTTGATAAATTCAGGGAAGTATATCAAATATTTGGGGACAATCAGCGAAAGCCCGATGATCAAGGGAAGAAATAGGAAGGGAAAATGTGACGGAATTAAAATCCAAAATAGAGGAAAGTGTATTAAGCTTAGGTATTACATAATCATGGCTTGCTTAGAAAAGAAACAATTAAGGGTCAAATCATTTCAGGAAAATTTGGTTGGGTGAGGTAATTGGGTTGAATGTGTGTAAATCGCTGGATTCCTCCTTGAAAAGTTGTCGATTAGCTAAAATCGATCAGCCTAGCGTTTGAAATACGTCGAGGTATCGATTTTTGCAGCGGTGTTGCTAAAATCGGTTTATTGAAAGCGCCCAGGGCGCAACTGCGTACGACGGGCTACGTACTATTACGTCATCAGCTGACGGTTGCGCTCAGGGCGCAGCGTGAATCGATTTCGTCAGTAGCACCCGGAGCCCAAAGTGTGCGGCCTGCATCGCAGCATATGTGGCCCGAAAATTGCCAAATTTGTCACCCGGAGCGCAACATGGACGCGGCTCCGGGTGCATTCGAGGTGGGCTCGGGGCCTGCTATTGCCTGAGGATATGGCTATATCGCGCAGCAAAAGGATGAAATGACATTTGTGATATAATTCTTGATAAAAATATGAAAGTTCCGTGAAATTGCAGAAAAGCAACTCTAGAGGGGGATTCGAATTCTGCGTGAACATTCCCACATGATATTAGATCTCTACCGTTCAGACCTACGCTTCTTATACTTCCCTTGTGAGATTGGTTGCTCAAATGTGTACGATTTTGGCTCATTTATTGGACTTCTGACGGTGTACATAAGTGTCCTAGTAATAGTCCTATGAGTCTATTAGCTTCGCTGTCTCAACCGAGCGTGCATGCTGCAAAGTAACTCCTCCTCTTCCATTTCTATCCGAAAAGAACGCACTACACGAAATCATGAAAATGCATCCAGAAACAGAATCAGCATGCGAAAAACAGAAAAACAAGAAAGTAGAGGAAACAGCCACAATGATGCCATGTCCCACCTACGAGAAGAAAAAGCCCGAAAAATGGATGGCGATGGCCAGCGGGCATTGACCGAATGTCGGTTTCGAGCTAGCAGATCATGCTTGACACAACATTTTATCAATAACTCATCCAGCCGCAGATGACAAAAGAGGTTGAAATTGCTAGTTCTGCTCAAGATAGGCGTCTTCAGGCAGGCTTCACCCTCTACACCAGGAAAAAAATTCATCACTTAGGCCTAGCGCATACTTCCCGCGACAGACGACGCGACATGGTGTTTGTCACAAATATCGAATGAAAGTCGACATGGATCGTATGCACTGTAGCTGTCGCGCGTAGCGGGGAGTATTCACTAGGCCTTGAAGGCAGTGTTCACGATGAAAAATTTGTCCGTTTTCTCGCAGAAACGTAGAGTTAAGGTCCTTCTAAAAAGGGTAAGGACGAAAGTACGACGAGAAGTGGCCGGGAAGTGGGTGAAAATCTCGCGGTCTAGCCAACCCATCGGGTCACCCCGCCCACGTCATGTGACAGTTGTCCTGCTCAGTGTCGGAGCAGTTGGTGTTCGTCTCACCAAAGGAACGATAACCGGATTTTGAATACTCTTTATCCCGATAAATTCTAATATCCAAACATGTGCATTAAACCATAGTATTTTTGAAGAGTTTTCAGGGTACACGGAACAGAAAATGAATTCACTCACCCAAAAAATTTGAAAGCGCTAAAGAATTTCCAACGTATGGTTTGATGTTTTGTCCGCAGTGAGCAATACACGCGAACGGGCATAATTAAGTATTCAAGAGGTTTTTTTTTTATTTTTTCACCAATATTTGAGAGGTCGATGAACACTTCCCTTTTATACTCTATTTTGTGAACTTGCCTTCTCGAAAACATCGGAAACTAGAATGCGGTTTTTTATCGTGAACACTGCCTTTAAGAAGGCACGGCAACCACATTCTATCGCATAATCTGCCTTTAAAGGCAGCATACACGCTCGTAAACGTAAGTGAGATAACTACGGAATTAGAATGGTATGGCACCGACCACAACACTCACGCATTTTGAAGCTTCAAAAACAACCCCCAATGACGCCACAGGAGTGAGAAGTCGGTCCCGATCCTGTATCTGCCCGCCCCTTGTCGCGAAAGCGCTATGCTTCGCTCCTACGAGGGCCCGGGCGCGGTCGGTCCCACAGCGAATGCCGGCAGTACAGTACGCGAGCGCCGCTCACGCCGGATTGGTTTGAGTGGCCTAAAATATTGATTCGACGCTCCTGCCACGGCCCGGTGCGACTGCTCTCACTTTTGTTGATTACCTCCTTTTCCGTCACTAGTACAGTGCGTCGCTGTGGGGCATTAGGGCCTTTAGAACATTACAATTCATCTCTTTAATGCAGCTGCTCGCGATGAGCAGGATTGATGAACAGTTTACCGGCCGTAATCCCTGTTTATCTCTGTTTGCTAATTCAGTGGTTTTCTCCGGTCTTATGTGGTCCTTATCTATGAACTATTGTTTTATTATCTAATCCCATCTTTCCTCTTTATTTTCGTAATATCTATAGAGTATAAATTATCTGAATTAGCGGTGTACTGTTGTGTAAGCAAGAGGGCTACATTTCGCTGGTATACTACAGTCTGAGTGCATATTGATTAGTACAGTGAGTCCCAAGTTGGGGACATTGGGTGTTCATTCTAGAGTGCGGTAATGTTGTAGTAACATCCGCGTATTGCAGTATGTCGTTTGCTACGGTATTTACTTCAAGTCGCATTATCCTAGTTGTTGGCCCACTGGACGTTTCCCACGGGACTGACGTCATCATGACGTCGGACCCGGGGTAAACAACCACCGATTCGCAACATGGTGCATCGGCTAAAATTTATATGATAAATTACCCACCAGTAACCCTCAGTCCTCCCTTTTGGGCGGGTTTTAATAACTAGGGTTATTACAGCAAATTAGAGTGTTCAACCTGTTGGTATTTCAGACGCCTTACAAGACCAAGGTAGCTTCCTTCCAGGGGTGTCTTAGGGCCTGGGGAGTGGCGTCCTCAGGTTACGGGCATCCATCCGGACTGGATGGTTTGCAGAAAAACCTTGGGTCTGACGGGAGCGAGCGGAGACGGGCGTAGGAAAGGTCCTGGGCCCCAGCTTCAACATTGGGTCATTGACAGGGGGACACAGGCCGATACTGTAAGGTGTACACAGTGGTCTGGTCGTCCGTGGAATATCGCAGGGATGTTCCTGCCGAAACTCGTCTGAGCTGCAACCTCCCTGAAGACACTTATATTGCAGTTCTGTCTACCATTACAGGTTGATGCACTCTCATACAGTATTACGTCATCGCATGTTTACTGCAGCACTCGGTGTCTGGTTGTAGGGGATCATGTCGGATCGATATCGCACTCGGACTCTCCCAAAATCAATAATTTTCTCTCATTTACTCCACCCTTCTTGCACACACGTGCTACTATTCCTTCATTCCCATCAATACAATAGTTTTCTATCTCGTATTCTCTCCATTATATGCAGTTCATCATCACAATCGTATTTTCGTATTCTCCTCCCGAAATCGTAAATTCTCATTTTCTGACCAAAATCGTAATTTCGGATTTACGTCATTTGGCGGCGTATCGTAATATATATTTCATCACATATTTAAACCTGTATACCTCGTATGACCTGTCGAATACCACGTTTTAAGACCCGTCGCGGGTCAGCCTTCATTTCAGAATTCGACTTGGAAAGTGGTATTCTATTGGCAGTTATCCCGCTGTTGCTACGATGTCGGAAATGGGTCAATACAAAGGCATGATGACGAAGGCGGCCAACGCGCTCAAGGACAAATTGGGTACGTTCGATCGCACGATGCTAGAGCGGCTGGAACCGGACCGTCAGGTAGGTGATCGAATCATTTTTATTTCAGAGCGCAAACAAGCGCTCCTTGGTTCCATTATGGATTGTACCAAGGCTATCGCAACCCTCAGGGACAGGCTGACGCTTGCTCAGAACAATGTTTGTGAGATGCGTCGGGATGGGGAAGCCGTCGTGGAGGGTGAGGTCGAGCACCATTGGGTAACCATTAAGGCGGACGACCCCATCCGTCAGGCGGACGACCTCATCGGGGGAATGAAAGCGGCATTCTCGCAGCTTGTCGTTCTTCTACCTGATAATTCAGTTTGTAATTCAATCAATATGTTAAAGTCTGGATCGCGTGTTAATTATTCTGGTGTTGTTGACGATTCGGTCATCATTCCACCGTGCAGCAGCAGTCCGGAGGCGGCGCACCTGCGGATGAGCCGCTCGGGACTGCATGGAGTGCACCGGCTTCGGGCGACCCCCCCCCCGGTCGCCCGGCTCAGCCGTACCCCGCGCCGAGCGGTGGCATGCAGGGCTGCAATTATAATTCAGCACAAGTCAAATATAATTCTTACAACACAGTTTCTTACCAGTATTGTAGTCCAGCCCCGCAACAATTCGCGAAGCTGCCAGAGTTGCACATCCCAGAGTTCGACGGAGACACGACTACCTTCTCCCAATTTTGGGAAATATTCTCTTGCGCGGTGCACTGGGCGCTGGGCGTTCCTCCCACGAACGTCGTTGCCCATACTGTTTCCGAACAAGTCACAACGCACTCAAATGTGGAGACTACCCCGAAGTTCGCGACAGGAGAGACAGGGTCTTAGAGCTTAGCCTCTGTTGGAAGTGCTTGTCGGAGGGTCACAGGGGCCAAAGCTGCCACGTACCACCCTGCCAAGCTTGTGGTCGCCCACACCACGCATCTCTTCGCCCTCGGCTAGAGCAACCACACAGGCACAAACGGTCTCGCACTCCAACACGGGGCCGCTCTCCGAGGAATGCCTCTGTCAGTCGAAGGTCGTCGAGCCCGCGCTCACAACACAACTCGAGGGACTGACATTCACCTTCGGGCAGGTCCATCTCCGTATCCACAAGTAGCGTTCAAAAGCAATTCCGAGCGCTCTCATACCCGCCGTAACACAGCTTCTATTTCAGAACGCGAAGATGATAGTCCGGACGACTTTGACATCGTTGAATACGAATCCGACGTGATAGTGTCGCACGCGAACACTATCAGGACGATCACTCACGACGAAAGGACGGTCAGGACTGCGGTTTGCAAGTCTTCGTCCTCGGGTGAGTATCCTCGATTAAAGGCAGTGGTCACGATGAAAAACGTTATCGAAAAAACTACAAAAAATCAGCTCAGATCAAAAACAGCTCAAAAACTATGAAGGTAGCGCGGTAAAAACGGGCTAGAATTAGACTTATTAAGACCCCAAACTTCCAGTTCGTGCACACGTGCACAGAAAGATCACAGTCTCATGCCAAGCAGTCGAAAATCATCGACACTCAGAGGAAGAAATAAATGCAAATTTACCTTATAAAACAGTTGAACAATGAATGCAAGCACTTCAGTCAATGTTTTTGACTAGATGTGTACATAAATCCGAAGGTTCATTGATTGAAATTCAATTTCAAGCCAGCTGATGTTCTTGATGTATGAGGTCATCGATGTCGATGATGTGGAGTGGGCTCGTTCACCATCAAAAGACAAGGAAGTTCAGGCTTCAAACTTGGCCTAGAACAGCGTTTTTTTCGCGATTTTCTCTTATAGGTTCTACTACTCAATACCCAGGAAAGGGTTCAGAGAGGAAAAAAAGACGAGCATATTTGAGCGCGACCACTGCCTTTAATGATCGTTCGTGCTCTCACTCGTAATCACATTACAGGTGCTGATCAACTGCTAAATATTTTTTTAGATAGCGGCTCTCAGCACAATTATATTCGTAAAGATATTGCAGATTCGCTAGGCTTACGCCAAACGAATCCTAAACCAGTAACAGCTATTACATTCGGTGGGCACAGGCACACCGAAACGTCTTACGAGACATCTATTACACTCCGTAACCAGTCGCATGGCACACCTATGCGTCTCCAATTATGGACGCGCAAGGTTATTACATTGTGCCTTGCACTTCAGTTACAGTTCCCACCCACCCGACCTCTAATTCCACTCATAATAAGGACGCCCCAGTCGACGTTCTCATAGGGATGGATTATTATTGGGAGGTGGTAGGATTTAATACAAGCCATTAGCTTCCGTCGGGCCTCGTCAAGTCTTATACACGACTTGGTCCTGTCGTATCGGGTCTTCGTGAGCCACCACCTTCCCGTGTACACTCCACGGCGGTGTCTACGCACCCCACAGGAGGTATCAAGTCTGGTACCTCCTGTGACGATACGGATCACATGATCCGCGAGTTTCTTGGGCTAGAGTCGGTTGGTGCTACGGAGCAATCCGATACGACTGACACGG
The DNA here is from genome assembly GCA_029168955.1 of Aplectana chamaeleonis. Taxonomy (NCBI): domain Eukaryota; kingdom Metazoa; phylum Nematoda; class Chromadorea; order Rhabditida; family Cosmocercidae; genus Aplectana; species Aplectana chamaeleonis. The sequence continues at coordinate 196,894 of JAPDOI010000790.1, forward strand.
AAGTAAATCAGCATTTTTATAACACAGTACAATGCCAAAATGGCTTAATACACGTCCAGTTCCCTTGGAAATCCGATCATCCTCACCTTCCTGACAACGAGGCTCTCGCACTACGCAGGTTGGAGCAACAATATTCTAAGCTCCGTTCTAATCCCAAACATTGGGAAGATTATTGCAGCACTTTAGAGCAGCAGTTGCGGTCAGGAATAGTCGAGGACGTGACGGAATTCTACCCTGCTGGACGTGAAATCTATTACATACCTCATCAGGCTGTCTTCAAAGAAGACAGCAATACCACAAAGTTACGCATTGTTTTTGATGCTTCGAGCCATCGCAAGGACCTCCCTAGTCTTAACGATTGCTTGCATCAAGGACCCACAATGCTACCAGACCTTTCTGGCACATTGTTACGTGCGCGACCTACTCCACTTCTTATCACAGCAGACGTGGAAAAGGCGTTTCACCAGGTCCGTCTTCAAGAGGATCAGCGGGACGTCACGAGGTTTCTTTGGCTCAAGGACCCAAACAAGGGGGCTTTCAGAGACAACCTTCGTGTTCTCCGTTTCACACGTATTCCATTTGGGGTCAATGCCTCACCCTTCTTACTCAGTATGTCCATTAAGTACGCTCTCGAGCGCGATCGTAACAACCAGCTCCGCGACGAGATCCTTGCCAACACCTACGTGGACAATGTCCTCATCGGTGCCCACCATGTCACCGAGGGGACGTCGAAACAAAGGCAGTGCAAGGAAATCTTCGACGCTATGGGCATGAACCTAAGGGAGTTCGTATCCAATAGCAACGGAGTAAGGGCTGCGATACCGCCCGCAGACCGTATGAAAAGGACATCGGATCCAATCAAACTGCTGGGCCTCCAGTGAAATAGTTCAAAAGACACGTTACACGTGCCTACCAAAAATTTAGTACAAAGGGTAGCAACAAAGCGAGCAGCCTTAAAGGCAGTGTTCACGATGAAAATCGTTTTTCTGTTTTTCCGCCTATCTTGAAAACCGCCCCATGCTGATTCCAATGGTGTCTCTGAAATCATACAAGACCTTCTGTGAACGCAGGTATGGTCCCTCAAAGATTGAGCTATGGAAACATGGTGGACGAGTTGTCCGAGGCTTGTAACTTCCGTCTTTTGCAGCCGATCTATGCGAGCTGACCTGAGTAAAGAGAGAAGCTGAGAATGAAGGGAAGAACGGGGCTAATGATTGAAAATCATCGCTCATCTCACGATCTCGAGCATTCATTTGTTCACGTCGGTGGGCGTGTGATGCGCTTTTGGGGTTTTCAATGCGCTCGAATTTGCAACTTCGGGCTCTTTTGGGGCTCTTCCTGGCTCGTTTTCATGCGTTCTTTCGACGTTAACGTTACAGAGTGTCCCTCCACTACCCCATCCTAGTGGAATTTCGAAAACTTTTTTCATCGTGAACACTGCCTTTAAAGGCTTTCGCGTCTACCTTCGACCCCTTGGGTCTACTTAATCCACTTTTCGTCAAGGTGAGAATCTTTTTACAGGAAGTATATCGTGGGACGCGCCCCTGGACGAAGTTGCGACAACACAGTGGCAACAAATCGTCCAAGATATCAATGGTTTCGTTGAAAAAGTGCCGCGTTTTGTCGGCCCAACCTCTGAGTGCAAATACGACCTGGTTCGTATTCTCAGATGCATCTGAAAGGGCGTACGCGGCGGTTGCGTACCTGGTATGCAGACCATCCCGCGGACCCTCATTCAGCAACTTGATCTTTTCCAAAAGCAAGTTGGCACCTCAAGAAAAGGTTACTATGCCTCGTCTTGAGTTGATGGCAGCAGGTTAAGCAGTCAGAATGGTACGTTTCCTTCGAAAGGAAATGACAGTCCCCATTAATTCGGTTCAATTACTATCCGATTCACAGATTGCTCTGTATTGGATATATTTCAAAAAACCCCTGAAAGCCGTCGTCCATAATCGAGTGAAGTTCATCCAAGAAGGACTTCGCGAACTTAAGGAAGCGAAGATTTCAGCTCGGTTCTATTACGTTAATACAAACAGCAATCCGGCAAATTGCGCCACCAGAGGCTTAACCACCTCCGAAATCGTGGACCATATCTGGTGGCATGGTCCAAAATATATTATTAATCCGCCATCTCAATGGTCTAACGCAGTGATGGATTTTACTTCGGATCCACCCTCCACCAAGGAGTTACAGGTGGAATTCAAATCCATCACTACAGCTATAACAGAACCCTATACTTCATTTATACCCTTTAACAGTACTAATACATTCTCCAAATTGGTTCGCGTGACGGCTTACGTGCTCAAATACATCAGGAAATTACATTCCATGGCACAAGGAAGACACGCAGACCGTCAGACGAACCCTCACCCCATTTTAGATAAGGTCAGCACTTCAGCAAATATTACTACAGTCGACCTAAAGTCGGCTGAGCTTCCTTTATATAGCGAACAACAGCGAGAAGGAGCTCAGATAATGCAAGATCACAGATATTAGAGTCTGCGAAAGGTCCGGAACGAATATGGAATTCTTCACGGTGTTATGCGAATGGCTCATTCGGATTTGGCATCCTCAGCAAAAAAATCCCATAATTTTGCTGCTAGGACACCCACTTCTGAAAATGGTAATTTCTCACTACCATCACAAGCTGTTCCACGTCGGAACTTCCCATGTTCTTTCCGCCCTTCGTAGATACTACCTGTTCCCTAAGGCACGGCAGGTGGTTACTTCAGTCTTATCTAAATGTACTACATGTAAACGTCATCAAGGACGTTTCTACTCATACCCAGATAGCCCAGAATTACCACAGGAGCGAGTCACCCGAAGTCGCCCATTCCAAAACGTCGGTTTGGACTACTTTGGACCTCTTTCAGTGCGTTCAGAGCAAGGTCAGGACCGTAAGGTGTGGGTCTGCATTTTTACATGCATGGCGACCCGCGCCTTACACCTTGAGATGGTCGTGGACAACACGGCCGCTCAATTTCTTCTCGCGTTTCGAAGGTTTATGGCACGCAGAGGAGCTCCGGACCAAGTCCTGAGCGACAATGCGCCCACCTTCAAGCTAGGGAAGGAGATCCTGACCAATGAGCTGACCGCATTAAAAGAAGACTCTCTAATTCAAAATTTTACTACACAAGCCCACCTCAAATGGGAGTTTATCACACCTCTTTCCCCATGGAAAGGCGGGTTCTACGAGCGTTTGGTTGTTTCGGTAAAATCAGCCCTAAAAAAGACTGTGTGCCGACAGACCTTCGGCTTGTGGAATCTCGAGACTCTCCTGTTTGAGCTTGAGGCTACCCTTAATACACGTCCAATTACCCCAGTAGTTACTACCACGGTGTGGAATCTCGAGACTCTACTATTTGAGATTGAGGCTACCCTTAATACACGTCCAATTACCCCAGTAGTTACTACCACGGCGGATGAGGCTTTAGTGTTGCGTCCCATTGACCTCATTAATCCTCAGTTCCGCCTCGGTCATATAAGTGACCCTAATTCATTAACCAGTGCTGATCCACTCAGCAATATTGCAGATTCCCATGAAAGTCTCGTGGATTATTACAGACTTCTCAAGGAGTCCCTAGAATTCTTCTGGGAGACTTGGCGCAAGGACTATCTCCAGGCCCTTGCAAGGAGAAATCGCTTCGATTCCTCTGAAAAGCGCGGGGCTCGAGCCTGGCCATCCGCCGGAGAAGTTGTTCTCATTAAACAGGATAACACAGCCAGAGCTAACTGGCCATTAGGTCTTATTCTGGAGCTCAACAACTCCAACGACGGAAGACTCCGATCAGTAAAGGTAAGAACAGGTCGTAATAAAATTTTAGGTCGCTCTATCAATCAATTGGTCCCGATGGAAGCTACTGCTGTCGACGAGCAGTCGCTGATTAAGAGGCCGTCGCCTCCGGTACCATCACGAGTCCAGCCTCCTCGCAAGGTCAAGCGGACGGACAGCAGATGAGCGTGATCTTTATTCCGTAGTTAGTAACAGTAGTTTGTAGTTCTTTCATAGTTTTCTTTCTCATCATTCCGTAGTTTCTTATAGTCTAGTACCCTTTTTTATACCTCCCATTTACCATTATTTATCCGTGTTTTCAGTCGTATTTCAAGACCTCTATTCCATTTTAATATATATTGATTATACACGTTTTACCATCTTACGTGTTTTTGATCAATACAGCTCTATTAGACCAAATCCTGTATTACAGTAAAAAATTCCTTTCTCTGGTGGTAAATAGTGGTTTCGATCAAAATTCCTATAAAATGTCTCCTTCTTCAATAAATCTCTCTTCTTTCCTTCACCCTATATCGACTTTTTTCCATTCTACCAAACTTTTCATCAAAAACCCCCGTTGAAAATAGTACAGTACCTTCGCAGTTTAAGCAGTTTGACCGTTGGGTCCCGCCATGATGGCGCATAGTCACGTGAGTGACCTCGATGGGTGACGTCACAAATGCGAAATTCTTATTTTCACGTCATTCCAACGCGATTTCCTTGTAATTGCCTTTGTTTTTGGACGTTTTCATCCATTCCTTTTCTATTTCTTCTCCAATCCTTTCGTCTACCACCACTCCATATCCCATTTGGTCTAATTTAGCACAATGTTCCTATTTCAGTCATACTTCATAGTCCGTTCACTCGAAGTAGTCTTTCTGTACGGACTTCCCCTTCTATTACATGATTTCTATATTATACCAGTACAGCCCCTGTACTATTCTACTTCATATAAATCAGCGTTCATTTATAATACACGCGCGTTTCGTCGTCTATCGTGGTGCTTTCGTCTGTTTAGTGCAAATTATTTTCGGTGGCTTGCCATTCAAGCGTATCCAAAGCGATGGTCGACAACAACGACGAGCCCACCTGCGGAAAACGTGCAACAAGGATCTGGAGGAAGAGAATATTGCAGAGGAAGTAGAGGTACGCCACGCATTCGTCGTGGATTTAATGCTTCTCTTTCATTTTCTTTAGATCAGTTGCACATTGCTCCGCCTACTGCAGACCAGACCTGCGCGACACCCCCATCTTCGGTGGGAGTGCTCCGTAGGCAAACTATATTCACTTCAGTTGCTACTGCAGTACATCTACTTCGAACACTTGATTGTTTTTCTAAGAATCTTCTCCGTAAATCTCATTTAGCCGTGGTTTACCTCATCACGGGTGAGCCACGTGAACTCAGTTTCAATCGGTTGGTAGGGTTCTTGAACGAACTGAACGATGGCATCTTGTCCATGTCAGTCCTTCGGGATCAGCTAGTCCAGCTGATTGTGTCAGAGTCTGCCAAGGGACTTACGGAGACTAACTCTTTCAGGCAACTACTTCATTCCAGAGGTATTTCAGTCACACACATCAACGACTCACACGGGAGTTCTTCGAGGACGGTGGATCAGGTGACTAACGTCATTCGCATCCTGCACGCTTACCAGATGGAGCATGTGTTGCTTCAGCACCGATCTACGATCGGGGCTCGTGGTCAGCAGTGCATGGTCCGCACGGCGGGCCACCTACCCACTGACCTTGAAGAAACTCTTAATCCATGTATCCAGTCGTTGCGCAAGTGGCATCATGGCATTTCTAGCACTGTACGTATAACAGTTGCAGACGAGTACTCCAACGTGACTTTTGTGGACCTCCGCCCGCTGGGGGATCCGCAATCGTCCACCGGATCTCGTGTTATGCAACTTCCGCACTAACGCAGTGTTTAGGTGCCCCCTTTAGCTCCCCTTCATTGGTTGGCCCTTCTTCTTTCGTCCCCCCCGGAGGCTGGACATCTGTCCACTTCCGTCCGGCGCCGGGGTGGCGGAAGGCGGGATAACAGCCAAAGAGGCCGAAAGGGCAGCAAGAGGTGGCACTTGCATGATTACTGCGCGTTTTTGGATCAAGGCCACTCTTTTGGCTTACTCCGCGCGCGTTAAAATTCCTTCCTTTTGTAAGGCCCATACTCGTTTCTTTTCTGCGCCGCTTTTACATCGCAGCGTGCTAGCAGCTGTCGGCGCATACACTAATACAGATCACTGCCAAGGCAATCGCAGGTTAGTTGTTTGTTGGGTACTGTTTTTAGTAACCGGTTACTTCAGATGGGCCCATGCAACTTCTAGCCTTTTTCATCGCCATTGTCCGTTCAAGATCCAGCGCCAATCAGCATCAAACAGCGCTGGAGGCGATACTACAGGTAAGTGTGATCGCACGTTCTCTGTGGGCTAGCCTATACTGGGGTTGTTGGGTGCGTTTTCTTGTGTCTAATGCATACTCTAGACTCGCTAGTAAGATAGAGTAGCGGTCAGTCCGGTTGCAGTGGGTTGAGGTCAGTGAGCGATCGGTCAGGTAGGTTTGAGGTAGCCCATGAACTGTACCGGGCGCTCCGCCGTTTCCGTGAGCTTGTCTAGTGCAGAAAGACGCATCTGTTGCAGAACTGGTTGTGCTAGCAGTGGTGGTGTGGAGTGTGCGTGTTGCTGGTGTATTGGATGGTCATCTGGTGATGTATGGTTGATGGTTGCTCGATATTGCAGTGATCTCGTTCTGTACATATGTAAATATTTGTTGGTATTCTTGATGATTCATTCTTGTTTTGTTTTTTGTTTTTACTTTTTTTTGTTGTCTTGTTGTTCACACTCTTGCCTCAGGCGCATGTTCATTTGATCACATTTACGCGTACCATCATTAATCTCCGGTATATTAACCTCACATGATCTACATGGTTGATCTCATACTAACTCAGAAGATCATCGGAAGCAGTAGGTCATAGGGTTCGGACCAGATATTACAGTACGGAGAAAACCACCTAAATTACCCCCTTTTTCTCTACTATCTATTATTCAAAACTTCAGGCTGGTAGCCGTGCATCAATTGGCACTCGCGACCCAGCTGCATCTAGGGGAACTAGGCCCAATAGGTCCAGGGCAGCACCGACTGCACGGGTAGTTGGGCACCTCCCCGCCGCTACCTTATGCCCATTCGGGTCCTCGTTTATACTCTTTCTTTTCGGGGCGGGAGTGTGGCGAAAGCGCGATGCTTCGCTCCTACGAGGGCCCGGGCGTGGTCGGTCCCACAGCGAATGCCGGCAGTACAGTACGCGAGCGCCGCTCACGCCGGATTGGTTTGAGTGGCCTAAAATATTGATTCGACGCTCCTGCCACGGCCCGGTGCGACTGCTCTCACTTTTGTTGATTACCTCCTTTTCCGTCACTAGTACAGTGCGTCGCTGTGGGGCCTTAGAGCCTTTAGAACATTAGAATTCATCTCTTTAACGCAGCTGCTCGCGATGAGCAGGATTGATGAACAGTTTATCGGCCGTAATCCCTGTTTATCTCTGTATTGCTAATTCAGTGGTTTTCTCCGGTCATATGTGGCCCTTATCTATGAACTATTGTTTTATTATCTAATCCCATCTTTCCTCTTTATCTTCGTAATATCTATAGAGTATAAATTATCTAAATTAGCGGTGTACCGTTGTGTAAGCAAGAGGGGTCATTTCGCTGTTATACTACAGTCTGAGTGCATATTGATTAGTACAGTGAGTCCCAAGTTGGGGACATTGGGTGTTTATTCTGGAGTGCGGTAATGTTGTGGTAACAACCGCGTATTGCAGTATGTCGTTTGCTAGGGTATTTAGTTCAGGTCGCATTATCCTAGTTGTTGGTCCACTGGACGTTTCCCACGGGACTGACGTCATCATGACGTTGGACCCGGGGTAAACAACCACCGATTCGCAACACCCCCTGTATTTGCCGTCTCCTCCAGAACAGGGGTGCTGGGCCATTTCCAACGTCATCGATGTGTGAGGTTCACTTATTGTACCTATTCAACCACCTACAAACGTCGGCGACGGTGGGAATGGCCCAGCACCCCTGTTTTGGAGGAGGGCGCAAATACAGGGGGCAGGCAGATACAGGGGCGGGGCCAACTTCCCACTCCTGTAGCGTCATCGTGGGTCGTTTTTGAAGCTTGAAAATGCGTTGGCGTTGTGTTCAGTGTCATACCATTCTAATTTCGTAGTTATCTCAATTGCGTTTACGAGCGTGTACGCTGCCTTTAAGACCGAATTCATACTTCCTACGATGCGCCACCACGGCAGCATAGCTTCGTTGGGTGGAGCCATGTACTCCACCAACCTTCACCCCTGGGCAGGTAAAGTGGGGAACCTTCACCATTGGGAAAACCGGTGACAACCGGTGAAATGCCCCGAAAAAAATGGAAGTGACCACACACTCATGCAAGTCATTTTCAAGATTGGGTGGGTGTCACTGCCAGTTTTTCGTCCATAACTTTGTTGTGCTTAGGAATAGACCTTTGGTGAAGGTTGTTTTCGGAATCACCATAAAATTCAGCATCGAAAAGTGTTCTTAGTTCCGAAAATACGTTCCCCTTCTTCCATTCGATGTCAGTCTATGAAGGGTACTTTTTTCGCCCGAAATTATCGGTTTTTCGTCCATAACTTTTTGGTGCTTGGAGATAAACCTCTGGAAAAGGGCTGTTTTTGAAATCCACACAAAATTCTGCATCGAATAGCGTTTTCAGTTTCAAAAACACGTTCCCGCTCTTCTAACCAATGTCAGTTTATAAAGTGCATTTTTTTCGCCTGAAATTATCGGTTTTTCGTCCATAGCTCCGTTGCGCTTGCAGACAGACCTCTGGTAAAGGTTGTTTTCGGAATCTCGATGGAATTCTGCTTCCACTAGTGTTTCCAGTTTGGAAAAATAGTTTCTCGATCCCTCATCCTAATTCATTTCACGAAACACAGGTTTTTCGCCTATAACTCTTTGAACGTTCAGATGGGGGTCTGGTTAAAATTGTTTTTGAAATCTACGTAAAATTCTGTGTCGAATGATATCTCGGGTTCCTAACATTGCTTGCTCCAGAAGCCAGCCAGGTCGGTGGAGCCGAGCTCCATAATAACCTCCATAGGGTGCTCTTGCCTCTATGGTGTAAATAGGAGACGCAGAGTTCTGCTGGAGCCAACAACGGGGCTCGGCTCCACCGACCTGGCTGACTTATGGGGAAAGCAAATTAGGAACCCGATATATCATTCGAGGCAGAATTTTACGCGAATTCCTTCGAAACCCTATCCTCAACGGGTAAAAAGTTATAGGCGAGAAACCAGTGTTTCGTAAAATGCATTAGGCTGAAGGATCGAGAAGAAATTTTTCCAAACTTGAAACATCAGACGACGCAGAATTCAATCGAGATTCCGAAAACAACCTTCACCAGAGGTCTATCTCCAAGCGCAAAGAAGTTATGGACGAAAAAAAGAAACCGATAATTTCAGGCGAAAAAAATGCACTTTATAAACTGACATTGGCTGGAATAGCGGGAACGTACTTTTTGAAACTGAGAACGCTATTCGATGCAGAATTACATGAGGATTCCGAAAACATTCTTCACCATAGACCAATTTTCGAGGATAAAAAAGTTATGGACAAAAAACTGATTGCTTTTGGTGAAAGAAACGTTACTTCATAATTTGAAATCGGCTGAGAGACTGGAAACGTTATTTTCTCAGCATGAAAACATTATTCGACGCGCAATTTCATGGAGACTTTGGGAACAGCTCCCTCCGTTCAAAGATTCGTCTTAAAGGGCAAAAATTTCATGAGCGAAGAACGGGCAGTTTTTCAGAAATCGGCTTGGAAAAATCTCCGAAAATTTTTGACTCCAAGACAGCTCAAAGAAAATTTTTCATGACTTAGGCAGATAATTTCATTAAGAATAGTGAATTTCAGAAGGAGGTCATCTAACGAAAAAAATGTTTCAAAATTAGTGATTAAGAAGAAACATATACTGAATGCAAGAGAAAGAGGATGGAGAAAACGTCAAATTTTGAAGTTGCAAGTCTATAGGGAACCTTTACCATTCCCCACTCAGGTATTCTAAATAACCTTCACCTCTCGGACCGCTGTCTCCACCCCCAACGAACCTATGCACGGCAGTGCATGACAGATAAATTCATTTTCGACCGATATTGATGGTGAATATTGGGCCTCGTCGCTCTTTGCGGGCTATAGATCCGGCCTCACATACCTCTGGCATGGCAGTAATTGAACCAGCAACCAGTCCTACTTGAAGGAGTACACCAGTTCCCATAGAAATCATACCACGGCATGCCACAGGGCTGAAACAAATACGGCAATTATCTCAACTTATTCTGCTGGCAAATCAGGTAGCGTAGAATATTAGGAAGAGGTAAGGAAGAGGTAGGTATACTCTGGCAAACCCCTCGTGACCTGTGAGTTTCGATTACCGCCAGCAGCGGAGCGGTGGACCCCGGTGAAATACATATAACTAGTGGTAAGGAGGTTTCGGACAAAAAACTACAGCTCCGCGCTAAGATAATCGAGAACAGGAGCTTACATGAAATGGTCCAGAGTCTAACAACACTTGACATGAGGCTTCGTCCATAGTTAGCAACAGTTAACGAGAATCACATCGTCAAAATGCTGGCGCACACGGCTCAATCGCTGTCGCACGCAGCGTGTCTTAAGACGGCATGGGATTAACGTTGGTACATTTTGATGTTTTTACTGGCAGCCGCCACACCCCTCCAACACTGTGCACTCCTGCATCAGCGGCACGTATATACTGATACTACCGTCCGTTGCAGCTCTGGGATGCAATCAGTAGCCAGTGGTTAGCGATGCTACCATCAACGTCGTTTGATGCCAAGAACGCTGCGGGACGCTTCGAGGAAATGTGGGCGGGTGTGATTGCTCTAGTATCGCTCTAACAAGGAAACCACAATAAGTCATAGTGACCATTCCAAATGAAATGTACTTTTCTAGAACCATTTTTGGACGAAAAGTCCGAATATGCCTATCACAGCTGCCTAGACCCACTCTGAAAAAAGTTATGAGCATTTTTCAAAGCCTCGCGGCAAGGTAAGGGTACCCCCATGGAATTTTTAGGGTGTTTTTAAATTTTTCTCCGGATTCTGCTAAAAACATGTTCGTAGGGGTAATCTGGGGTGCTGAACACGAATCTGGGGTTCGCTTCTGAAAATTTTGAGGTTTACTGTAGGTTACGGTAGGTAACATGCCATTTAGAGGGCAAAACCTACCTCAATATTCCGATAATCGACAAATGGACATCGAATTCGTATTCAGCACCCCAAATAACCCCCACATAGAAACTTTGAGACAAATCTGAGACTTCGACCAAACTACCGTATACCAACCGTAATCTACCGTAAGCTGACAAAAATCGATAAACTGACATCAGATTCGTGTTCAGCACTCCAGATAACCCCCACAGGAACTATTTGAGCTGCATCTGTGGTCACATTCCGGAAATCGTCAAAAGTTGATCTTGCCGTCAATTTTCTCTGCCAGTGGGAAGCTTTGAACAAATATAGTCGAAAACTTCGGAAAAACGACAAATGAACCTCAGATTCGTGATCAGCAACCCAACAAACTCCCCAGGACGAATTATTAGTCGAATCTGGAATATTTTTCTAAAACGCTTAGAGAGCCTTCTAATTGGTAAAAACAAACGCCCAACCGAAAATCCGTACATGTCCAAAACGCTGTTAGTCTGCGCAAAGTTTGGAAAATGTTCCTTCACCCAAACTTCGCTTAGTGGGGTAGTTTTGGGCGCTGAACACGATTATCAGGTCCGTTTCCGGAATTGCCTAAAAATAATGCGCTTTTTGGAGGGTACAATAGGTACGAAAATCACAGAAAAAAACGCTCATAACATTTTCCGAGGGGGTCTAGGCAGCTGCGATGGGCATTTTCGGACTTTTCGTCCAAAAATGGTTCTAGGAAAGTACATTTCATGTGGAATCGTCACTATGACTTATTGTGGTCTCCTTGTAAGGCCCCGATCAGAGTTGATGCTATTTGCATCTGTAACCCACCGACACCCCCCCCAACACCTAATAACACCGATAGGGTCAATCACAGGAAGTTGATCTATAAAATTCATCAGTTGAAGTTCCATCCAGTAGTGACTCAGTGAATCGCTGGCTATCTCGAAAACAGAACTTTCGAAGTGCGAGTTGGGAAATGTCACTCAGAGATTTTCCGCATATCAAACGGCGTTCCGCAAGGAGGGGTGCTTGATGCTGTCACCGCTTCTGTTTACTATCTATATATCTGAGCTCCCATCGCAACTACAAATTGATGTGGTGAAATGCAGGATATATGCGGATCATGTGAAGATCTACCGAAAAGTTACATCTATGTACTGACGACGCCTCTAAGCTGCAACGATCAATTGATCAAATGATTGTCTGGTGTGAGGAATGGCAGCTAAAACTGTCTCCCTCGAAGAGTCTTCATATGCACTTCGGTAATTCTAACGACAATCCTTCCATATAATAAAAGAATCGGAGCACAAAGTACGACCACCTGGGCCTCCATCACTATAGCACTATTTCGTCACATCTCTAACCACTCCGAAACAGTATTGAGCTGTATGTGCATTTCAGTCCACCAAAACCTTCAAAGTAGAGTTAGGCCCATTCGATTGTGCACTCATTTGGGGGAAGGTTGGGGATTACGTTTCTCGGTTCTCAACATTCTGCCATCGAAATAGCCAAAAAATCAGCGAGCAGTCTGAGCTCTTTTCCTTTCCTCAGCCAAACGACTTCACCCTCATTACGTGGAGGAGATTCAACGCTCGTCATTGCCTGGGGTCACAACCTTCGTGCGTTGGTGACACGACAACATCATTGACGTGACTTAGAACCACCTCCCGGACTTATTCCCCGCCCCAAACCCCGATGAACCGTTATCAAATTTTTTTCAAGCAGCTCTAAGATCCATTCGAGGATGCCTGAGTAGCTTAAAAACCTTCCTCAACGACCACAACTTCACGGATTTATTCTGCAAAAGTAATCATGGACTATTCGTTAACCACCGGTCGGATAGCCCTTCAAATTCTGATACTACACAAACTCCCCAACCCAAACTCACTCCATAACTCATTAACGAGACTTTTAAATGCAAAATCGTTAGCGAATTCGTGATCAGCGCGTCAAATACCCATTCGACACCAATTTCTCGACGTTTACTGCATCAGGAAAGAAGAAAAATTTTTTTGGCCTGAAACATCATCAGGCTTATCCTTTCATATAATCCTTCCATATAATAAAAGAATCGGAGCACAAAGTACGACCACCTGGGCCTCCATCACTATAGCACTATTTCGTCACATCTCTAACCACTCCGAAACAGTATTGAGCTGTATGTGCATTTCAGTCCACCAAAACCTTCAAAGTAGAGTTAGGCCCATTCGATTGTGCACTCATTTGGGGGAAGGTTGGGGGATTACGTTTCTCGGTTCTCAACATTCTGCCATCGAAATAGCCAAAAAATCAGCGAGCAGTCTGAGCTCTTTTCCTTTCCTCAGCCAAACGACTTCACCTTCATTACGTGGAGGAGATTCAACTCTCGTCATCACCTGTGGTCACAACCTTCGTGCGTTGGTGACACGAAAACATCATTGACGTGACTTAGAACCACCTCCCGGACTTATTCCCCGCCCCAAACCCCGATGAACCGTTATCAAAATCTTTTCAAGCAGCTCTAAGATCCATTCGAGGATGTCTGAGTAGCTTAAAAACCTTCTTCAACGACCACAACTTCACGGATTTATTCTGCAAAAGTAATCATGGACTATTCGTTAACCACCGGTCGGATAACCCTTCAAATTCTGATACTACACAAACTCCCCAACCCAAACTCACTCCATAACTCATTAACGAGACTTTTAAATGCAAAATCGTTAGCGAATTCGTGATCAGCGCGTCAAATACCCATTAGACACCAATTTCACGACGTTTACTGCATCAGGAAAGAAGAAAAAAGTTTTTGGCCTGAAAAATCATCAGGCTTATCCTCCCATATAATAAAAGAATCGGAGCACAAAGTACGACCACCTGGGCCTCCATCACTATAGCACTGGTTCGTCACATCTCTAACCACTCCGAAACAGTATTGAGCTGTATGTGCATTTCAGTCCACCAAAACCTTCAAAGTAGAGTTAGGCCCATTCGATTGTGCACTCATTTGGGGGAAGGTTGGGGGATTACGTTTTTCGGTTCTCAACATTCTGCCATCGAAATAGCCAAAAAATCAGCGAGCAGTCTGAGCTCTTTTCCTTTCCTCAGCCAAACGACTTCACCCTCATTACGTGGAGGAGATTCAACTCTCGTCATCACCTGGGGTCACAACCTTCGTGCGTTGGTGACACCACAACATCATTGACGTGACTTAGAACCACCTCCCGGACTTATTCCCCGCCCCAAACCCCGATGAACCGTTATCAAAATCTTTTCAAGCAGCTCTAAGATCCATTCGAGGATGTCTGAGTAGCTTGAAAACCTTCTTCAACGACCACAACTTCACGGATTTGTTCTGCAAAAGTAATCAAGGACTATTCATTAACCACCGGTCGGATAACCCTTCAAATTCTGATACTTCACAAACTCCCCAACCCAAACTCACTCCATAACTCATTAACGAGACTTTTAAATGCAAAATCGTTAGCGAATTCGTGATCAGCGCGTCAAATACCCATGAGACACCAATTTCACGACGTTTACTGCACCAGGAAAGAAGAAAAAATTTTTTGGCCTGAAAAATCATCAGGCTTATCCTCCCATATAATAAAAGAATCGGAGCACAAAGTACGACCACCTGGGCCTCCATCACTATAGCACTATTTCGTCACATCTCTAACCACTCCGAAACAGTATTGAGCTGTATGTGCATTTCAGTCCACCAAAACCTTCAAAGCAGAGTTAGGCCCATTCGATTGTGCACTCATTTGGGGGAAGGTTGGGGGATTACGTTTCTCGGTTCTCAACATTCTGCCATCGAAATAGCCAAAAAATCAGCGAGCAGTCTGAGCTCTTTTCCTTTCCTCAGCAAAACGGCTTCACCCTCATTACGTGGAGGAGATTCAACTCTCGTCATCACCTGGGGTCACAACCTTCGTGCGTTGGTGACACCACAACATCATTGACGTGACTTAGAACCACCTCCCGGACTTATTCCCCGCCCCAAACCCCGATGAACCGTTATCAAAATCTTTTCAAGCAGCTCTAAGATCCATTCGAGGATGTCTGAGTAGCTTGAAAACCTTCTTCAACGACCACAACTTCACGGATTTGTTCTGCAAAAGTAATCAAGGACTATTCATTAACCACCGGTCGGATAACCCTTCAAATTCTGATACTACACAAACTCCCCAACCCAAACTCACTCCATAACTCATTAACGAGACTTTTAAATGCAAAATCGTTCCGTTATCAAAATCTTTTCAAGCAGCTCTAAGATCCATTCGAGGATGTCTGAGTAGCTTGAAAACCTTCTTCAACGACCACAACTTCACGGATTTGTTCTGCAAAAGTAATCAAGGACTATTCATTAACCACCGGTCGGATAACCCTTCAAATTCTGATACTACACAAACTCCCCAACCCAAACTAACTCCATAACTCATTAACGAGACTTTTAAATGCAAAATCGTTAGCGAATTCGTGATCAGCGCGTCAAATACCCAATCGACACCAATTTCACGACGTTTACTGCACCAGGAAAGGAGAAAAATTTTTTTGGCCTGAAAAATCATCAGGCTTATCCTTCCAAATAATAAAAGAATCGGAGCACAAAGTACGACCACCTGGGCCTCCATCACTATAGCACTATTTCGTCACATCTCTAACCACTCCGAAACAGTATTGAGCTGTATGTGCATTTCAGTCCACCAAAACCTTCAAAGTAGAGATAGGCCCATTCGATTGTGCACTCATTTGGTGGAAGGTTGGGGGATTACGTTTCTCCGTTCTCAACATTCTGCCATCGAAATAGCCAAAAAATCAGCGAGCAGTCTGAGCTTTTTTCCTTTCTTCAGGCAAACGACTTCACCCTCATTACGTGGAGGAGATTCAACTCTCGTCATCACCTGGGGCCACAGCCTTCGTGCGTTGGTGACACGACAACATCATTGACGTGACTTAGAACCACCTCCCGGACTTAAACCCTGAATGGTTTTGGAATTCACTTATCATTGATGGCTGAAACACAAAATTTCAAGAGAATTCAATGCATTTGTATCGGGGGTTTGCGAAAAATTTCCGAAACCGAAAAAAAAAACCGAAAAACGAAAATTTATCGTTTTTTAACGAAAAAAATTTGTAGAATGCTTTCTCACGCTATGCTACGTTGAAAAAATACACTTTTTTCAATTTTTCGTTTTTTCGAGAAATTAATACAGAAAAAAAAACGAAAAATTTCGGAAAAATGGTTGCACTCCAAACTACCCATCTGCACCAGAAAATTTGGTCTCGAAGCGAGAATCGTCATTTTTCGATCTCGGGTTCTCGAAAATTTTTCGCACATCCCTGATGTGTATCGAAAAGAAAATGGTTTTTATAGGCGATTTAGGTAAGTTGAAAGATGTGGCAGTTAGGCTAAGTCCCTGTGAAAGTGGTTTTTGATTTTTTTTTTCAATCTGGGGCTCTGAAAGTTAAGGAGCGGATGAGGACCGACGACAAAACGACATTGAACAATAGTCTTAGTTCAGTTACTGTACCACTCCAAATACGCGGTAATGCCTAAAAGCCTAGAGAGGCTACTGATCTATCGCGACAGAGCACATAACACCCTATTCGATTAGTGAGCTCACACCGATGTTCAAAGCAGTCGCTGAAGACTGGATTTTGATAAACGTCGTCTTTTCGTTAGCCAGTCCCCTCCTCACTGTTTTCCGAATCGCAATTCCAGAAAAAAAGCAAGAATCATGGCGAGTCACCGCTCTCAGCTGCTCTGAACCCTGCCATACATACCAGCGCGCTGCTGCAGCAGTCTGCAGGTACGCAATCACGTTACTTACGCAGTATCCATTCTACGGTAATCATGAAAACTGGAGAAATATACAAAAAAAATTAAGAGTTCGCGGAAACAGCTATGAATTTGGTGTTCTGAATTACGGTGTGGTAGAAACTGTGTAAGAGGCGTGACTGGGTAACCGCGGGGGGCGGTCATTTGGCACCCGCAAGATGCATTTCGAAGAATCTCATACCCAGATACCGGCCCCTACCCCGGGGTTTTCCTCCCTATGAGAACTACAATGTTGTAGTTTCACTGGTAAGCACTGGAATCAGGAATCAGTGATGAGTCATCGGGTGCCAAATGGTACGAACCCGGTAACCGCAGAGGGATAACAATGCTTCTTGGGAGTCTCAATTGGCTGACTCGATCGGGACAGATTATAGGGAGCAGAAGCAACAAAACCTAGCATTCAGTAAGTGCCGTGTGACGCGGCACTCGAAGTTCACTCAGGACCAAACTGCTTCTATAATCGCTACACAGGAACATTTAGATGCAAGTTCTCCTGCAGTGTATTTCTTTTTTCTCTGTTGTTTTTCAGATTTCTGTAATGAGGAGAATACAGTTCTGTTAGCCTAAAATTTGAAAACCTTATTAAACGACTAGCGGATTCTGTTGAGCTAGGAACCCTAGCTATGGTGTCACATTTTCAGCTTCACCTACAACGGCCTTTTTCGGACTTGAACTGTAATCCACACGTCAAAGGGGATCTTAAATTTTTGTTATGAAGAATTTTGAACGAATCGTTTATAAATCACGACGATGAGGGGAAAACTGTGGAGAGTTCCGAAAATTCGATGTATCAGACTGTAAGCAGTGTCCTTATCTGAGTGAAATTACGGTCTGGAGCTGCGCACTGCCGCGTTTGAGACAGGCCCGCCACACAAAATCGTGCAAGGATCACGGCCAAATTTTTAATTCTTCTGTGAAAGCACTCCTGAGAGAAATGCGGTTTCAAAAAGTCATTAAGTGAAATAGAAATCATTAATGGAAATCTCAGGACAGGAAAGTGTATTGTTTTCACACACTACTGGACCTCTTTGTAAGTGACAGAGTTGTGGCGAACCATTGACATCATTCGTGTAGAGATAGTGCACGCTTCAATTAATGGGATTCTCCATGGAAAATAGAAACGGTAACTGCATTTCTACAAATCGTGAGAAGCAGTACATCGTAATTATAGGGCTCCCGGGACTCTAATACCCACAGCCGTCCCCCGTTTCAGGTGTTTTAGAGTTACTTTAGAACAGAATTTTTTTTGCTTCGTTAGTGCGAAACGGCGCTTTGGCCGGAGTTTTCCTGATCGTAAGAGATTTAATTTGTTCAGAATAGCCACATAGTTTCCGGACAGAGCGCCGCGAAGCGGCGCGAACCCCTCGGCCTATGGTTCCCGGACAAAGCGCCGCGAAGCGGCGCATTGGCCGGGGTGTTCCTGATCGTGAGAGATTTAATTTGTTCAGAAAAGCCACAAAGTTTCCGGACAGAGCGCCGCGAAGCGGCGCGAACCCCCGGCTTACGGTTCCCGGACAAAGCGCCGAGAAGCGGCGCTTTGGCCGGGGTTTTCCTGATCGTAAGAGATTCAATTTGTTCAGAAAAGCCACAAAGTTTCCGGGCAGAGCGCCGCGAAGCGGCGCGAACCCCCCGGCTTATGGTTCCCGGACAAAGCGCCGCGAAGCGGCGCTTTGGCCGGGGTTTTCCTGATCGTGAGAGATTCAATTTGTTCAGAAAAGCCACAAAGTTTCCGGACAGAGCGCCGCGAAGCGGCGCGAACCCCCCGGCTTATGGTTCCCGGACAAAGCGCCGCGAAGCGGCGCTTTGGCCGGGGTTTTCCTGATCGTGAGAGATTTAATTTGTTCAGAAAAGCCACAAAGTTTCCGGACAGAGCGCCGCGAAGCGGCGCGAACCCCCCGGCTTATGGTTCCCGGACAAAGCGCCGAGAAGCGGCGCTTTGGCCGGGGTTTTCCTGATCGTGAGAGATTTAATTTGTTCAGAAAAGCCACAAAGTTTCCGGACAGAGCGCCGCGAAGCGGCGCGAACCCCCCGGCTTATGGTTCCCGGACAAAGCGCCGCGAAGCGGCGCTTTGGCTGGGGTTTTCCTGATCGTGAGAGATTTAATTTGTTCAGAAAAGCCACAAAGTTTCCGGACAGAGCGCCGCGAAGCGGCGCGAACCCCCCGGCTTATGGTTCCCGGACAAAGCGCCGCGAAGCGGCGCTTTGGCTGGGGTCCTGATCGTGAGAGATTTAATTTGTTCAGAAAAGCCACAAAGTTTCCAGACAGAGCGCCGCGAAGCGGCGCGAACCCCCCGGCTTATGGTTACCAGACAAAGCGCCGCGAAGCGGCGCTTTGGCCGGGGTGTTCCTGATCGTAAGAGATTCAATTTGTTCAGAAAAGCCACAAAGTTCCCGGACAGAGCGCCGCGAAGCGGCGCGAACCCCCGGCTTACGGTTCCCGGACAAAGCGCCGAGAAGCGGCGCTTTGGCCGGGGTTTTCCTGATCGTAAGAGATTCAATTTGTTCAGAAAAGCCACAAAGTTTCCGGGCAGAGCGCCGCGAAGCGGCGCGAACCCCCCGGCTTATGGTTCCCGGACAAAGCGCCGCGAAGCGGCGCTTTGGCCGGGGTTTTCCTGATCATTAGAGATTTAATTTGTTCAGAAAAGCCACAAAGTTTCCGGACAGAGCGCCGCGAAGCAGCGCGAACCCCAGGCCTATGGTTCCCGGACAAAGCGCCGCGAAGCGGCGCTTTGGCCGGGGTTTTCCTGATCGTGAGAGATTTAAATTGTTCAGAAAAGCCACAAAGTTTCCGGACAGGGCGCCGCGAAGCGGCGCGAACCCCCCCCCCCCCCCGGTTTATGGTTCCCGGACAAAGCGCCGAGAAGCGGCGCTTTGGCCGGGGTTTTCCTGATCGTAAGAGATTCAATTTGTTCAGAAAAGCCACAAAGTTTCCGGGCAGAGCGCCGCGAAGCGGCGCGAATCCCCCGGCCTATGGTTCCCGGACAAAGCGCTGCGAAGCGGCGCTTTGGCCGGGATTTTCCTGATCGTAAGAGATTTAATTTGTTCAGAAAAGCCACAAAGTTTCCGGACAGAGCGCCGCGAAGCGGCGCGAACCCCCCGGCTTATGGTTCCCAGACAAAGCGCCGCGAAGCGGCGCTTTGGCCGGGATTTTCCTGATCGTAAGAGATTTAATTTGTTCAGAAAAGCCACAAAGTTCCCGGACAGAGCGCCGCGAAGTGGCGCGAACCCCTCGTCTTATGGTTCCCGGACAAAGCGCCGCGAAGCGGCGCTTGGGCCGGGGTTCTCTTGATCGTAAGAGATTTAATTTGTTCAGAAAAGCCACAAGGTTTCCGGACAGAGCGCCGCGAAGCGGCGCGAACCCCAGGCCTATGGTTCCCGGACAAAGCGCCGCGAAGCTGCGCTTTGGCCGGGGTTTTCCTGATCGTAAGAGATTCAATTTGTTCAGAAAAGCCACAAAGTTTCCGGGCAGAGCGCCGCGAAGCGGCCCAAACCCCCCGGCTTATGGCTCCCGGACAAAGCGCCGCGAAGCGGCGCTTTGGCCGGGGTTTCCCTGATCATGAGAGATTTAATTTGTTCAGAAAAGCCACAAAGTTTCCGGACAGAGCGCCGCGAAGCGGCGGGAACCCCCCGGCTTATGTTCCCGGACAAAGCGCCGCGAAGCGGCGCTTTGGCCGGGTTTTGTATATAACATAGAAGAATCAGAAATTGCAGGCACTGATAAAGTGAGGGCTCTAGGATATCTTTACAATAATAAGCTTCATTTCACGAATCACATCACAAATATATAAAAAAAATGCTATGGGACGGAATTTCCAAATCTTTAAAGGTTTAGCCACTCAAAACGAGCAAGTACTGCTTCTGGCTTATACTACTTATGTGAGACCTATTGTGGAATCGGGCACCTCTGTCTTCAACCCAACGAGCAAGAAGTTTACGGCTGTCCTCGAAAAAGTTCCGAATAACTACACGCGAAAACTTTTCGTCAGATGTGGTATATCACAATACCCTAGCACACCTAATGCAACTAGGAGAAATAAGGAGAATAGGAGCTACTTGGCCTCTACTCCTCGGCATCTCGGCGGGGACTTTTCGATGTATGCATGGTGCACAAGATTCTCAATGGCTTCAAAGTTAGGGTGAGAGCCGATGAGTTTTTTAAAAGGATTTCTTCAATCACTCGTGGTGGAAGAAACAAGATAACTTTTGCTCGAGCCAAAACTTCCTTGCGCTCTAATTTCTTTACAAACCGTGCTGGGTCCACCTACCCCAAATTGACAGAGTCTCAGACGTTCACGCTATCACTACAGATTTTCATGCGAAGCTTGGCTGTGAAACTACTGAAGCCGTAGTGTTTCCTTCAGAATCAGAACATTGCATCTGGAATTTTCTGAGCACTGCTATTCGCCTATGTTACTGTGTATATTATTATTGTGTTTTCTCTTTACCACGTGTGCCTTATGCAACGTAATAAACATAAACATAAACATAAACACCCTCCAAAACCCACCAACACCCACCCGATCGATACATATGATTAAGTTGATGGGGTGAGGTTGAGAAAATCACCCGGTGTATCCAACTAGAGCCCACCGGAAGTGATGACGATGATTACGTGGCCAATAGAATTCCACCTGCTTAGAGAAATAGTTAAGGAGAGTAAAGACAAGAAACGGAGGTAGCAGGGTGGATAGCTTCCTAGTGATACGCACTGTGTCATTTTCGGCCCGCCCGCCGGGCGTTTTCTCACTCCCGTCATCTACGTACATATTGCATGGAGTGTTGGCGGGTGACGGCAGGCCACACCAGGTGTTTGTTGCACCTTATTTCTAATACTTCTTGTCTGTATGGACCGGGCTGGCTACGTCGACTCATCCAAATCTTACAGGGGCCTAACAAAAGGT
Organism: Aplectana chamaeleonis; assembly: GCA_029168955.1. Taxonomy (NCBI): domain Eukaryota; kingdom Metazoa; phylum Nematoda; class Chromadorea; order Rhabditida; family Cosmocercidae; genus Aplectana; species Aplectana chamaeleonis. The sequence goes on from JAPDOI010000790.1 coordinate 218,634, forward strand.
CTTATGAATCTATAGTACCAATCATTTTGTTCATATAGCCTAGCGCCCTTATGCTCATCGGGCTTATCACGTCAAAACCTCCACATTGAAGGCAGAAAACCGTATACCATTCTCTCATATTTTTGTGTACTTAGCTGGGCCAATCTAGTGAACGAACATCTCAAAAGGGCTCATGAAAAACCTTCATTCGTGAAGAACAGTCAGTGTAAACACACTGTAACAATACAATAAATTCAAATCTCGGGCCGAAAATGTTTTTGAAGTTTTTCTGCACTTGGAGACCTCGTCACTGTCATTTTAGAAGTTTTTTCTGCTTTTGAAGTTTGTGCCGTAACTGTTTTCATCCTGTTTGAAGGTCGCATTAACATTCTATTAAACAGTGGTAGATGAGTGGTGAGGAGAAATGGTTGCGGATCCTCATCTTTAACACCTTCCAACCTCCCAACCCTATGTTTTTGACACGCCGCCGAAGTTTACCGGTGTGGTCTACTGAGCTCATTCATGAAATTGAGCCTGAAAAATGGAAAGTGGTTCCCAGCGAGAACGATGCCTTTAAGATGAACGACACTGAGATTTCAATCAAGCTCTGTTGCTTGAAGTGTTACTATTGTGTCACTGTTCCATTCGTCCACCTAGCCAAAATATCTTGTTCTCTTAATATAGAACGCATACGAGAAGAACGTAAGAAACCCTACCTGCATTCAATGAGGAACATAGGGGCAATTCCGACCGTTATGCTTATTGCGATTCCGAGCACGATTCGCGCTATTGTATACAAAATGTAGCTATTAATCTGAAAAATGAGGGTTACTTTAATACTTGTTTACAGTTCCTTTGATAACTCCCAATAGAAGCAACACTAACAATGAAGCTGACGATCTCCAGCGCAATAGTGATAATCTGCAGAATGAGTGTGTAGATGAGGCCATTCTTTCGTCCAATTTTGTCAGAGACAAGCTGGATTAGCAATGAGCCTATGGTGGCTCCCCAAAAGAGCGACGACACAATGATCCCCCAGAACTTCTAAACCATTGCAGTTATGGCGCAGAAACCAAAAGAAAATCCAAGTTCCTCACCTCGTTTTCTACTGGGTCTTTCAATGTGCCATGCGTTGTTTGATATGAACTTCTGAGAAAGACCAGAAATGCATCCTGAGCCGGATTGGTAATAAGCGACTGATATCCGAAGTTGAACGCACCACCTATAGACGGAAACATGTACTTACTACCACAGAAATGCTACAGTTCGTCGTTTAGAGGGCAGCAATCAAAACGTTCGAAGCATCATATAACATTCCTATATTTATTTGTCGTTGAACGCCTTTAGCTGCACTAAACAAGCAAATTTTTCCATAGAAAGTACACGTGCGGGGAGTATCCAACCGATTGGGCTCTGCTCCAAAGTCGCGTGCGACTGCTACCGATAACGAGGGGTTAAACCCGATGTTGATCCTGTGGTGCGAACCCCTATTTATCAGCAGCACGTTCTGCAAATGGTAAAAAATTTTGCGCTACCACTCCTTCCTACGGATCACGTGTGATTCTGGCCACGACCTGCAGCAAGGAGGCCAATCTCGTCATCGTCCGCAACAAGGACGTCATCCTCACCACCGTCCACAACGAGTAAGCACTCCTCGCGATGGGCCATGGGGACGAGCGTGCCATTTTAACGCCGAGAATGTGACGCCAGATCACTTTTTAGGACCGGCCTCAAACGGCCAACGGCGCCGTCAGTGAGAGGTTGAAATTCCACTAGCAATGGGTAGTGGAGGGACGCTCTGTAACGTTAACGTCGAAAGAACGCATGAAAACGAGCCAGGAAGAGCCCCAAAAGAGCCCGAAGTTGCCACTTTGAGCGCAAGGCAAACCCCAAAAGCGCATTGCCCGCCCACCGACGTGAACGAATGAAAGCTTGAAATCGTGTGATGAGCGATGGTTTCCAATTATTGGTCCTGTTCTTCTCTTCAATATCGATTTCTCTCTTTACTCAGGTCAGCTCGCACACATCGGCTGCAAAACACGGAAGTTACAAGCCTCGGAAAACTCGTCCACCATGCTTCTCTAGCTCAATTTTTGAAAGTCCATAACTCCGTTCCCAGAAGGTCGTGTACGATTACAGAGACATCGTTGGAATCAGAATGGGACCGTTTTCTAGATAGGCTAAAAAACAGAAAAACGATTTCCATCGTGGACACTGCCTTTACGAATTCGCCGCCGTCTAGAAGAGTAAGCTGCCGATCTCACCCATGTCAAAAAATCAGTAGGGGTCAAAGTCGGCAACGGAGGGATCAGCAGCTCGCTAGGCGCAGGAGCTGTTATTTGGCAGCAACGGCAAGTGTGCTGCGAATCTCTTTGTCCGCGGGTTCGATTGGTACTGCGCCGACGTACAATCCAGCGAATGCGTGAGAGGGGTAATGGATTTTTTTCGGATTGTGAACTGACGCGATGATCAACTATCCTTGACGGTACTGTCCATCAATGGCTCTGTTTTGGAACCGAATCTTTGAATGCGTGGAAAACATTTCAAAACTGCTCTTGGTCTGATTACGTAAAGTGAGAAAACTGTAATGTTTGAAAGAATTATACTTGTCAACTCTATCAAAACTCAAAAAAGTTGACCACTTGCTAAATCGGAAATGAAAGCAGTTATGAAAAACGACGAACGTGTATTTGGAGGAAGCGTCAGTGATTTCCACGTTTGGCTCACAAGGAAAGTGTTCAGAGCGGTAAACGCATCTGCCAAAACCACTAGTATCGTTAGTATTTCTTGTGGCTCAATAGTAAAACCGAGCAGTATCCCGCCCCGAGCTGCAGGATTCAGGAATCTACGAGCTAAAAAACGTCGTTTTTTGTGCTTTTTGTAATTTCGGAAAAGCGCATCAGCCTCGGAAAATCTGGAAACGGACTTCATAAATGTGTTCAGCACGCAAAACTACCCCCTGAGCAAAGTTTGGATGAAGGCACATTTTCCATACTTTGTTCAGACTGAAAGCATTTTGGACTTGTATGGATTTTCGGTTGGGCTTATACCTATGACTTATATACTTTCGGTTTGGATTTATACCGACTAGAGGGCTCTGGAAGCGTTTCAGAAAAATGTACCAGGTTTGACCTTAAATTCTCCCAGAGAGGTTTTTTGGGGCGCTGATACGAATCTGTGGTTTATTAGTCGATTTACAAATATTTTGGCTGATTTCGTTCGAAGTTTCCCAACCGAGGAAAATTTGGAGAGAAAAACGTCAATTTCGAGATTTCCTGATTTCTTCGATAGACGTGTCTTGAAATCATTCTCTGAGGGTTATTTGCAGTGCTTGAAGGCAGTGTTCACGATAAATTTCGTCCTCGGTTTTTGGCCGGAAATCGAAAGTTCAGGGTCTCTTTAGAGCACTGAGGTCGAAAGAACGAACGAAAACGAGCTCGAAAGAGCTCCATACGGCTCCGAAGTCCGCTCGCGCTAGCCCTTCCGCTCGCGGTCGAGTTTTCCGAGGAACATTTGGTCCGCTTCTACATTAACATTGGAGCGCAAGCGCGGATGAGTTTTAGCATTGGGGCGCATTTTCGCACGCTGTCTACTTCAGGCCCATTCCCGCGCAACTCATCCACCGTTGAAATTTGACTTTCAAGAAGAAGAGCTGATTTTGAATGTTCCGCAGCGCTTTTCATGATTTTTTCTTCACTGATGGAACATTCTGACTCTAAACCTTCGTTTTCTGGTGGAATCTCGAAAACGATTTTTATCGTGGACACTGCCTTTAACACGAATCTGGAGTTCGTTCATCGATTTTCAACAGATTACGCTAGATTACGTTGGGTATACGGTAGTTTAGTCAAAATCTCAGACTTCACTCAAAATTTGTATACGGGGGTTCTTCGGGGTGGAGAATACGATTTTGACGTCCGTTTGTCGATTTTCAAAATTCTAAGGTGGGTTTTGACCCCTAAATGACATGTTGAATACCGTAACCTACAGTATACCTCAAAATTTCGAGGAACGGACTGCAGATTCGTGTTCACCACCCTAGAATACCCATACATACAAATTTTGAGCTAAATCCGAGAAATTTTTTTTTGAAACTCCAAAAAATGCCTGATGGTCTGAAAAAAAGCGAGGCTTGATAAATGCCCATAACTTTTTGGAACCTGCAGCTTGGGGCGGGATACTGAGCATTTTCAGTATTAGGCCAGAAGAGATACTAATGATACTAGTCGTTTTCGCAGATGCTCTTACCACTCTAAACACTTCCCTTGTCAGTGGTCCAGGGAGCAAACTGAGACAAAATTTCTGGTTTAAGGGCACAGCCCAACCTAAGGATCAGCTGTCGGTTTTTTTTGCTCATCTTGGAGAAATTTTCACGCTGATGACAATGGTGTCTTCAGAATCGCTCAGAACCTACTGCGAAAGGAGTTGTGGCCCCTCAAAGACAGTGAGTCATAAATGGGTGCTCGATTTTTTAGGCTCATTCTGAAGAGTTGAGATTCCGCGTTTGGCAGGGTTGCTACACACAGCGGCTGGACCATAATAACAAATTTTATCCACGAGCTTGGACTGTGTCTTTGAGAGCTCCGAGAGGAGGATGTTTCGCAGTCAATGCAACATTCCGAAGATGCATGTGATCACTAAATGACAGCTATAGGTGACATCTAGGCATCACCTACCTCAGATTAGATTACACTTTAGAGTTGTATTCATTGGGGGATTGCTACTGACCTAGGTGAGTCTGAAGCTGCACCCGGTGCTCTTCCAGCAACACTAGGCGTCATTCAAACAGAGCACGGACCGAAACACTCGAGGATTTCTATTTGGCCATGATACGATATTGATTCAAACTGGGAATCCGTTCGGATGATAATCGGATTACGATGCTCTTGCTAGAATACGGGGTTAAACACACCAGATCAATGGAAATTTCATGATTGGTCAGGCGCTCACCACAGAGCACACGTAAACTCTAGAAAATCTTCAGTGAGCTGTCGACTTCGATAATCAGCAGCAGCGGAGCGGTGGGCCTCGATGAAGTATAACTGATGATAAGGAGGTTCCGACAAAAAAGCGACCGCTCCTTGCTGTGATAATCGAAAACATGAGCTAACTCGGAATGAACCAGAACCTATAAGGCTTTTGATTCCATGAAGCACAGTTGGCCCTGTGGAGCCGTTCATTAAATGTGACCTCGAGTCACCTTACGGACGATTTTTGATGGCTGAGGAGGTCTTCCCCATGGCCTAAAGCGAGGGGAGTACCCTAGTTGTGAACCGTGACAAAGACTTTGTCTTTGTTACGGACTCTGGCGAGACTGACACTCTTGCTTTGGACGACCCTGTCCTTGTCGAAGAGACGAGGCTCGAAATGTTCCGACGCGACAGCACGCGCTGCTTCTATGCTGACAAGCGTGCGGCTGAGTTTATTACCTATCAGCGTCTCGAGCTTCTGTCAGGAGCATGGTACACTTTTGCGACACGCGGTCCTGTTACTGTGCATAGCAACAGCAACCACATGTGGCTGGACTCCCGCCCTTCAAACCTGTCACTGTCGCAGCGCGCTGCATAGCGACAGCGACAGGTTTTGGCACAGCAGTATGTATGTCAGCCCTCCGCGACAGTTAGCTGCGACGGAGGCGCAACCAATGTTCCTTCAATAACTCCGATTCGGGTCTCGCCGTGCTGCTGCTGAGGAGCCTTTCAGTTTGAAGAGAAAGCGTATTGTGGCAGAATAGGGCCATACCATTGCGTGAATTAGCAGCATCTGCTGTTCAAACGATCTAGCAAAATCAAGCTCTACCACTGCTTCTCACAGGGTTTACGCAAATGTGTATCAGCAACTACAATCGAAGTGGTAGCCCATAGCTAGGTTTACCGCGACGCATTAACTCAAACTTATATCCGTCTGAAATCAGAATTCGTGGGTTTTTTGGGCAAAGCCATGGAAACAGTGTGAAGGGAGTTCATCCGGATCCGCTTAGCGCAAGTTCACAGAAATCCGGCAGAGAAAACAGAGATTCTCTGGAAACATTTACAACTCACCGATAGACACCAGTAAAGCTGTCTTTGCAAGATTCCATGTTGGCCAGCTAGAGCCGGGCTCCTTCTCTGCCCCCCTTTCTGTTTCCTTTTCTGTGTCTTTCTCTGCTTCTTTTTGTGCTTCTCTTTCTGTTCCCTTCTCGGTTTCTTCTTCTGTTTCCTTTTCTGATTCCTGTGTCGCGTGTAAAGTGAGAGATCCCGACCTCGCGCTTCGAGATTTCTCGTCGCTACTCCTGAAACAGCAGAGAAATACAATGACTTCGAATTCAAAGAATTAGAGAGGCATTTCAAAAACAAAAAAACTGTGTAAAATCTACGTTTATTGCTGCTGATTATAAACATTCAGAGTTTGAACGCTTCCCGCAACTCACTAAGCTAATCGTTGGTTTTGAGTGTCCCTTTTATCACTGTAGTTATGAAGCCCCCATATGTAGTTTTCGTGTTTTTTCAACGTCCTCCAGAAAAAAAAACTCCTCAAGACAGCTTTCCGTATACTTCATATCCGTTTTCGAATTTAAGCCTTTCCTGGAATGTGTAATCTTGTGAGCGAGAATTTTCGTGTCTGGAGGCAGTGTTTGATGCGAGAAATTGTATATTTCTTCCTTGCTTGGGAAGGTTCCGTTGGCTTGGTGACGCTAAAGGCACAGTCAAACCCATAATCGCTTCGTGGCTCTTCTGCTTGCATTGAAAAGAATTTCACGCTGCCCACGATCAAAATGTTACCCTTAGAATCACTCAGAACACACCAAGAACAGATTTATGGATGTTGAACTGGACCACGAGGTTGATAGATGGTTTTCGCTGGCTTACGCAAGTTTCTGGGAGTTTGCCACCTCCACAACCTTGGAGGAGCAAATAAGAAATGTGATCACTCGTTCAAGTGTCGGCTAAACCCTACTGAAATTCCCGAAAACATTTTCAAAACGTGTTAAAATTGCAGAAAAAAAGAAAAATTTCTATCAGTATAGTGCCTCAAAGGCAGCATGCACGCTCGCAAACGTGTTCGAGATAACAACGGAATTAGAATCGTATGACTCAGAACACAACGCCTACGCATTTTGAAGCGTCAAAAACGACCCACAACGCCGCTACACAAGCAAGAATTCGGTTCCGCCCCTGCATCTGCACGCCCCCCGTATTTTACGCCTCCTCCGAAACAGGAGCGCTGGGCCATTCCCAACGACGTCGATGTATGTGGTTCACTTATTCTTTTTATTGAACCACCCACATACATCGGCGACGGTGGAAATGATCCAGGACCCCTGTTTTGGAGGAGACGGCAGATGCAGAGGGCGGACAGATACAGAGGCAGTGCCAACTTCTTACTCTTGTAGCGGCGTTGTGGGTCGTTTTTGATGTTCAAAATGCGTAGGCGTTGTGTTCTGAGCCATACGATTGTATTTATGTAGTTATCTGAAACACGTTTACCAGCGTGTATGCTGCCTTTAATGTGTTGTCCTTTTGTGTTCGTTATGTATTGTTCATTATATTTTGTATTCTTCCTTTAAAGGCAGTGGTCGCGATGAAAAACGTTATCTAAAAAACTATAAAAATCAGCTTAGATAGAAAACAGCTGAAAAACTATGAAGTTAGCTCGGTGAAAAACGGGCTAGAACTAGAGTTATTAGAGCCTAAAGATGCCAGTTCGTGCACACGTGCACAGCGCCGCAAAAAAAGATCGCAGCCTCATGCCGGCAATGGACTGATGAACGACGACATATTGGGAATTCATCCATATATTTAGCCGCTATCGAGTTCGTAAATCTGGTAGGGGTCGGGCCTGTGGTGGTCGCTTATATCTCGCTTATTTGAAAAATTCGAGATCTCGCACTTGGCACGTGTTATCTAGGAGGGGTCTGCTACACAATCAATTAAAAATCACCAAATTCTTGTCTGAGGGTGTACTGTGCCTTTAAAGGCAGTGGTCGCGACAAAATATAATTGTCTTCTTTTCCTCTCTAAACCCTTTTCTGGGTTTAGAGTAGTAGGACCAATGAGAAAAAATCGCAAAAAAACCGCTGTTTCGGGCCAAATTTGAAGCCTGAACTTTCTTGTTTTTTGATGGTGGACGAGCCCACTCCACATCATCGGCAGCGATGACCTCTGATATTAGGAAGATCAGCTGGCTTGAAATTGAATTTCAATCAATGAACATTATCCTTCGGACTCGTCTAGTCAAAAACATCGACTGAAGTGCTTGCTTTCATTGGTCAACTCTTTTCATTACGTAAATTTGAATTTATTTTTCCTCTTAATGTCGATGATTTTCGACTGCTCGGCATGAGGCTGCGATCTTTTTTTGCGGTTCTGTGCACGTGTGCACGAACTGGCATCTTTAGGCTCTAAAAACTCTTATTCTAGCCCGTTTTTCACCGAGCTACCTTCATAGTTTTTCAGCTGTTTTCTATCTAAGCTGATTTTTATAGTTTTTTAGATAACGTTTTTCATCGCGACCACTGCCTTTAAAGGAAGAATACAAAATATAATGAAGAATACATAACGAACACAAAAGGACAACACATTAAAGGCAGCATACACGCTGGTAAACGTGTTTCAGATAACTACATAAATAGAATCGTATGGCTCAGAACACAACGCCTACGCATTTTGAACATCAAAAACGACCCACAACGCCGCTACAGGAGTAAGAAGTTGGCACTGCCTCTGTATCTGCCCGCCCTCTGCATCTGCCGTCTCCTCCAGAACAGGGGTCCTGGATCATTTCCACCGTCGCCGATGTATGTGGGTGGTTCAATAAAAAGAATAAGTGAACCACATGCATCGACGTCGTTGGGAACGGCCCAGCGCCCCTGTTTTGGAGGAGGCGGAAAATACGGGGGGCGGGCAGATACAGGGGCGGAACCAAATTCTTGCTCGTGTAGCGGCATTGTGGGTCGTTTTTGACGCTTCAAAATGCGTAGGCGTTGTGTTCTGAGTCATACGATTCTATTTCCGTAGTTATCTCGAACACGTTTGTGAGCGTGCATGCTGCCTTTGAGGCACTATACTGATAGATATTTTCCTTTTTTCTGCAATTTTAACACTTTTTGAAGATGTTATCCGGAAATTCAGTAGGGTTTAGCCGACACTTGAACGAGTGATCACATTTCTTATTTGCTCCTCCAAGGTTGTGGAGGTGGCAAACTCCCAGAAACTTGCGTAAGCCAACGAAAACCATCTATCAACCTCGTGGTCCAGTTCAACATCCATAAATCTGTTCTTGGTGTGTTCTGAGTGATTCTAAGGGTAACATTTTGATCGTGGTCAGAGTGAAATTCTCTTCAATGCAAGCAGAAGAGCCACGAAGCGATTATGGGTTGGACTGTGCCTTTAACGTCACCAAGCCAACGGAACTTTTCCAAGCAGGGAAGAAATACACAATTTCTCGCATCGAACACTGCCTCCAGACACCAAAAATTCTCGCTCACAAAATTACACATTTCAGGAAAGGCCTAAATTCAAAAACGGATAGGAAGTATACGAAAAGCTGTCTTGAGGAAATTTTTTCTGGAGGACGTTGAAAAAACACGAAAACTCTTTCTGGGCATTAAACGATCCTTTATTTCAGACTCCCGTGATAGTTAGAGGAAAGACGGCTTCATCCAAACTTATAGTTAGTAATGTAAGGGACAGATGCCTAAGGCGTCCCCTTAGCGTCTACCGTCGACGAAGACTTTCCGTTCATGATGTTTTCCATCCGCTATAGTTTCGTTTAGAAGAACCAGGAGACGAGAGACGTCATTCTCGACACCTGGTAATGAACTCCTCAGCACTCAGAACCTCCTTTTGTTCACAAGAGTAGATTCACATAGACTCTATCAGTTTGATATTTTACATACCCTTTTTCCTACACAACACGAACACTTCTCGTTATTAGATTTATGGATGCAGTTTTAATAAGCATGATATACTGCAGTTACATATGAGACGAAAATGATATAAGAGGTGGTGTATAGAAAGCGAGAGAAAAGGGGAAGCCCGGGGAACCGAGCCTTTGTCAAGGAGGGGGAAAGGCTCGACCCATCCCTTGTGCGGAATGGGTCCCAGAGAGCCTGCGGGACAGCCGACTGGCTGTTGGGTCGATGGGCGCACAGACTCTGTTTTGGGGCCACGCCCCTCGCTTGTGTGTTGGTGAAAGGATTCGGTAAACTGTTGCAATTTATCCATATTGCATCACGTCAGTATTCAAAAAATTACATGGAAAGTGCATGGAAATTCACACTTAACCACAATTTTTTAATGAAAATTTTCATTCGTATGTTCACACTTAGGGGGCCAAAAATGAAAAAGATTGAAAATTGAAATGAAGGCGAACCCAAGCCTGATGTTCCAAAAAGAAATTTGAGAAACAGAACACTCCTCTGAGTGGAGCAGATGATTTTTACTCGCACGCGACAAATTTCTGCGCCCCCTCCCCCTACGCGGTCTGCGTAACTGCGCCCCCCCCACCTTCTAACACTGGGATCATCCCAATGTACGCTTGACCCTGCTCCACAGCCGTAGCATGCCCATGTAACTTTCGTGCTCCACGGCTAATTTAGTATGTAAACCCACGAATTTGAGGTACCTTTCAAAGTAAAGTTATCTAGTTCAACTTGTAATAGAGGCGACCTGCACCCATTTCCGAAAATGAGCATCCTAGCTCAATTTTAAGTGTACCAACAAGATCGTTAACGCCAAATGAAAAAAATGGAGATTAATGTCATAACTTTGCGGGTTTTTCAATTTTTCTCGAGTATCAGCGAACCATTTTAAACCATTTTTGAGTGTATACCATAACTTTTCACGCTCTTCTGAATAGGAAAAAACCACTTCCACGAATCATCTCAGAACGTTGATTTAGGAATCGAGGGTTTGCGCACGTGCAGTTTTAAACTTAATCAGGTGCGCGCTCACTCTGAGAAAATTGGTACCGCTGGTTTCGCGATAGCCCCGAGATTCTCGCTGGTATCGCGATGGGGTATCGGCAGTTGATTGCCGGCTCCGCGATCGTGGAAAAAATGGTGTGACACCCAGTAGTCTCGCGATAGCCTTATGTCGGCTCCGCAATTCGATAACGAGGTAGCGTCGACAACACGGCTCCTTGGCAAAATCGCGTCGGCACCGCGATGGGTGTGCAGACTTTCAGTTTCCCGTCGGCTCCGCGTCCGACACACCTCCGAACTGACGCACACTCACACACTCGCGGGGGTCGGTGGCCGGTTGAGAGGAGTTGAACAGGTAGCGTGCTCCCGCTCGAAACGAAAAAAGGGGCGGGCAAGGCCCGAAAACTCCCCCATTCATGCCGAAAACTCCGCGTGTCAACCTCCCACCGACCCTACAATGCCACGTCATCCTTGACCCGTTCACACCGAAAGTTTCGCCTAATCACCTCCCACCGACCACCCTCTACCACTCCTGCAGTCGCTGGCGTCGGTGGCTGGTTGAGAGGCAGCACAATTGACCTGTCAACCTGCCACCGACGCTCGCCAAAGCGTCGATATCCCAATCTGTCAACCGTGATACGCACAAACACGTCACATTCCAGTGCAGCGTATACATTGTGGGCTACCGATTCCGCGCTCTACATGAGAGAGTACCAGAGAAAAACAGTAAAGACACTGCAACACGTCGCCCCGAAAACTCCGCCACATATGAGACATTACCACGAAAACTTCGGCAGTTATGAGTCATGCCGAAACCTCCGCCGATCAGCCGCATCGTATCAATTTCATTCGGAAAGGGGCGTTTTACCCTGCCACCGACCCCCGCGATTGCCTGAGCATGAGTCATACTGCAGTATCAATCGAAGTTCCAACTAGACTCGCCGATTTCTATTCCGGTGCGTCTCCGCGTATTACGCTTCTTGTATTCTTCGAAATTTCGGTTTCAAAACTGCAGCGACCACGATCTGAGAAGCAATGCCATTTGTTACATGTCTTTAATTTCCGGTTCTTTTTCGGAGTCTACCAGAATTTCGGAATTTATCACTTAGATAGAGGGCCGTGTAGACATGGTCATTCGACACTAATTTTCAAATAAATGAAAGACCATGGCATTATCAGGAAGCGATTGCATATTGTTCTCGAAAAAATTATAATTCAAAAGGCAACTGTCAGAAAGTTTCTAATGACCGAATTTTCAAAAAATTGCTTCTTTGAAACTTATGAAGGAAGGAGTGTAATTCAATTCTCTTTTGGAATTGCCCAATTGAATGAGAATTTCAGATAAAAACTTTTCGAAACTTCCAAATGAGTGAACTAATCTGAAAACCTTATCCGTTTGGTATTAAATATTCGGCAAAGTACTCGACCGATTCGAATCGACTTTAGAACCTCCCCCTCTATTTGAACCTCTCCATCTCTTAGGGTGAGTCATAAGTTCTTGGAATTTTTTATTTTTATTTTTTTCTTAAAGGCACAGGACACCCAAAAATTTATTTCTCGGCTTCCATGCTGATCTTGGAGAGGGTGATACGCTGATCACAGTGGTATCTCTGAATTCGCCCAAGACCCCCTATGAAAAGAGTTACGGCTCCCTAAAGATGCCTATATTTTGAGGGTGAAAGATTGGTGGACGAGTTGTCTCGGGCCTGTATTTCTCTTCATTCGCAGTCAATGCGCGAGAGCGAGCCAGGATAAGGAGAGAGTCCAGAACTGGATTGAAGAACACGACACGGTCGAAATTCATCCATCCATCCGGCTGATATCGAGGTCAAAAACCAGGAAGGGGGTCGGGCTTGTGGTGGTGAGTGAAGGGGGTCGGGCCTGTGGTGGTAGCTTAAATCTCGCTTATTTGGAGGAACTGAGATCCCGCACTTGGCACGTGCTATACAGGAGGGGTCTACTACACAAATAAATGAAAATCACAAAATTCGTTTCTGAGGGTGTACTGTGCCTTTAAACACAAGGTAACAAATTTATTCAAAGTAAGAGCCATTACAACGAACAACTTTCTGCCAACGACGAACGAGACTCCGAATACCGTAGTCGTAGAATGAGCGCTGCTTCAACGCAAAAAAAAGCGTCCAACTCGGTCCTCAAGTGCTCTTCGGTCTTAAGCTGCTTTCCCCTCAACCAGTGTTCGAGGCTTCCGAATAAATGGTAGTCCGATGGAGCAATATCTGGACTGTAGGCTGGATGAGGGAGAGTTTCCAACTGCAGCTCCTTCAATTTTTCTTGAGTTTTCTCGCTATGTGTGGGCGGCAGTTGTCCCAGAGCAGTAGGATCTGGTCACGTTCTCGTCCATTTTTCTCCGCGTTGGTGACCATTTCCTCTAGTTCTTAGCAGACGTAGTCAGCATCTATAGTCTCTCCTGGCGGAAGTAATTTCCAGAACACAACTCCATCAGGGGCCGGATTCATCAACGCGGCAGTGCTGGTAACCCTATCCAGTGGTAGCGCTACTCACGGTAGATTGCTACCTAACCATCACATTGTGATTCATAAGTGCAATGCTACCGTGGGTAGCGCTACCAGGCAGTTACGCCTAAAAGCGTTTTGTGTGTGGTGACGCCGCCGTGTTTTACAAGCGACGGCTATTGCACATCACTCTTTCCAGCCTAAACTTTCGAAAACTCACAAAACCTAAAGCATAAAAAAGCAGAAAAACTATAAAAAAGTAAATCTATGTGTAAATCACATGAAGAATCCACTAGTATGGGTAACGTAGCGATGGTTTTCAGTTTTTTTTCGGTAGATTTTATTAATATGTTCTTTAATCTATACCAGTACGAATATTGAGAACGAGATTGATGTGTATATTATTCGGGATATTTTTTGGGACGCTTGAATGATTTCGCGTCTTATAGTTGGGTTGCGGCGTTCTATGAAAGCTCCCAAGGGGAGATATTTGTATTGAAAATGTAAGTGTACAGGCCATAAAACGGCCAATGTCTCACCGTCGACTGCATACCACGCGCTGCGCGACCGCACGTGCGTCGGAAGCAGACGGGTTTTGGCCGCCGCGCGACGAGTTTTGGCCGCCGCGCGACGAGTTTTGGCCGCCGCGCGACGTTTCGGCCGCGCGGCGGCCGAAACTCGTCGCGCGGCGGCCAAACTCATCTACTTCCGACGCACGTGCGGTCGCGCAGCGCGTGGTACGCAGTCGACGGTGAGACATTGGCCGTTTTGTGGCCTGTAACTATAAACAAACAAAACAGAAAATTAGCAGTATCAGAAGAGCATGGGCCTAATTGTGTAATCATTGATTTGCCTTAATACTTTTATGCCTCATACTTACCTAGTTTCCATATAGTGTTTAGGTTGGAAAAAACCGAGAGTAGATCACGGCTCTTCATTTTTAAGAATGTTTTGGACCCGTATTTTTTTCAAATGTCCTCATCATCAATGCTTCGCCACCCTCGTATTTTGGGTAAATTAAAAGAGTATTTTGTTCGAAAATTAAAAGCTGTGAGAACCCAATTTTCGCGTAAGAGGAAAATCATAGATATACCATATATCAGGGATAAATATTGTGGATTAGGGGATTTTGTGTAGTTTTTAACTATGAAGTTTGGTGTCTCAAAGTCTTTGCGTGAAATAGAAACTGAAGGCTGCGAGAATATTCAGTACTTATAGTTAGAACGCACATGAAATTTCAATTCACAAAAGATCGAGTTCTTCGAGAAGAGACAAAAAGTATGTATCAGATAGAGAAGCACCGAAATCCACAAAAAACTCAACCGGACGAAAAAGAGTTACTTCCCAAAACCAACAATTATTTCTGCACCAACCTAATCATTCCGAATTAAACGAGCCTTGACGATAAATAATGAGTATTGAGAAGAGAGTGGCTAAAATCGAAGATGAAAACACAAAATTTTCCCAATGAAGATAAAAATGCCGGAAATCAGTTATACAAGGGGTTTGAAAACATCTGTTCAAAGGACGAGCGCGTTAATGTAGCATCGAAGCGCGAAATCTCGCCAGGTAGGGCCCCGCTGGTAGGACCCTACCCGAGATTCGCGCTGGGTAGGCTTTGGCAGGTCGCTACCGTGGGTAGCAAGTCTCGTGAATCGCGTCATTCGCGCAAATTTTGGTAGAAAGCTACCCTTACCCAGCCTACCAGCGCTAAATTTCGTTGATGAATCCGGCCCCAGTGGACCAAAAAAACGTTCAGTAGACTCTTTTTTTCCGTGGATATCCCGACGTTGCACAGGATCTGGCGACTCAAAGGGCTTAACCCATTGCACAGACAGGTCAGGATTGTTATAGTAGCACCACTTCTCATCACATGTAATGATGCGACCAAAAAAACTTCCTTTGTGGTGCCGTTTCAGTAGTTCTTGAGAAATGGCCATTCTGCGATTCCTGTCGGTGTCGGATAAAACGTGAGGAATCACGGACGGCTTTTTCGGTCTCAGTCCCATATTGTGTAGCTGGCGAACTGCGGTCGACTGCGAACTCCCTGTAAGCTGGGCGAGACCTCTGCTGTGAAGGTGCGGGTTTTTCTAAAGCTCTTTCGCCGCCAACGTGGGGTCGTGAATTCGTGGCCTTCCACATCTCGGCTTGTCCTTCAGAGAGCAGCTGCCGGAGCGAAACTTTTGATACCAGTTGTACACAGTACTGGCAGCAATTCGATACCATTCTTCGTTGGCCCTTATTTCCTTAACAGTTTGAGCAGCTGTGAAACCTCTTTCGAAGTGGTGAGGAATCAGTACGCGAGCGTACTTTTTTCCAACATTTTACTGAGCCACGAATTGCGTTCCGAGGGCTGGCAGGTATTGATTAACGAGGTTTGATCTACCTAGCAAATAACCGCGCACGAGTGGCATTTGATCTATTCGCGCGCGAATTAATATGAATTTTTGAAAAATTCCAAGAAATTATGACTCACCCTAATAATTAAACCCCCTTTTGGCGGAGGTTGAAAAATAGTACACCCGGGTGTTCAATACAAGAAATACGGTACACATCCTGTTGAAGAGTTAGCCTTATGTCATTCCAGAAGAAAGTGCGCACGATGCTGATTCCTAATATCTCTTTAGATTCCCAAATAGACCATTTTGAACAGAGTTATGAAAAAAGGGCGAAAACAAACGCTTTTTCGTGTTTTTTTTTTCTACCAAAAACGCAAAAATTATGACCAGTATTGTACTTGACGATTTCTCACAAAAAATTCATTTTATGCAAGTTACAGACTTTGTTTTCATTCTTGTTTGTTTCGAAAGCCGTCCTTTTTTGAATGCTCGACTGCTCGAATGACTTGAAAACCACATTTTGTTATGTTCTCGGCCTTCGCTGGGGAATATAAAGATACTTTCGGAATTAACATTGAGTGCTGTTCTTTGAAATGTCACATGGCTTACTCTCAAACAAGGCATATAGGCGTGACGATAGTCACGTTCACTCATCACTGCCTCCAAGTTCGGAACTGCGTTTCTCGTGTTTATTGTGTTGAGACTAAGTTTTCCTAAACAGCTTGTTCCAGAGTGAGCAATGTGTCTCCTGAAAAGGGCTCTCGATGCTGATTTCAGATGTCTCTCGGGATCAACGAATGGTCTATTTTGAACAGAGTGTTGACAAAGAAGCACAAAAGGCCTTTTTGTGCCCAAAACGCAAATGATATCACCGGTATTACACTTCATTCTGGCATCGCGCCCCTAAATGACGAACACTTCTCCAAATGCTGAGTAGTCTTGAAACAAAACGATTCAAAGACTCGAACTTTGACAGAGCAGCGAAAACCATCACTGTCAAAATCTGTAGTCATATGCACAGCGTTAATGGTTCTCGTAAGATTCTGTGTCTGTTTTCCCATGCAACTGTTATGAAGACTACTTGAACTGATTTGTTGTCAGATTAACCAGGGTGAGGTTTTCATCGAGATTTCTACATTCAAGTATCAAAGCTAGATGTATGCAATTTGTGTTTGATTAGCATGGAATTTTATTTGGATTACGTTTTGGCGAATTCCGCATTTGTATGGGTTTGGAAAGCTAAAATACATAAAGGAACAAATCGTTCGACTGCCATTCCAAAGCAAATGATTCCGAAGAAAACATGTAAAATGGGTGACTGGCGAAAGCTGGAAAGCTGTATCATCAGCTGTATCGGTGTGTTGCTTAACCAACAACTATTCGATATCCCTTATTATGGTGAGGGCAATTACATTCGACTCACCTCGGAGGCTTCACCGCGAGGTCGCGTAGGTGTCTTGAAAAACACCTACGCGGGGTCAACGCTCAGCCGACGCGGCAATCGGCTCTTCAGCGAGGTGCGATTGCGGAGCCTACATCGCTATCGGCGTGGAAGCATGGCAACGCGTAGTGGAGGCACCGCAATTACGTCGTGTAGGTGCCTATAGGGCACCTACACGGCCGCATTGCGGTGCCGTCACCACAGATTTTCTCAGAGTAGCGCGCACCACAATAGATTGATAGCGTTATCAATCCGTCATTCATTTCATTTTTGTTTAGAACCCTGCGTGCCCCTCCCTATCTAGGGTAGCACTGAAAGTATTATGACGAACTAGAACATGTTGAAAAGATTGAAGAACAACACTACTGCACTCTCAAGCGGCCGAAAATTCCTCGGTGTACTATTTTATTGCAAAATTTTGGTGCACGCTTTGAAATTTTTTTTGGTGCCTGATTTGAAAAAGAATCGCCTCTGCGGGCACCCCTCAATCCAGAATCTCGGTTCGGGAGAAATATTGAAACAAGGGACTTTCACAAAAGACAGAGCAGTAAGGGTTCTCAGTATTGCCCAAATTTCAGAAAAATCCGCACAGTGGGTCTCGAGTATAGTTGTGCTCGAATATTCGCAATCGAAAAAACATTCGAATAAATTATTCGATTATTTATTCGATGATCGAGTAATCGAAAAACCCCGAATTTTGATTATTATTCGAAATCGACTATCGAAGAAACCTCGTATTCGATTATTATTCGAAATCGACTATCGAAAATACCAGATATTCGATTATTATTTGAAATCGACTATCGACACTGACATTTATTCGAACATATTCGATCTTCGAATATATTCGAACAATCTAAAACAGCCATTACCGGATTGTACACAGAAACTTTTCGAAGGCCCACTGCACCAGCACTACTGTGGGTCAGGGCTCTGCGTAAGTGAAATTTTGAATTGCGTAAATCGTAAATCGTAATTCGTAACTGATGAGTAATAAGCTCCAGCACAGCCTCAAACCTCATTAAGCATGGACTTCCCAGTGATGATCTATGTTTCAAAATAAATCTGTTCTCGATGAGTACTTGAAAAAGTGCCCTTATCCGAGCGAGTATCTGGTCCGCAATCGCAGACACCCTCTGTGGCAGCACGCGAGACGATGACAATCCTGGTAGAACCACATAGTCCCGGCACGACAAACCTTAGTCCCAGCATGATTTCGTCGAATAACGTGCTGTAACAGCATTTGTCCACATCTGCGGACCGGAATTTCCTTCTGATAAGGACAATACCGGTCGAAAATGTAAATACTCTTCTATCCAACGCCTTTTTTAGTTTTCCGCAAAACTTTGCGGTTTCCGAAGTTGAAACTGAAATTTGATGCAGATCCAGGGTACCGACTGAGCGTCTAGTATTTTTTAGCAGCCAAATCTAAAGTCGCAAAAATTCATAGGGCAATTGAACACACGAAATATGCGCAAGATCGAAATATGCACGGGAGTTCTCATGACAGCAAGATTTGTATACTTTCACCAACTTTCGACAAGGTGCTTCTATGGCTGTCGACGACGGCTAATTTGGAATTTGTTCTTTTTTATCGATTGTTGAAAACAAAAAAAATGAATAGGTGGCAAAATGAGTATTACTCAAAGATGTGGAGTAAATATCAAATAGCAGCAAGTTTTGCGGCTCATACTCGTTAGGGCAGAAAACGTCGAAGTAACAAACTCACGAAAACGAAAAAAAGCTGGGAATCAGGCCTAATTGAGAAACTCCGCGAACACTATTACCAACTCAGACATTAACACTGATGGAATCGCTGGAGCGTGGCGGGCCGAACAACTCCCATCTCGCTAAACGACCGCGATCGTTCTAGAAGGATTCGCGACGCGACGTCGCGTGATCGAGACGCAGGCTGATTATAACATCGCGTCGCGCCGCGAATGAACACTGAACGGGGCCTAACGAAACGCGCTGGCGTTGTATGAATAGCGCATTAGAGCCGCTGTGGGTGGCATCAGACAGCTGTTAGTGTAGGTAGGATACGTATCGATTTTGCGTCCCGCCACTCATGAACCCTGCCTGAGCAAAATAATGAGAATACTGAGCAGTTCAAAAGCTTTCGACGCCATGTTCAAAAACTGCCTCTTCGAAGCAGTAGTGTCGCAGAACTCTGAATTCGGTAGGCCCGCAGATCAATTAATTCCTTTATTCGAAATTATTCGATTTTCGATGCTCATCCATTTTCATTCGGAAATCTTGAAGTCGAATATATTCATTCATTCTCTCATTTGAAAATTTTGAAGTCCAATATATTCATTCATTCGTTCATTCGAAAATTTTGAAGTCGTAGTGTGCGGGGCGGGTCTCCGGAAATTGTGGAGTCTCCGGACTTTGGTTGGGTGTGCCTCGTTTGGGCACTTATAGAGGGGTTTTTCGCCTTCTTTCTTCGCCTTCTTTCACCATCCAATACACCGCTAGTTCTCTGCGAAAAAATCGCCAACTTTGTCATCATGAACACTGCCTTTTGGAGGAGTGGAGTGAGAATGTGACAAGATCTAACAGAGCTCGATAGACGTTGTGCCTCAGGCCCATCAGTGACCGTGTGCTCCGTGTGCGGAACACAAATTGAAGTGGGGTACGCGCTGTGGAAAGTGGGCGGGACCCAACTGGGAGTGCGTAGAACTCAGTAAGAAGTGGACGGGACCCAACTGAGAGTGCTCAGAGAGCCAGAAAAAAAATGGGTGAAACCAAGTGGGAGTGCACAGAGCGCCGAGAAAAGTTGACGGGACCGAGTGCGAGTATGGAGCTTCGGGGAACCCTTCTGCTCCTAAACAAATCATACGTATCGATCAAACGTGTTCATACAGGTTATTGCAGGTAAACATGTTTTGTCACTCCAACAGGCATGTTTTAACGTTAGGAGACAATCGGTTCCCCGAAGCTCTATACCGCTATTCGACGGGACCCAACCGGAAGTGTATAGAGCGCCGGGGAAAATGGGTGGGACCCAACTGGGGAGCGCAGGGCGTCGGGGAAAGTAAGGTGTGTCCCACAGTGCTCAGCACATCCCATTGGCAGAAAGGCCATGAACAGCCTGTTTTATTCTTCCTTTCTCAAAAGGTAACCTTCGCTAAAATAAATAAATAAATCTAACGGTTTTGCTTCGCTACGAGACGTTTATGATTTGGCATAATAATAACTGTGGGAAACTCGTTAAAAGATTTGTCATGAGATTTAACACATTTGATTTGTCATGGGATTTAACACAGAAGAAACACTAAAAGCTCGATGAAATGATGTACCATCGATTTGTATGTGCGCTTTCTTACCAAAAAAACGAAAATTGAGTGTGGTATTGAAAGGCCAAATCGCGCGGGCTCTATCCTAGACAGGGGGGGCACCCAAGATTTACTCATGGAAATGAACAAAAAACCTTTAAAAAAGTGCTTGTTATTGCTTTCAAGCATTGTTGCTATTAAAATCCTATGGAAATACTTCGATTGGTAGCGCTACCGATCGGTGGATCAACTGATTTCTGACTTGAATCCTAAGGACCCCCCCCCGACTAGGATAGTGCAATCACGAGCGTCTCAGACAAAATTTTCGGGTCTCCCGAGGGGGGAAACGGGGATACTCCGCCGGCACACCACCCCGGCAGCTCCGAACGACCCAGCGGGGGATTCCCGATTAAAAGGGAGTCCAGCCGTCTCGGGTGTTGCCTTTCCCCATTAGCGGTATGGGCTCTATCTTTTTTCATACCCACCGCGGGGGGGGGGTGGTTCCACCGCCACGATCCACGGTGGGATGCACTCCACTGTGGGCCGTGGGGATATGAACTCACAGTTGGGAACCACCCCCCCCCCGCCGTGGGGAGATCGCCCCTCCCCTCGGCAACCAAAATTATCCTCCGTCATCTGGTGGATCTTCTGTTGAGTGACTCGAGGCAACCTTCCAGGTCCGGCTCCGGAAAGCCGACTGAGGCACACTGTGACGTGAGAAGTCTTTTATACCAGCAACATTGTTGACTTTTTTCCAAGCATGTTGATGATCCCGATATCGCCAGCACCTTCGGGAGCTCCGATTCTACTCCCCCAGTTGTTCCGATGTGAACCCCGCCCCAAAAATCTCCCGGGGGACCTCGCGAGCAGGGGATTTCGGACCTCCCCCGCCCAAAAACAGCAGGGGAGATCCGAAATTCTCGTCTGAGGTATTACTGAGCCCACACATAGACTCTGGTTCATTTCAAGTGAACTCCTGTTTTCGGTTATCACAGCGCGGAGCGGTGGCTTTTTCGTCGGAACCTCCTTATCACTAGTTATATTTCACCGAGACTCACCGCTCCGCTGCTAATGATAATTGAAATCCTTAGGTCACTAGGGGTTTGC
Source organism: Aplectana chamaeleonis (assembly GCA_029168955.1). Taxonomy (NCBI): domain Eukaryota; kingdom Metazoa; phylum Nematoda; class Chromadorea; order Rhabditida; family Cosmocercidae; genus Aplectana; species Aplectana chamaeleonis. The sequence continues at coordinate 240,155 of JAPDOI010000790.1, forward strand.
CAGAGTCTACATATAGTCGTCAAAAAATGGAAATTAAGGTGGGAGCCTGATTTTTCAAGGAGCTCGGAATTCCAAACTTTGACTGTGAGAAATTAAGTGTTTTCAGAGAGTGCGTGAAGTGGCCTCTCAAAACCCTACTGAATTTTCGGTTTTTGGTGAGAAAGCGCACATTCAGATCAATGGCACATCATTTCATGACAAATCAAATGCATCAAAATTTTCGCTCCTTTTAACGAGTTTCTCACAAATATTGTTATGCCGAATCATGAACCTGTCGTTGCGAAGCAAAACCGTTAGATAATAAAGCTATGTACTGCATCTATTCTGATTGAATCAACCTGTAACATGAGCCGTCATTAGCGGCGAAGAGACTCCATAAGAGTGAGCGGGCGTCCTCGTTAGCTATGAACAAAGCCTCAGGTCACAGCATATTGCACAAATTTATAATTTGCTACCGGCACGAAATTCTCACCGAAGTGTTGTAGATTTTCTTTTTAAAGTTTTCCATGTTATGGGCTCGATATCTTGATAACGTTATCTCCGGTGAGGCTGTTTCCCTTCTCCCTCGTCTGTTCACAGCTTCAGCTGCTCTCCTCTTCAGAAAGACGATGTGTGAGGGAAAAGACACCGCTCTCCATTTCTTCTATACCCTACCCCTTATCAATTGGCTATCATCAATTTTGTTTACCGTGAGAATTTTGTGCCGGTGGCAATTTATAATCGTCTATCATGACCAACTTTCTGGCAGAAAAATGAGCTTTCTAGCTCAACGATAAGTGTTCCAACAAGATCGTGAACGCCAACTGAAAAAAAGGAGATGAACATTATTTCGACCAAAATCACGTGGTTTTGACAATTTCTCTCGAATCTCAGGTAACCATTCCGGACCATTTTTTGAACAGTTATTCAGCTTTCTAAAGTATATTGAATTCAAAAAATAACGGTCTTCCTACGTTTACTCTGGACCCTGATACTGAGATCAGGGGGTTCCGCGATGGCGAATCAAAGCCACAATTCGCCACCGGCACAAAATTCTCACGGAAGTGTAATGGTTTCTCTTTCAAGAGATGTCCATGTTTACTGCCTGATACCGTGACATTTTGAGAATAGGTGGTGCTGTTTTCCTACATTATAGTCCGTGTAGAGCGTGAACTACTGGCCCCTGAAGGAGGACGGTGCGCGAAAGAAGACACACCGCTCTCCATCTCTTTTATACCCTACCCTTATTCAATTGGGTATCATCAGTTTTGTTTACCGTGAGAATTTTGTGCTGGTGGCAATTTATAATCGTCTCAGTGTCTCAAGCCCCATTCATAGCTAGTCGCTTCGACTTGAAGTCGAAGCGATCAACAAAGAATATGTAGTTAGGAGAAACTTCAAAATTGCTAATTATGGTGATATTTTCTGCCACCTCAACAGCATAGATTGGTACGGCTCGTTCAATTCTGTTTCCACTGTAAATGATAAATATGAAATGTTTTTAGCGATTCTTATGCAATGCATTGATCTTTTTGTACCTCTAACGAGGATTCCCCTGAGAAGAGACCATTTGCCTCCTTACCTCCGTTCTCTATTTAAAAGAAAGTCTGATGCCTGGAACGTAGCAAAAACTAGTGGTGATGTGGAGCACTGGAGCATTTTCAATGAACTTAATTCCACGTTTGAGAGGAAGCTTCGCAAATACAACAGTTTGGTGGAAAAGAAAATCATTGGGTCACGAAACAGCAATAATTTTTACAAGTTAATTAATTCTAGACTTCAGACTAAAAATAGGCTCGGAGCTCTCATTTCGGAAAACGGGGATGTGCTCCAGCAAGACTCTGAAAAGGTGGAACTTTTGGCTGATGTTTTCGAGAAGGCGTTTATCAGTGTAGCGGAGGATGGTCTTTTGGCTCAATTTTCCAATCCTGTATTCCCAGTCATGAATGACTCTGTATGGTTTTATAAAGATGGAATACATGAGCTTCTTTCTAAGTGGCCGAGTTCAACCTCGATTACTCCGGATCACATTCCGCTTGCGTTTTACAAAGCCGTGGCGCATATTATTGTGGGACCCTTAGAATATTTATTCAATCTTAGCTTCATGCGAACTGAGGTGCCTCGGAGGTGGAAAACTTCGTACATAACCCCAATCCCCAAAAAACCACCGTTTACCTCACCGTCCAACTTTCGACCTATTAGTATTACTTCAGTCATCGCGAGAATTTTCAGCTGCTCAAAAACCGGATTGTGTCGCATCTTGAAAACAACAGTATCATATCAGAAAGCCAGCACGGCTTTCAAAAGAAAAAATCTACAGTAACAGCCATGTTGCAATGTTTGAATGACTGGACCAGTTACTTGGATCAGGACAAAGCTGTAGATGTGGTTTACCTGGATTTCTCCAAGGCTTTCGATCGCGTAAGCCATCCAAAACTCGTTGACAGACTCAATCATATTGGGGTTCACCCTAGGATAACAGCTTGGATCGAAGAGTTTCTTAAGGACAGAACGTTCATGGTACGAGTTAATTCAGCTACTTCTACACCTAGATCAGCTTCAAGTGGTGTGCCTCAGGGAGGGGTGCTTTCCCCAATACTTTTCAATATATATACATACGATCTTCCCCACCTTGTCTCTCAAGCTGGCGTCAAGTGCTGTGCTTTTGCCGATGACCTCAAGTTATACTTCCCTGTCTCGTGTGCTGAAGAAAGGGATCTTTTACAGAATGCATTGAACGCTGTCGTGAGTTGGTCGGAGAAGTGGGCCCTGCCCTTGTCGAGTGAAAAAACGAAGGTTCTTCACATCGGCGGAAATAATACCAACTTCTCCTATTTAATAAAAGGAAAGGTCCTCGATGAAGTTGATGAAATGAGGGATCTTGGTTTTACCATCACGAAAGACCTTAGTTTCGATACTCATTGCGAGAGAGTGGCGATTAAAGCCACTAGAGTGATGTTTAATGTGTTTAGAGCTTTGAGCACTCGTGACACCCTAGTTTTCTTACAGGCATATAAAACCTATGTACGGCCAATCCTGGAATACGGAACCGTAATCTTCAATCCACAAAAAGTCAAAATTATAAGTAAACTTGAAAGCGTCCAGAACAGTTTCACGAGAAAACTATTAATCAGGGCTACGGGCTTTTTGTATGATGGGATTCTCAGCAGTAAAGTGAGGAATTTTAATTTCAAACTCCACAGCCTGGCTGACAGAAGACGCAAATTCGACCTGTTGATGGTTTATAAGATCCTACATGGGTTAACCGGGCTCAAACCAAATACGATATTTGGCAGGCGAATCTCTGTAACAAGAGGGGGTTCTTCTAAACTAGCTATCCAGAGAGCCCGGAAAGGTATTCGGCACTTCTTCTTCGTTAACAGGGCAGGAACTGAATTTGAGAAACTAAGCAAGAAGTTGACCATCCCTACAAAATTTAATTCTTTTAAATACATGCTGGACAAGTACCTTAACTTATGAGGTGATTCCCTTTTTTTGTTTTGTCTTCCTCAGTGTTGTCAATCTGTATCTGTCAGGCGTTTTACGTGTGCTTATCTCTGATTTTTTCTCTCTTTAGTTTTGTAAATTCACATGGGTATCCATGTAATAAATATAATATAATATAACAAAACTGCCGCGATTTTAAATCGCTGGACGAAGCGTTTTCAAATCGCTTCGTCTAGCGATTTTGAATCGCTTCGACTAGATGAATCGCTTCCATCATGGAGGCGAAGCGATTAATTGAAGCGACTAGTCGAAGCGACCTAACAGAAACAAGCAAGTCGCTTCGACTAGCTATGAAATACCCCAATCGCTCGGCGATCGCGTCTGAAACTGCAAACTGTTCCAAACCGTCGCGGCTCAGTGCAAGATCTGTTGACGCGACGGGTTTTGTAACTGTTGGCAGTGCCGCGACTAGTCGAAGCGACTAGCTATGAATGAGCCTTCAGCTGCCCCAGCCTACTAGCTGGAGACGATTATAAATTGCCATCGGCACAAAATTCTCACGGTAAACAAAATTGATGATAACCAATTGATAAAGGGTAGGGTATAAAAGAAATTGAGAGCGGTGTGTTCTCAATCACACACCGTCTTTCTCTGGATGTCAGCGGCTGAAGCTGAACAGACTATTAGACGAAAAATACCGTGCGGTACCGATTGCCACAGAGCCATAAAATACTCTGCAATTTTAAATTGAGAGTTTGAGTCGGTCGGTCTGATATAGCAATGCAAGTGATATCATCATTTCATGCTCTTGTGGCAATCGGTACCGCACGGTATTTGGAGTTTTCTGAACAGACTAGGGATTAGGGAAATAACCTCACCGGTGATAAATATAACACGATATTAGGGCCTACTTATGGAAAACTCTGGTGAGAAAAACTACTTTACTTCCGTGAGAGTTTTATGCCGGTTGCAAATTATAAACCTGTGGTTATGATTGCACCTAGCTCCTGTCAAATTTTGAAGTTTGTAGCACAATTTTTGCGGAACCTCGAAATTGAGGGTCCAGAAAGACAAAAACACGTAAACATGTTATTATAAACCATCCGACGTTTACTCATTCGTAAAAATGAACTAATGAAATAAACACCGCTACTGATAGGCTTTTGCTCAGGATTGAACGCTCCCTGAGACGGGGCAACGCTTCAATCAATACGGTGGGTGCTCGGAAGTACTTTTTGGAACGCCGCGCGGTGTGACTCAGAAGTGCGCCACAGAACGCCGTAGATGGTGTGCGGGACTCAAGTGGGAGTGCGCGCGCCGGACGCCGTAGAAAGTGTGCGGGACCCAAGTGGATGTGCGCCGGGCCTCGTATAAAATGTGAGGTACCCAAAAGCACGCCCATGCCGATCACTTTTTCCGCAGGGCTACCGTAATCACTCGTGAAAAAACATGATAACGAATGTAAACACACGCTCATAACATGCGGGGTATGAAAGAGCGGAGGAGCGGTGTGCATTCATTCATACTCCGCTCTCCTCGAGACAAGCACGCCCATGCCGATCATTTTTTCCGCAGGGCTACCGTAACCATTCTTGAAAAAAACATGATAACGAACGTAAACACACGCTCATAACATGAGGGGTACAGAAGGGCAGAGGAGTGGTATGCATTCATTCACACACCGCTCTCTTCGAGAAGCCACTGGGAAGTGGCTAAGGAGGTCGAAATTGTGCAAACGTGTTTGTTGGCTATTAAGATGTGCTCATAACCGTGCTGACACTTGGAAAAATTTTAAAGGAGGGTTGCGGTAGCCCTGCGGAAAAAATGATCGGCATGAGCGTGCTTGTGAGGTACCCTGGTGGAAGTGCGCCGGACGCCATAGAAAGTGTGCGGAACCCAAGTGGGAGTGCGATGGACGCTGCAGAAAGTGTGCGGGACCCAAACAAAAGTATGTCGGACGCCGTAGAAACTGTGCGGTGATCAAGTGGAAGTGCGCAAGACGCCGTAGAACGTGTGTGGGACCTGAGTGGGAGTGCGCCGGACGCCGTAGAAAGTGTGCGGGACCTAAATGGGTGTGCGCAGTACGCCGTAGAAAGTGTGTGGGACACAAACAAGAGTACGTCGGACGCCGTAGAATTTGTGCGGTGACCAAGTGGGAGTGCACCGGACGCCGTAGAAAGTGTGCGGGACCTAAATGGGTGTGCGCAGTACGCCGTAGAAAGTGTGTGGGACACAAACAAAAGTACGTCGGACGCCGTAGAAATTGTGCGGTGACCAAGTGGGAGTGCGCCGGACGCCGTAGAAAGTTTGCGGGACCCAAATACAAGCACGCCCATGCCGATCGTTTTTTCCGCAGGGCTACCGTAACCATTGTTGAACAAAACATGATAACGAACGATAACACACGCTCATAACATGCGGGGTATAAAAGAGCAGAGGCTACCGTAACCATCCATTCACACACCGCTCTCTTGGAGAAGCCACTGGGAAGATATAAACTGGGAAGTGGCTTCTCCAAGGCCCCGGTCATAGTTGGTGCTATTTGCATCTGCATCCCCCGCACCCCCAACACCCGCACCCCCAACACCCCCAACACCACCCCGGTCGATACGTATGTTTAAAATGATGGAGTGAGGTTGAGAAAATCACTCGATGCATCCAACTAGATATGACGATGATTACGTGGCCAACAGGATTGCACCTGTTCAGAGAAATAGTGAAGGCGAGTATGGTGAAGTCACGGAGGTAGCAGTAAGGTTAGCTTTCTAGTGATACGCAATGTTTTATCATCGACCCACCCACCCGGTGATTTTCTCATCCGCCGTCATCCACGTATTGCATGGATATCGACCGCGTCGGATACATTGAGTGATTTTCTCAACCTCACTCCATCATTTTAAACATACGTATCGACCGGGGTGCGGGAGGTGTTGGGGGGTGCGGGGGGTGCGGGGGGAGCGGGGGATACACCGAGTGATTTTCTCAGCTTCACCTCACCATGTTGTTCATACGTATCGACCGGGTGGGTGTTGGGGGGTGTTGGGGGTGCGGGGGGGGGGAGACACGGAGGGATTTTTGCATCCCATTTCCAATGCATTCTGTGTGTATCGACCGGGCTGGAGGCGTCGGCTCATCCAACTATGACCGGGGCCCAAGAGAGCGGTGTGTGAATGAATGGTTACGGTAGCCTCTGCCTTTTTATCTCAGGTACTCAGGGCGACGGCCAGCGAACCTCTATGCCGAAAACGACGGCCGGCGCCCCATATTTCGAGGGTGCCGGCCAGCGGCGAACCATGCTGCATGCGACGCACACGCAGCGCGGATATTGGCTCGCCCGCGAACCACAAAACACGCCACGACATCTTCAATTCGGCCGGTTGGAAAGACAATTGATAATGATCACGAACGATCACGTCGTAACGTGGTTATCACGTGCACAGCCGGTATAAAAGGCGCCTCATCTCACTAGAGTCCTCAATCGGCATTCTAATGCCGGCCCTGGAAGGTGACTTCGAGTCACTCTCCGGAGGCCAGCATATTTTTGACCGCTGAGGGGATAGGGGTATCTCCACGGCTGGGGGGGGGGGCGGTTTTCGCCGTGATTCGCGGGGAGGGGGGTTCCCCGCCGCAGACTGCGGCGGACCGAGGCGGGGCATTTCTCCGCCGTGGGGCCGGGGTGACATGCTTGAGGTAAGCAATAATACAAATAGTGATCGCGGGCCATCTGGTAAAGGTCGGCGGGCCGTCGACATACGGCTGGCCGGCGAACCAAAAGCGGGCGGCCGGAGGACGGAGACCGCGGGCCAGCTGGGAAAGGTTCGCCGGCCGTCGTTCCGAGTACCTGAGATACCCCGCATGGTCGAAATTGTGCAAACATGATTGTTGGCTACTACGATGTGCTCATATCTGAGCTGACACTTGGAAAATTTTTAAAGGAGGGTTACGGTAGCCCTGCGGAAAAAATGATCGGCATGAGCGTGCTTGTGACCCAAATGGGTGTGCGCAGAACGCCGTAGAAAGTGTGCAGGACATCAGTGTGAGTGCGCAGGATGTCACAGAATGTGTGCAGGACATTAGTCGGAGTGTGCAGGACGTCATAGAAAGGGGGGGGCAGGGCATCAGTGAGTTTACTTTCAATTAACACCAACAGGCATAAATCATGTTAGAAAGGAAACCTTTAAGAAAAATAAAAGGAATTCCTGAAAGTTTAGGTTCCTGGCAAAAGTAAAGATTTGGCATGGCCATTTTTTCGAAAAATTAGAAGTATACTCAGTTAAAAGGGGAAGGTAAAGAAAAATGAAAAAAGCTTTGAAATATTCCTGAGAACGATTTGGCGTAGATTAATTTGATTTTTGGGAAATGTAGTGAAATAGTTGAAAATATGATTTGGCAGTCGAGTTTGAACCAAGTATTGATAATTGTGCAAAGCGAGAGATATCACCGTACGAGCTTATCCGTAGAACATATCGAAGCAAAATCACCCGTGATAAGGCAAGCAGTAAAAGCTCGTTCGGGAGCTGGAATGCCGCAGTCTTGACGTATTAAGTGAAGTAAAATCAACTGTTTGTTCCATATCACGCGTGATTTTGCTTTGATATGTTCTACGGATAAGCTCATACAATGCGATCTCTCGTTTTGCACAACTCGTATCAATAGCTGGTTCAAACTCAACTGCCAAATCATACTTTCAACTATTTCACTACATTTCCCAAAAATCAAATTACTCTACTTCTCAGGAATATTTCAAGGCTTTTTTCATTTTTCTTTACCTTCCCCTTTTGAAGGCAGGGTTCGCGATAAAAACGACTTTTTAGCTCTGTTCATAAGAATGCAGATTTGGCCATCACAAAAGTGAAAATAAGTGAAAAAACCCGGAAATTCCCCGGAAAAGCGCCCAAAAACAAAGTACAACGGCTAATTACTGGTGTCGGCCGGCCCCCTAATTAATGCGATTTCCAATAATGCTTGCTTATCCGACATTTATTTTGCTGTTAAAGTAATCAGTACTGTCCAGAAATGTTCAGAAATTACTTAAGAAGCAAAATAAAAGTTGAAAAAACAGGCTTTTACCCAAATTTCGATAATTGGGGGCGGGAGGACACCAAGCCATAACTTTCTCCTGAGCGTTTTTTCTCCAATTTTTTACCTATTTTCGCTTTTGTGATGGCCAGATCTACCATTCTACGATGATAGCACAACAACCGCTTTTATCGAGAACCCTGCCTTTAACTGAGTATACTTCTAAATTTTCGAAAAAATGGCCATGCCAAATCTTTACTTTTGCCAGGAACCTAAACTTTCAGGAATTATAAACTTGTGAGACACTGCTCTGGTAGGATACCATAGGCTCTCACGGGGTGACCATCAAACGTGCCGACGCCTTCTCCCCTACCCAATGACACGCGTTGATGAATCCGGCCCTTGGTGAAAAAATGTAATCAGCAGCCCGCTCTACCATTCTCTCACTTTACGCACCCGTTTCGCGAAAGGGCGATTTTAGGCCCCGTCGGAGCTCGTCGATTGACTGAGTCCCACCCGGTCGATAAGCGCCGAAATAGTGCTAGATGGGTGCAGAAAGTCCACCCAATGAGCCCGTTTGCAACCGTCGGCTTGCGTTAGCAATCCACCTTGTTGATAGTGGTGTTCTACGCGCGCACATGAGCAGGGCCAATGCAACCGAAGTCGGTTTTTCGACGGGGGTCTCATTCATATGTATGATGCCCATCAACTACATATAACGCATATATTCGTTCTTGTCCATCATATTGACAAAAATGTCACAAATTGAATCGTAGCAAATGAAAATCGACTGCACCAATGAAGATGATTCGATGAAGGGCACAATTACAGGCTAACGAACCGCTTTTCACTGGACATAAATAAGAAATGCCCGAAGTTGCTTCCTTTCGTTACAGATAGCGGCGGTGATGAACATGTTTGTTGCACGATAGCGTTTGAACAAAAGAGAACAACAAATACAGAAAAAACACGGAAATGATTCTAGTCGCGACGAGGTTGTACAAGGCAATTTAATTGTCTAGCGACGTCCCTGAAGGCTCATTCATAGCTGGTCGCTTCGACTTGAAGTCGAAGCGACCAACAATACTGTCGCGATCTGAAGTCGCTCCGTGCCGCGACTTGAAATCGTTTCGTCCAGCGATTTCAAAACACTCGGGCGGGCGTTATTTCGCGTGAAATAGACGAACAATTGCGGACCAAGCCAAGAGAATGTAAAAAGCTCTTTTTCTCGGCATTCCTAATTACTTTTTCGACATTGTTGCCCTTACCTTCTAGATAAGAGAGTTTTGCACAGTCTTAAACAAAAAATGGTTCCAAAAGAGGATGGAGTAGAAATTGGTTAAACATCAACATAAAACTAAAGCTAAAGTTACTAGTTGCTCGAAGCCGTCATGAAATGTAATTTTTTGGTAGCCTCGTTATATTTTCTCATCTCTCTCATCGTAAATAAATAATAAATACTCGTTTTTCGCTTTCACATGCCGTGTTTTATGCGAGTGAACTGTGACGTCTGCAATTCTGCGCCAAATACGCAAAGTTGTGATGAAAGATTGCGGACTAATCGCTTTGACTAGACGATCTGCTTCCATCGTGGAAGCGACGCGATTAGTCGAAGCGACCTAACAAAATCAAGCAGGTCGCTTCGACCAGCTATGAAATACCTCAGTAGCTCGGCAATCGCGGCTGAAACTGCAAACTGTTCCAAATCGTCGCGATTCAGTGCAAGAGCTGTTGGCGCGATGGGTTTTGTAACTGTTGGTTGTGCCGCGACTAGTCGAAGCGACCTGCTATGAATGAGCCTTCAGACGCCAACCCCCAGGCAACACCGTAATTTCGTAAAACAGATTGCGTTTGTTTGTGCAGAAGCTCTCCTGTATCACAAAACTTGCCAACTGCGAGATTTCAATGCCTCAGAACTAGCAAGATGTAAGCGACAACCACGGACCCGAACCCCTAAAAAGCTATCACGGGCAACCCCCCTTCCTTGATTTTCGAACTCAGCGAAAAACAAGCCCGCTGGAACAGATCAGTTTGAAGAAGGGCTACAGTAACCTTCTCCTAAACTTTCCAAGTGTCAACTTGCATGCGATTACAATCTTCTAGCCAGCGAAGTCGTTTGCTCATTACCCAGTCGTTTGCTCATTGGAAAGGGATTGCCTCTGCGCACAACCCTCACTCCAGAATCTCGCTTTGGGAGTAATCTTGAAACAAGCGACTTTCACAAAAGATGTAGTAGTAAGGGATCTCAGCAGTGCCCAATTTTCAGAAAAATCCGTACAATGGGTCTCAAAATATTTGAAAAATTGCAGATTTTAAAATTGTGCGTGTGCGTGTGCGTGTGCGTGTGCGTGTGCGTGTGCGTGTGCGTGTGCGTGTGCGTGTGCGTGTGCGTGTGCGTGTGCGTGTGCGTGTGCGCGTGCGTGTGCGTGTGCGTGTGCGTGTGCGTATGTGTGTGCGTGTGCGTGTGCGTGTGCGTGTGCTTGTGCGTGTGGGGGGGGGGTGGAGGGCCCAAGTGGGAGTGCGCAGAGCGCCGGTAAAAGTGGACGGGACCAAACTGAGAGTGCACTGAGCGCCAGAGAAAGTGGACGGGACCAAAGTGGGAGTGCGTAGAGCGCCGGGAAAAGTGGACGGGACCCAACAGAAGGTGCTTGGAGCGCCACGAAAAGTGGATGAGACCCATCTGAGAGTGCACAGAGCGCCATAAAAAGTGGAAGGGACCCAACTAGGAGTGCACAGAGGGCAAGAAAAAATGGAAGGGGCCCAAGTGGTAGTGCGCAGAGCGTCGGGAAAAGTGTACGGGACCCAAATGGGAGTGCGCAGAGCGCCAGAAAAGTGGAAGGGACCCAAGTGGGAGTGGGCAGAACATTGGGAAAGTTGACGGGACCCAACAGAAAGTGCTTAGAGCGCCGGGAAAATTGTACGGGACCCAAATGGGAGTGCGCGAAGCGCAGGGAAAAGTTGACGGGACCCAAATGGGAGTGCGCAGAACGCCGGGAATAGTGGACGGGACCCAAGTGGGAGTGCGCGGTGCGCGGGGAAAAGTTGACGGAACCCAACAGAAAGTGCTTAGAGTGCCGGAAAAAGTCCACGGGACCCAACTGAGAAATCACAGAGCGCCGGGAAAAGTGGACAGGACTATACATTGGATCCGATTCGGATAATTTCGGATATCCTTCCGAATGATTCGAAATTTTGACGATTCAGTATCCGAATCACCGAAAAAACGCCAAAACCGAACCGAGCCGAAATCCGACTCACCGAAAAAACGCCGAATCCGAACCGAACCGAAATCTGAATCACCGAAAAGGGCAAAATCCGAATCGAACCGAAATCCGATTCACCGAAAAGCCGCCAAATCCGAATCGAACCGAAATCCGATTCACCGAATTACACAAGATTCGATTCATGAATCCGAAATGCGTCACGATTCGATTTAATCGCGCTACTTTAAAGCCAGGGTTCGCGATAAAAACGACTTTTGAGCTCTCTGCATAAGAATGTAGATTTGGCCATCACAAAAGTAAAAGTAAGTGAAAAAACCCGGAAAATCGCGGGAAAAACGCTCAAAAATAAAGTATAAGGGCCAATCACCGGTGTCGGCCGGCCCCCTAATTAACGCGATTTTCATTAATGCTTGCTTATCCTGCATTTATTTTTTGCTGTTCAAGTAATCAGTAGTCTCCAGAAATGTTCAGAAATTACTTTAAAAGCAAAATGAAAGTTGACAAAACAAGCTTTTACCCAAATCTCAATAATTGGGGCGGGAGGACACCAAGCCATAACTTTCTCCTGAGCGTTTTTTTCTCCAATTTTTTACTTATTTTTACTTTTGTGATGGTCAGATCTGCCATTCTACGGTGATAGCACAACAACCGATTTTAGAGAAAAGTGTGTTGGACCCAACTGGGGGGTGGGCGAGCGTCTAAACAAGTGTGTTGGACCCAACTGGGAATGCGCCAAGCGTCGAGAAAAGTGTGTTGGACCCAACTGGGAGTGCGCCGAGCGCCGAAAAAAGTGCGCTGGACCCGACTGGGAGTGCGCCGAGCTCCGGGAAAAGTGCGTTGGACCCAACTGGGAGTGCGCCGAGCGCCTAGAAAAGTGTGTGGACCCAACTGGGAGGGCGCCGAGAAAAGTGTGTGGGACCCAAGTGGAAGTGCGCCGAGAGCAGAGAAAAGTGTGTTGGACCCAACTGGGGGGGAGCGCCGGGAAAAGTGCGCTGGACCCGACTGGGGGGGGGGCGAGCGTCTAGACAAGTGTGTTGGACCCAACTGGGAATGCGCCGAGCGTCGAGAAAACTGTGTTGGACCCAACTGGGAGGGCGCCGAGAAAAGTGTGTGGGACCCAAGTGGAACTGCGCCGAGCGCCGAGAAAAGTGTGTTGGACCCAACTGGGAGTGCGCCGAGCGCCGAGAAATGTGAGTTGGACCCAACTGGGAGTGCGCCGAGCGCCTAGAAAAGTGTGTGGACCCAACTAGGAGGGCGCCGAGAAAAGTGTGTGGGACCCAAGTGGAAGTGCGCCGAGCGCCGAGAAAAGTGTGTGGGACCCAACTGAGAGTGCACCGAGCGTCGGGAAAAGTGCGCTGAGCCCAACTGGAAGTGCGCCGAGCGTCCAGAAAAGTGTGTTGGACCCAACTAGGAGTGCGCCGAGTTCCGGGAAAGGTGCGCTGAACCCAACTGGGAGTGCTCCGAACGCCGGGAAAAGTGCGCTGAACCCAACTGGGAGTGCGCCGAGCGCCTAGAAAAGTGTGTGGACCCAACTGGGAGGGCGCCGAGAAAAGTGTGTGGGACCCAAGTGGAAGTGCGCCGAGCGCCGAGAAAAGTGTGTGGGACCCAACTGGGAGTGCGCCGAGCTCCGGGAAAAGTGCGCTGAACCCAACTGGGAGTGCGCCGAGCGCCTAGAAAAGTATGTGGACCCAACTGGGAGGGCGCCGAGAAAAGTGTGTGGGACCCAAGTGGAACTGCGCCGAGCGCCGAGAAAAGTGTGTTGGACCCAACTGGGAGTGCGCCGAGCGCCGAGAAAAGTGTGTTGGACCCAACTGGGGAGGGGAGCGCCGGGACAAGTGTGTTGGACCCAACTGGGAGTGCGCCAAACGCCAAGAAAAGTGTGTTGGACCTAACTGAAAGTTGCCGAGCGCCGAAAAAAGTGTGTACGACCCAACTGGGAGTGCGCCGAGCTCCGGGAAAAGTGTGTTGGACCCAACTGGGAGTGCGCCGAGCGCCTAGAAAAGTGTGTGGACCCAACTGGGAATGCGCCGAGCGTCGAGAAAACTGTGTTAGACCCAACTGGGAGGGCGCCGAGAAAAGTGTGTGGGACCCAAGTGGAAGTGCGCCGAGCGCCGAGAAAAGTGTTTTGGACCCAACTGGGAGTGCGCCAAGCGCCGAGAAAAGTGCGCTGAGCCCATCTGGGAGTGCACCGAGCGTCGGGAAAAGTGCGCTGGACCCGACTGGGAGTGAGCTGAGCTCCGGGAAAGGTGCGCTGAACCCAACTGGGAGTGCTCCGAACGCCGGGAAAAGTGCGCTGAACCCAACTGGGAGTGCGCCGAGCGCCGAGAAATGTGAGTTGGACCCAACTAGGAGTGCGCCGAGCGCCGAAAAAAGTGCGCTGGACCCGACTGGGAGTGCGCCGAGCTCCGGGAAAAGTGCGTTGGACCCAACTGGGAGGGCGCCGAGAAAAGTGTGTGGGACCCAAGTGGAAGTGCGCCGAGCGCCGAGAAAAGTGTGTGGGACCCAACTGAGAGTGCACCGAGCGTCGGGAAAAGTGCGCTGAGCCCAACTGGAAGTGCGCCGAGCGCCGGGAAAAGTGCGCTGGACCCGACTGGGAGTGAGCTGAGCTCCAAGAAAGGTGCGCTGAACCCAACTGGGAGTGCTCCGAACGCCGGGAAAAGTGCGCTGAACCCAACTGGGAGTGCGCCGAGCGCCGAGAAATGTGAGTTGGACCCAACTAGGAGTGCGCCGAGCGCCGAAAAAAGTGCGCTGGACCCGACTGGGAGTGCGCCGAGCTCCGGGAAAAGTGCGTTGGACCCAACTGGGAGGGCGCCGAGAAAAGTGTGTGGGACCCAAGTGGAAGTGCGCCGAGCGCCGAGAAAAGGGTTTTGGACCCAACTGGGAGTGCGCGAGCGCCCAGAAAAGTGTGTTGTACCCTACTGGGAATGCGTGAAGCACCGGGTAAAGTGTGTTGGACCCAACTGGGAGTGCGCCAAACGCCAAGAAAAGTGTGTTGGACCTAACTGAGAGTTCACCGAGCGCCGAAAAAAGTGTGTTCGACCCAACTGGGAGTGCGCCGAGCGCAGAGAAAAGTGTGTTGGACCCAACTGGGGGGGGGCGAGCGTCTAGACAAGTGTGTTGGACCCAACTGGGGGGGGGGCGAGCGTCTAGAAAAGTGTGTTGGACCCAACTGGGAATGCGCCAAGCGTCCAGAAAAGTGTGTTGGACCCAACTAGGAGTGCGCCGAGCGCCGGGAAAAGTGCGCTGAACCCAACTGGGAGTGCTCCGAACGCCGGGAAAAGTGCGCTGAACCCAACTGGGAGTGCGCCGAGCGCCGAGAAATGTGAGTTGGACCCAACTAGGAGTGCGCCGAGCGCCGAAAAAAGTGCGCTGGACCCGACTGGGAGTGCGCCGAGCTCCGGGAAAAGTGCGTTGGACCCAACTGGGAGTGCGCCGAGCGCCTAGAAAAGTGTGTGGACCCAACTGGGAGGGCGCCGAGAAAAGTGTGTGGGACCCAAGTGGAAGTGCGCCGAGCGCAGAGAAAAGTGTGTTGGACCCAACTGGGGGGGGAGCGCCGGGAAAAGTGCGCTGAACCCAACTGGGAGTGCGCCGAGCGCCTAGAAAAGTATGTGGACCCAACTGGGAGGGCGCCGAGAAAAGTGTGTGGGACCCAAGTGGAAGTGCGCCGAGCGCCGAGAAAAGGGTTTTGGACCCAACTGGGAGTGCGCCGAGCGCCGAGAAAAGTGCGTGGGACCCAAATGTGAGTGCGCGAGCGCCCGGAAAAGTGTGTTGGACCCAACTGGGAGTGCGCCAAACGCCAAGAAAAGTGTGTTGGACCTAACTGAAAGTTGCCGAGCGCCGAAAAAAGTGTGTACGACCCAACTGGGAGTGCGCCGAGCGCAGAGAAAAGTGTGTTGGACCCAACTGGGGGGGGGCGAGCGTCTAGACAAGTGTGTTGGACCCAACTGGGAATGCGCCAAGCGTCGAGAAAAGTGTGTTGGACCCAACTGGGAGTGCGCCGAGCGCCGAGAAAAGTGAATGGGACCCAACTGAGAGTGCACCGAGCGCCGGGAAAAGTGCGCTGAGCCCAACTGGAAGTGCGCCGAGCGCCGGGAAAAGTGCGCTGAACCCAACTGCGAGGGCGCCGAGCGCCGGGAAAAGTGCGCTGAACCCAACTGGGAGTGCGCCGAGCGCCGAGAAATGTGAGTTGGACCCAACTTGGAGTGCGCCGAGCGCCGAGAAAAGTGCGCTGAACCCAACTGGGAGAGCTCCGAGCGTCGGGAAAAGTGCGCTGAGCCCAACTGGGAGTGCGCCGAGCGTCGAAAAAAGTGTGTTGGACCCAACTGGGAGTGCGCCGAGCGCCGAGAAAAGTGTGTGGGACCCAACTGAGAGTGCACCGAGCGCCGGGAAAAGTGCGCTGAGCCCAACTGGAAGTGCGCCGAGCGCCGGGAAAAGTGCGCTGGACCCGACTGGGAGTGAGCTGAGCTCCGGGAAAGGTGCGCTGAACCCAACTGGGAGTGCTCCGAACGCCGGGAAAAGTGCGCTGAACCCAACTGGGAGTGCGCCGAGCGCCGAGAAATGTGAGTTGGACCCAACTAGGAGTGCGCCGAGCGCCGAAAAAAGTGCGCTGGACCCGACTGGGAGTGCGCCGAGCTCCGGGAAAAGTGCGTTGGACCCAACTGGGAGTGCGCCGAGCGCCGAGAAAAGTGTGTTGGACCCAACTGGGAGTGCGCCGAGCGCCGAGAAATGTGAGTTGGACCCAACTGGGAGTGCGCCGAGCGCCTAGAAAAGTGTGTGGACCCAACTAGGAGGGCGCCGAGCGCCGAAAAAAGTGCGCTGGACCCGACTGGGAGTGCGCCAAACGCCAAGAAAAGTGTGTTGGACCTAACTGAAAGTTGCCGAGCGCCGAAAAAAGTGTGTACGACCCAACTGGGAATGCGCCGAGCGTCGAGAAAAGTGTGTGGGACCCAAGTGGAAGTGCGCCGAGCGCCGAGAAAAGTGTGTTGGACCCAACTGGGAATGCGCCAAGCGTCGAGAAAAGTGTGTTGGACCCAACTGGGAGTGCGCCGAGCGCCGAGAAAAGTGAATGGGACCCAACTGAGAGTGCACCGAGCGCCGGGAAAAGTGCGCTGAGCCCAACTGAGAGTGCACCGAGCGCCGGGAAAAGTGCGCTGAGCCCATCTGGGAGTGCGCCGAGCGCCGGGAAAAGTGTATTGGACCCAACTGGGGGGGGGGAGCGCCGGGACAAGTGTGTTGGACCCAACAGGGAATGCGCCGAGCGCCGAGAAAAGTGTGTTGGACCCAACTGGGAGTGCGCCGAGCGCCGAGAAAAGTGCGCTGAACCCAACTGGGAGTGCGCCGAGCGCAGAGAAAAGTGTGTTGGACCCAACAGGGATTGCGCCGAGCGCCGAGAAAAGTGTGTTGGACCCAACTGGGAATGCGCCAAGCGTCCAGAAAAGTGTGTTGGACCCAACTAGGAGTGCGCCGAGCGCCGGGAAAAGTGCGCTGAGCCCATCTGGGAGTGCGCCGAGCGCCGGGAAAAGTGCGCTGGACTCAACTTTGAGAGCGCCGAGCGCCGAGAAATGTGTGTGGGACCCAAGTGGAAGTGCGCCGAGCGCCGGGAAAAGTGCGCTGAACCCAACTGGGAGTGCACCGAGCGCCGAGAAATGTGAGTTGGACCCAACTAGGAGTGCGTCGAGCGCCGAGAAAAGTGTGTGGGACCCAACTGAGAGTGCACCGAGCGCCGGGAAAAGTGCGCTGAGCCCAACTGGAAGTGCGCCGAGCGCCGGGAAAAGTGCGCTGGACCCGACTGGGAGGGCGCCGAGAAAAGTGTGTGGGACCCAAGTGGAACTGCGCCGAGCGCCGAGAAAAGTGTGTTGGACCCAACTGGGAGTGCGCCGAGCGCCGAGAAAAGTGTGTGGGACCCAAGTGGAACTGCGCCGAGCGCCGAGAAAAGTGTGTTGGACCCAACTGGGAGTGCGCCGAGCGCCGAGAAATGTGAGTTGGACCCAACTGGGAGTGCGCCGAGCGCCTAGAAAAGTGTGTGGACCCAACTAGGAGGGCGCCGAGAAAAGTGTGTGGGACCCAAGTGGAAGTGCGCCGAGCGCCGAGAAAAGTGTGTGGGACCCAACTGAGATTGCACCGAGCGCCGGGAAAAGTGCGCTGAGCCCAACTGGAAGTGCGCCGAGCGCCGGGAAAAGTGCGCTGGACCCGACTGGGAGTGAGCTGAGCTCCGGGAAAAGTGCGCTGAACCCAACTGGGAGTGCGCCGAGCGCCGAGAAAAGTGCGCTGAACCCAGCTGGGAGTGCGCCGAGCGCCGAGAAATGTGAGTTGGACCCAACTAGGAGTGCGCCGAGCGCCTAGAAAAGTGTGTGGACCCAGCTGGGAGTGCGCCGAGCTCCGGGAAAAGTGCGTTGGACCCAACTGGGAGTGCGCCGAGCGCCTAGAAAAGTGTGTGGACCCAACTGGGAGGGCGCCGAGAAAAGTGTGTGGGACCCAAGTGGAAGTGCGCCGAGCGCAGAGAAAAGTGTGTTGGACCCAACTGGGAGTGCGCCGAGCGCCGGGAAAAGTGCGCTGAACCCAACTGGGAGTGCGCCGAGCGTCTGGACAAGTGTGTTGGACCCAACTGGGAATGCGCCAAGCGTCGAGAAAAGTGTGTGGGACCCAAGTGGAAGTGCGCCGAGCGCCGAGAAAAGTGTGTGGGACCCAAGTGGAACTGCGCCGAGCGCCGAGAAAAGTGTGTTGGACCCAACTGGGAGTGCGCCGAGCGCCGAGAAATGTGAGTTGGACCCAACTGGGAGTGCGCCGAGCGCCTAGAAAAGTGTGTGGACCCAACTAGGAGGGCGCCGAGAAAAGTGTGTGGGACCCAAGTGGAAGTGCGCCGAGCGCCGAGAAAAGTGTGTGGGACCCAACTGAGAGTGCACCGAGCGTCGGGAAAAGTGCGCTGAGCCCAACTGGAAGTGCGCCGAGCGCCGGGAAAAGTGCGCTGGACCCGACTGGGAGTGAGCTGAGCTCCGGGAAAGGTGCGCTGAACCCAACTGGGAGTGCTCCGAACGCCGGGAAAAGTGCGCTGAACCCAACTGGGAGTGCGCCGAGCGCCGAGAAATGTGAGTTGGACCCAACTAGGAGTGCGCCGAGCGCCGAAAAAAGTGCGCTGGACCCGACTGGGAGTGCGCCGAGCTCCGGGAAAAGTGCGTTGGACCCAACTGGGAGTGCGCCGAGCGCCTAGAAAAGTGTGTGGACCCAACTGGGAGGGCGCCGAGAAAAGTGTGTGGGACCCAAGTGGAAGTGCGCCGAGCGCCGAGAAAAGTGTGTGGGACCCAACTGAGATTGCACCGAGCGCCGAAAAAAGTGCGCTGGACCCGACTGGGAGTGCGCCGAGCTCCGGGAAAAGTGCGTTGGACCCAACTGGGAGTGCGCCGAGCGCCGAGAAATGTGAGTTGGACCCAACTAGGAGTGCGCCGAGCGCCGAAAAAAGTGTGTTGGACCCAACTGGGAGTGCGCCGAGCGCCGACAAATGTGAGTTGGACCCAACTGGGATAGCTGAGCTCCGGGAAAAGTGCGCTGAACCCAACTGGGAGTGCGCCGAGCGCCGGGAAAAGTGCGCTGGACCCAACTGGGAGTGCGCCGAGCGCCGAGAAAGTGTGTGGGACCGAAGTGGAAGTGCGCCGAGCGCCGAGAAAAGTGTGTTGGACCCAACTGGGAGTGCGCCGAACGCCGAGATATGTGAGTTGGACCCAACTGGGAGTGCGCCGAGCGCCGAGAAAAGTGAATGGGACCCAACTGAGAGTGCACCGAGCGCCGGGAAAAGTGTGTTGGACCCAACTGAGTGCGCCGAGCGCCGAGAAAAGTGTGTTGGACCCAACTGGGAGTGCGCCAAACGCCAAGAAAAGTGTGTTGGACCCAACTGGGAGTGCGCCGAGCGCCGGAAAAGTGCGTTGGACCCAACTGGGAGTGCGCCAAGCGTCGAGAAAAGTGAGTTGGACCCAACTGGGAGTGCGCCGAGCGCCGAGAAAAGTGAATGGGACCCAACTGAGAGTGCGCCGAGCGCCAAAAAAAGTGCGCTGGACCCGACTGGGAGTGCGCCGAGCGCCGGGAAAAGTGCGCTGGACCCAACTTTGAGAGCGCCGAGCGCCGAGAAATGTGAGTTCGACCCAACTAGGAGTGCGCCGAGCGCCGAAAAAAGTGCGCTGAACCCAACTGGGAGTGCTCCGAACGCCGGGAAAAGTGCGCTGAACCCAACAAGGAGTGCGCCGAGCGCCTAGAAAAGTTTGTGGACCCAACTGGGAGGGCGCCGAGAAAAGTGTGTGGGACCCAAGTGGAAGTGCGCCGAGCGCCGAGAAAAGTGAATGGGACCCAACTGAGAGTGCGCCGAGCGCCGAAAAAAGTGCGCTGGACCCGACTGGGAGTGCGCCGAGCGCCTAGAAAAGTATGTGGACCCAACTGGGAGGGCGCCGAGAAAAGTGTGTGGGACCCAAGTGGAAGTGCGCCGAGCGCCGAGAAAAGTGTGTTGGACCCAACTGGGAGTGCGCCGAGCGCCGAAAAAAGTGCGCTGGACCCGACTGGGAGTGCGCCGAGCTTCGGGAAAAGTGCGTTGGACCCAACTGGGAGTGCGCCGAGCGCCAAGAAAAGTGTGTTGGACCTTAATGGGAGTGCGCCGAGCGCCGAAAAGTGTGTTGGACCCAACTGGGAGTGCGCCGAGCGCCGAAAAAAGTGCGCTGGCCCCAACTCGGAGTGCGCCGAGCTCCGGGAAAAGTGCGTTGGACCCAACTGGGAGGGCGCCGAGAAAAGTGTGTGGGACCCAATTAGGAGTGCGCCGAGCGCCGTGAAAAAAGTGTTGGACCCAACTGGGAGTGCGCCGAGCGCCGGGAAAAGTGCGCTGGACCCAACTGGGAGTGCGCCGAGCGCCGGGAAAAGTGCGCTGGACCCAACTGGGAGTGCACCGAGCGCCGAGAAAAGTGTGTTGGACCCAACTGGGAGTGCGCCGAGTGCCGAGAAAAGTGTGTTGGACCCAATTAGGAGTGCGCCGAGCGCCGTGAAAAAAGTGTTGGACCCAACTGGGAGTGCGCCGAGCGCCGGGGAAAGTGCGCCGGACCCAACTGGGAGTGCGCCGAGCGCCGAAAAAAGTGTGTTGGACCCAACTGGGAGTGCGCCGAGCGCCGAGCAAAGTGTGTTGGACCCAACTGGGAAGTGCGCCGAGCGCCGAGAAAAGTGTGTTGGACCCAACTGGGAGTGCGCCGAGCGCCGAAAAAGTGTTGGACCCAACTGGGAGAGTGCCGAGCGCCGGGAAAAGTGTGTCGGACCCAACTGGGAGTGCGCCGAGCGTCGCGAAAAGTGTGTTGGACCCAACTGGGAGTGCGCCGAGTTCCGCGAAGAGTGAGTTGGACCCAACTGGGAGGGCGGCGAGCGCCGAGAAAAGTGTGTTGGACCCAACTGGGAGTGCGCCGAGCGCCTAAAAGTGTGTTGGACCCAACTGGGAGTGCGTCGAGCGCCGAGAAAAGTTTTTTGGACCCAACTGGGAGTGCGCCGAGCACCGGGAAAAGTGTGTTGGACCCAACTGGGAGTGCGCCGAGCGCCGGGAAAAGTGCGCTGGGCCCAACTGGGATGGCGCCAAGCGGAGGGAAAAGTGTGGTGTACCCAACTGGGAGTGCGCCGAGCGCCGAGAAAACTGCGCTGGACCCAACTGGGAGTGCGCCAAGCGCCGGGAAAAGTGTGTTGTACCCAACTGGGAGTGCGCCGAGCGCCGAGAAAAGTGTGTTGTACCCAACTGGGAGTGCGCCGAGCGCCGAGAAAACTGCGCTGGACCCAACTGGGAGTGCGCCGAGAAAAGTGTATTGGACCCAACTGGGGGTGCTCCTGGCGCCGAGAAAAGTGTGTTGGACCCAACTGGGAGTGCGCCAAGCGCCGGGAAAAGCGTGCGGGACCCAACTGGGAGTGCGCCGAGTGCCGGGAAAAGTGCGCTGAACCCAACTGGGAGTGCGCCGAGCGCCGGGAAAAGTGTGTTGGACCCAACTGGGAGTGCGCCGAGCGCCGAGAAAAGTGTGTTGGACCCAACTGGGAGTGCGCCGAGCTCCGAGAAAAGTGTGTTGGACCCAACTGGGAGTGCGCCGAGCGCCGAGAAAGTGTGTTGGACCCAACTGGGAGTGCGCCGAGCGCCGAAAAGTGTGTTGGACCCAACTGGGAGTGCGCCGAGCGCCGAGAAAAGTGTGTTGGACCCAACTGGGAGTGCGCCGAGCGCCGAGAAAAGTGCGCTGGACCCAACTGGGAGTGCGCCGAGCGCCGAGAAAAGTGTGTTGGACCCAACTGGTAGTGCGCCGTGCGTCGAGAAAAGTGTGTTCGACCCACTGGGAGTGCGCCAAACGCCGAAAAAAGTGTGTTCGACCCACTGGGGAGTGCGCCAAACGCCGAAAAGGTGTGTTGGACCCAACTGGGAATGCGCCGAGCGTCGAAAAAAGTGTGTTGGACCCAACTGGGAATGCGCCGAGCGTCGAGAAAACTGTGTTAGACCCAACTGGGAGGGCGCCGAGAAAAGTGTGTGGGACCCAAGTGGAAGTGCGCCGAGCGCCGAGAAAAGTGTGTGGGACCCAACTGAGATTGCACCGAGCGCCGGGAAAAGTGCGCTGAGCCCAACTGGAAGTGCGCCGAGCGCCGGGAAAAGTGCGCTGGACCCGACTGGGAGTGAGCTGAGCTCCGGGAAAGGTGCGCTGAACCCAACTGGGAGTGCTCCGAACGCCGGGAAAAGTGCGCTGAACCCAACTGGGAGTGCGCCGAGCGCCGAGAAAAGTGTGTTGGACCCAACTGGGAGTGCGCCGAGCGCCGAAAAAAGTGCGCTGGACCCGACTGGGAGTGCGCCGAGCTCCGGGAAAAGTGCGTTGGACCCAACTGGGAGTGCGCCGAGCGCCTAGAAAAGTGTGTGGACCCAACTGGGAGGGCGCCGAGAAAAGTGTGTGGGACCCAAGTGGAAGTGCGCCGAGCGCCGAGAAAAGTGTGTTGGACCCAACTGGGAGTGCGCCGAGCGCCGAGAAAAGTGTGTTGGACCCAACTGGGAGTGCGCCGAGCGCCGAAAAAAGTGTGTTGGACCCAACTGGGAGTGCGCCGAGCGCCGAGAAATGTGAGTTGGACCCAACTGGGAGTGCGCCGAGCGCCTAGAAAAGTGTGTGGGACCCAACTGGGAGTGCGCCGAGCGCCGAGAAAGGGGTGTTGGACCCAACTGGGAGTGCGCCTAGCGCCTGGAAAAGTGTTTTGGACCCAACTGGGATTGCTCCGAGCGTCGGGGAAAGTGCGCTGGACCCAACTGGGAGTGCGCCGAGCGTCGGGGAAAGTGCGCTGGACCCAACTGGGAGTGCACCGAGCGCCGAGAAAAGCGTGTGGGACCCAAATGTGAGTGCGCCGAGCGCCGGAAAAAGTGCGCTGGACCCAACTGAGAGTGCGCCGAGCGCCGGGAAAAGTGTGTTCGACCCAACTGCAAGTGCTCCGAGCGCGGAGAAAAGTGTGTTGGACCCAACTGTGAATGCGCCGAGCGCCGAGAAAAGTGTGTTGGACCCAACTGGGAGTGCGCCGAGCTCCGAGAATTGTGAGTTGGACCCAACTGGGAGTGCGCCGAGCGCCGAGAAAAGTGTGTTGGACCCAACTGGGAATGCGCCGAGCGCCGAGAAAAGTGTGTTGGACCCAACTGGGAGTGCGCCGAGCGCCGAGAAAAGTGTGTGGGACCCAACTGAGAGTGCACCGAGCGCCGGGAAAAGTGCGCTGAGCCCATCTGGGAGTGCGCCGAGCGCCGGGAAAAGTGTGTTGGACCCAACTGGGGGGGGGGCGAGCTCCGAGACAAGTGTGTTGGACCTAACTGAGAGTTCGCCGAGCGCCGAAAAAAGTGCGCTGGACCCAACTGGGAGTGCGCCGAGCGCCGAGAAAAGTGTGTTGTACTTAACTGGGAGTGCGCCGAGCGCCGGGAAAAGTGCGTGGGACCCAAATGTGAGTGCGCCGAGCGCCCGGAAAAGTGTGTTGGACCCAACTGGGAGTGCGCCGAGCGCCTAGAAAAGTATGTGGACCCAACTGGGAGGGCGCCGAGAAAAGTGTGTGGGACCCAAGTGGAACTGCGCCGAGCGCCGAGAAAAGTGTGTTGGACCCAACTGGGAGTGCGCCGAGCGCCTAGAAAAGTGTGTGGACCCAACTAGGAGGGCGCCGAGAAAAGTGTGTGGGACCCAAGTGGAAGTGCGCCGAGCGCCGAGAAAAGTGTGTGGGACCCAACTGAGATTGCACCGAGCGCCGGGAAAAGTGCGCTGAGCCCAACTAGGAGTGCGCCGAGCGCCGAAAAAAGTGCGCTGGACCCGACTGGGAGTGCGCCGAGCTCCGGAAAAAGTGCGTTGGACCCAACTGGGAGTGCGCCAAGCGTCGAGAAAAGTGAGTTGGACCCAACTGGGAGTGCGCCGAGCGCCGAGAAAAGTGAATGGGACCCAACTGAGAGTGCGCCGAGCGCCGAAAAAAGTGCGCTGGACCCGACTGGGAGTGCGCCGAGCTCCGGGAAAAGTGCGTTGGACCCAACTGGGAGTGCGCCGAGCGCCTAGAAAAGTGTGTGGACCCAACTGGGAGGGCGCCGAGAAAAGTGTGTGGGACCCAAGTGGAAGTGCGCCGAGCGCCGAGAAAAGTGTGTTGGACCTAACTGAGAGTTCGCCGAGCGCCGAAAAAAGTGCGCTGGACCCGACTGGGAGTGCGCCGAGCTCCGGGAAAAGTGCGTTGGACCCAACTGGGAATGCGCCAAGCGTCGAGAAAAGTGAGTTGGACCCAACTGGGAGTGCGCCGAGCGCCGAGAAAAGTGAGTTGGACCCAACTGAGAGTGCGCCGAGCGCCGAGAAAGTGTGTTGAATCCAACTGGGAGTGCGCGGAGCGCCGAGAAAAGTGCGCTGGACCCAACTGGGAGTGCGGCGAGTGCCGGGAAAAGTGCGCTGGACCCAACTGGGAGTGTGGCGATCGCCGGGGAAAGTGCGCTGGACCCAACTGGGAGTGCGACGAGCGCCGAGAAATATGTGTTGGACCCATCCGGGAGTGCGCCGAGAAAAGTGTGTTGGATCCAACTGGGAGTGCGCCGAGCGCCGAGAAAAGTGCGCTGCACCCAACTGGGAGTGTGGCGAGCGCCGGGAAAAGTGTGTTGGACCCAACTGGGAGTGCGACGAGCGCCGAGAAAAGTGTGTTGGACCCAACTGGGAGTGCGCCGAGCGCCGGGAAAAGTGTGTTGGACCCAACTGGGAATGCGCCGAGCGCCGAGAAAAGTGTGTTGGACCCAACTGGGAGTGCGCCGAGCGCCGGGAAAAGTGTGTTGGACCCAACTGTGAGTGCGCCGAGCGCCGAAAAGTGTGTTGTACCCAAATGTGAGTGCGCCGTGCGCCCGGAAAAGTGTGTTGGACCCAACTGGGAATGCGCCAAGCGTCGAGAAAAGTGTGTTGGACCCAACTGGGAGTGCGCCGAGCGCCGAGAAAAGTGAATGGGACCCAACTGAGAGTGCGCCGAGCGCCGAAAAAAGTGCGCTGGACCCGACTGGGAGTGCGCCGAGCTCCGGGAAAAGTGCGTTGGACCCAACTGGGAGTGCGCCGAGCGCCTAGAAAAGTGTGTGGACCCAACTGGGAGGGCGCCGAGAAAAGTGTGTGGGACCCAAGTGGAAGTGCGCCGAGCGCCGGGAAAAGTGCGCTGGACCCGACTGGGAGTGCGCCGAGCGCCGGGAAAAGTGCGCTGGACCCAACTGGGAGTGCGCCGAGCGCCTAGAAAAGTGTGTGGACCCAACTAGGAGGGCGCCGAGCGCCGAAAAAAGTGTGTACGACCCAACTGGGAATGCGCCGAGCGTCGAGAAAACTGTGTTAGACCCAACTGGGAGAGCGCCGAGCGCCGGGAAAAGTGTGTTGGACCCAACTGGTAGTGCGCCGAGCGCCGGGACAAGTGTTTTGGACCCAACCAGGAGTGCGCCGAGCGCCAACAAAAGTGTTTTGGACCCAACTGGGAGTGCGCCGAGCGCCGAAAAAAGTTTGTTGAACCCAACAGGGAGTCCGCCGAGCGCCGAGAAAAGTGTGTTGGACCCAACTGGGAGTGCGCCGAGCGCTGAGAAAAGTGTGTTGGACCCAACTGGGAGTGCGCCGAGCGCCGAGAAAAGTGTGTTGGACCCAACTGGGAGTGCGCCGAGCGCCGATGAAAGTGCGCTGGACCCAACTGGGAGTGCGCCGAGCGCAAAGTGCGCTGGAGCCAACTGGGTGTGCGCCGAGCGCCGCTGAAAGTGCGCTGGACACAACTGGGAGTGCGCCGAGCGCCGGTGAAAGTGCGCTGACTCCAACCGGGAGGGCGCCGAGCGCCGAGAAAAGTGTGTTGGACTCAACTGGGTGTGCGCCGAGCGCCGGGAAAAATGCGTTGGACCCAACTGAGAGTGCGCCGAGCGCCGGGAAAAGTGCGTTGGACCCAACTGAGAGTGCGCCGAGCGCCGAGAAAAGTGTGTTGGACCCAACTGGGAGTGCGCCGAGCGCCGGTGAAAGTGCGCTGGACCCAACGGGGAGTGCGCCGAGCGCCGATGAAAGTGCGCTGGACCCAACTGGGAGTGCGCCGAGCGCCGAGAAAAGTGTGTTGGACCCAACTGGGAGTGCGCCGAGCGCCGGGAAAAGTGCGCTGGACCCAACTGGGAGTGCGCCGAGTGAGGAGAAAAGTGTGTTGTGCCCAACTGGGAGTGCGCCGAGTGCCCGAAAAAGTATGTGGGACCCAATTGGGAGTGCGCCGAGCAGCGAGAAAAGTGCGCTGGACCCAACTGGGAGTGCGCCGAGTGGGGAGAAAAGTGTGTTGGGCCCAACTGGGAGTGCGCCGAGCGGCGAGAAAAGTGAGTTGGACCCGACTGGGAGTGCGCCGAGCGCCGAGAAAAGCGTGCGGGACCCAAATGTGAGTGCGCCGAGCGCCGAGAAAAGTGTGTTGTACTTAACTGGGAGTGCGCCGAGCGCCGGGAAAAGTGCGCTGGACCCAACTGGGAGTGCGCCGAGCGCCGAGAAAAGTGAGTTGGACCCAACTGGGAGTGCGCCGAGCGCCGAGAAAAGTGAATGGGACCCAACTGAGAGTGCGCCGAGCGCCGAAAAAAGTGCGCTGGACCCGACTGGGAGTGCGCCGAGCGCCGAAAAAAGTCCGCTGGACCCGACTGGGAGGACCCAAATGTGAGTGCGCCGTGCGCCCGGAAAAGTGTGTGGGACCCAACTGGGAATGCGCCAAGCGTCGAGAAAAGTGTGTTGGACCCAACTGGGAGTGCGCCGAGCGCCGAGAAAAGTGAATGGGACCCAACTGAGAGTGCGCCGAGCGCAGAGAAAAGTGTGTTGGACCCAACTGGGAGTGCGCCGAGCGCCGAGAAATGTGAGTTGGACCCAACTAGGAGTGCGCCGAGCGCCGAAAAAAGTGCGCTGGACCCGACTGGGAGTGCGCCGAGCTCCGGAAAAAGTGCGTTGGACCCAACTGGGAGTGCGCCAAGCGTCGAGAAAAGTGAGTTGGACCCAACTGGGAGTGCGCCGAGCGCCGAGAAAAGTGAATGGGACCCAACTGTGAGCGCGCCCAGCGGCGAGAAAAGTGTGTTGGACCCAACTGGGAGTGCGCCGAGCGCCGAGAAAAGTGTGTTGGACCCAACTGGGAGTGCGCCGAGCGCCGAGAAAAGTGTGTTGGACCCAACTGGGAGTGCGCTGAGCGCCGAGAAAAGTGTGTTGGACCCAACTGGGAGTGCGCCGAGCGCCGGGAAAAGTGCGCTGGACCCAACTGGGAGTGCGCCGAGAAAAGTGTGTTGGACCCAACTGGGGGTGCTCGTGGCGCCGAGAAAAGTGTGTTGGACCCAACTGGGATGGCGCCAAGCGGAGGGAAAAGTGTGTTGTACCCAACTGGGAGTGCGCCGAGCGCCGAGAAAAGTGTGTTGGACCCAACTGGGAGAGCGCCGAGAAAAGTGCGTTGGACCCAACTGGGAGTGCGCCGAGCGCCGAGAAAAGTGTGTTGGACCCAACTGGGAGAGCGCCGAGAAAAGTGCGTTGGACCCAACTGGGAGTGCGCCGAGCGCCGAGAAAAGTGAGTTGTACTTAACTGGGAGTGCGCGGGCGCCGGGAAAAGTGCGCTAGACCCAACTGGGAGTGCGCCGAGCGCCGAGAAAAGCGTGCGGGACCCAAATGTGAGTGCGCCGAGCGCCGAGAAAAGTGTGTTGTACTTAACTGGGAGTGCGCCGAGCGCCGGGAAAAGTGCGCTGGACCCAACTGGGAGTGCGCCGAGCGCCGAGAAAAGTGTGTTGGACCTAACTGGGAGTGCGCCGAGTGCCGATAAAAGTGTGTTGGACCCAAATGGGAGTGCGCCGAGCGTCGAGAAAAGTGTGTTGGACCCAACTGGAAGTGCGCCGAGCTCCGGGAAAAGTGTGTTGGACCCAACTGGGAAAACGCCGAGCGCCAAGAAAAGTGCGTTGGACCCAACTAGGAGTGCGCCGAGCGCCGGGAAAAGTGTGTTGGACACAACTGGGAGTGCGCCGAGCGCCGGGAAAAGTGTGTTGGACTCAAATGGGAGTGCGCCGAGCGCCGAGAAAAGTGTGTTGGACCTAACTGGGAGTGCGCCGAGTGCCGATAAAAGTGTGTTGGACCCAAATGGGAGTGCGCAGAGCGCCGAGAAAAGTGTGTTGGACCTAACTGGGAGTGCGCCGAGTGCCGAGAAAAGTGTGTTGGACCCAAATGGGAGTGCGCCGAGCGCCCAGAAAAGTGTGTTGGACCTAACTGGGAGTGCGCCGAGCGCCGAGAAAAGTGTGTTGGACCCAACTGGGAAGTGCGCCGAGCGCCGAGAAATGTGTGTTGGACCCAACTGGAAGTGCGTCGAGCGCCGAGAAAAGTGCGCTGGACCCAACTGGGAGTGCGCCGAGCGCCGAGAAAAGTGCGCTGGACCCAACTGGGAGTGCGCCGATCGCCGAGAAAAGGGTGTTGGACCCAAATGGGAGTGCGCCGAGCTCCGGGAAAAGTGCGTTGGACCCGACTGGGAGTGCGCCGAACTCCGGGAAAAGTGCGTTGGACCCAACTGGGAGTGCGCGAGCGCCCGGAAAAGTGTGTTGTACCCTACTGGGAGTGCGCCGAGCGCCGAGAAAAGTGTGTTGGACCCAACTGGGAGTGCGCCGAGCGCCGAGAAAAGTGTGTTGGACCCAACTGGGAGTGCGCCGAGCGCCGAGAAAAGTGTGTTGGACCCAACTGGGAGTGCGCCGAGCGCCGAGAAAAGTGTGTTGGACCCAACTGGGAGTGCGCCGAGCGCCGAGAAAAGTGTGTTGGACCCAACTGGGAGTGCGCCGAGCGCCGAGAAAAGTGTGTTGGACCCAACTGGGAGTGCGCCGAGCGCCGAGAAAAGTGTGTTGGACCCAACTGGGAGTGCGCCGAGCGCCGAGAAAAGTGTGTTGGACCCAACTGGGAATGCGCCGAGCGCCGAGAAAAGTGTGTTGGACCCAACTGGGAGTGCGCCGAGCGCCGAGAAAAGTGTGTTGGACCCAACTGGGAGTGCGCCGAGCGCCGAGAAAAGTGCGCTGGACCCAACTGGGAAGGCGCCGAGCGCAGAGAAAAGTGTGTTGGACCCAACTGGGAGTGCGCCGAGCGCCGAGAAAAGTGTGTTGGACCCAACTGGGAGTGCGCCGAGCGCCGAGAAAAGTGTGTTGGACCCAACTGGGAGTGCGCCGAGCGCCGAGAAAAGTGCGCTGGACCCAACTGGGAGTGCGCCGAGCGCCGGAAAAGTGTGTTGGACCCAACTGGGAGTGCGCCGAGCGCCGAGAAAAGTGTGTTGGACCCAACTGGGAGTGCGCCGAGCGCCGAGAAAAGTGTGTTGGACCCAACTGGGAGTGCGCCGAGCGCCGAGAAAAGTGTGTTGGACCCAACTGGGAGTGCGCCGAGCGCCGAGAAAAGTGTGTTGGACCCAACTGGGAGTGCGCCGAGCGCCGAGGAAAGGGTGTTGGACCCAACTAAGAGTGCGCCGAGCGCCGAGAAAAGCGTGTGGGTCTCAAATGTGAGTGAGCCGAGCGCCGAGGAAAGGGTGTTGGACCCAACTGGGAGTGCGCCGAGCGCCGAGAAAAGCGTGCGGGACCCAACTGGGAGTGCGCCGAGTGCCGGGAAAAGTGCGCTGAACCCAACTGGGAGTGCGCCGAGTGCCGGGAAAAGTGTATGGGACCCAAGTGGGAGTGCGCCGAGCGGCGAGAAAAGTGTGTTGGACCCAACTGGGAGTGCGCCGAGCGCCGAGAAAAGTGGGTTGGACCCAACTGGGAGTGCGCGGCGCGCCGAGAAAAGTGCGCTGGAACCCAACTGGGAGTGCGCCGAGCGCCGAGAAAAGTGTGTTGGACCCAACTGGGAGTGCTGAGCGCCGAGAAAAGTGTGTTGGACCCAACTGGGAGTGCGCCGAGCGCCGAGAAAAGTGTGTTGGACCCAACTGGGAGTGCGCCGAGCGCCGAGAAACGTGTGTTGGACCCAAATGTGAGTGCGCCGAGCGGCGAGAAAAGTGTGTTGGGCCCAACTGGGAGTGCGCCGAGCGGCGATAAAAGTGTGTTGGACCCAATTGGGAGTGCGCCGAGCACCGAGAAAAGTGTGTTGGACCCAAATGTGAGTGCGCCGAGCGGCGAGAAAAGTGTGTTGGACCCAACTGGGAGTGCGCTGAGCGCCGAGAAAAGTGTGTGAGACCCAACTGGGAAAGCGCCGAGCGCCGGGAAAAGTGTGGTGGACCCAACTGGGAGTGCGCCGAGCGCCGAGAAAGTGTGTGGGACCCAATTGGGAGTGCGCCAAGCATCGAGAAATGTGTGTTGGACCCAACTAGGAGTGCGCCGAGCGGCGAGAAAAGTGTGTTGGACCCAACTGGGAGTGCGCCGAGCGCCGAGAAAATTGTGTTGGACCCAACTGAGAGTGCGCCGAGAAAAGTGTGTTGGACCCAAATGTGAGTGCGCCGAGCGGCGAGAAAAGTGTGTTGGACCCAACTGGGAGTGCGCCGAGCGGCGAGAAAAGTGTGTTGGACCCAACTGAGAGTGCGCCAAGCGTCGAGAAAAGTGTGTTGGACCCAACTGGGAGTGCGCCGAGCGCCGAGAAAAGTGAATGGGACCCAACTGAGAGTGCGCCGAGCGCCGAAAAAAGTGCGCTGGACCCGACTGGGAGTGCGCCGAGCGCCCGGAAAAGTGTGTTGGACCCAACTGGGAATGCGCCAAGCGTCGAGAAAAGTGAGTTGGACCCAACTGGGAATGCACCGAGCGTCGAGAAAAGTGTGTGGGACCCAAGTGGAAGTGCGCCGAGCGCCGGGACAAGTGTGTGGGACCCAACTGGGAGTGCGCCGAGCGCCGAGAAAAGTGTGTTGGACCCAACTGGGAGTGCGCCGAGCGCCTAGAAAAGTGTGTGGACCCAACTGGGAGGGCGCCGAGAAAAGTGTGTGGGACCCAAGTGGAAGTGCGCCGAGCGCCGAGAAAAGTGTGTGGGACCCAACTGAGATTGCACCGAGCGCCGGGAAAAGTGCGCTGAGCCCAACTGGAAGTGCGCCGAGCGCCGGGAAAAGTGCGCTGAGCCCAACTGGAAGTGCGCCGAGCGCCGGGAAAAGTGCGCTGGACCCGACTGGGAGTGCGCCGAGCTCCGGGAAAAGTGCGTTGGACCCAACTGGGAGTGCGCCGAGCGCCGAGAAATGTGAGTTGGACCCAACTAGGAGTGCGCCGAGCGCCGAAAAAAGTGCGCTGGACCCGACTGGGAGTGCGCCGAGCTCCGGGAAAAGTGCGTTGGACCCAACTGGGAGTGCGCCGAGCGCCTAGAAAAGTGTGTGGACCCAACTGGGAGGGCGCCGAGAAAAGTGTGTGGGACCCAAGTGGAAGTGCGCCGAGCGCCGAGAAATGTGAGTTGGACCCAACTAGGAGTGCGCCGAGCGCCGAAAAAAGTGCGCTGGACCCGACTGGGAGTGCGCCGAGCTCCGGGAAAAGTGCGTTGGACCCAACTGGGAGTGCGCCGAGCGCCGAGAAAAGTGAGTTGGACCCAACTGGGAGTGCGCCGAGAAAAGTGTGTGGGACCCAAGTGGAAGTGCGCCGAGCGCCGAGAAAAGTGTGTTGGACCCAACTGGGAGTGCGCCGAGCGCCGAGAAATGTGAGTTGGACCCAACTGGGAATGCGCCGAGCGTCGAGAATAGTGTGTTGGACCCAACTGTGAATGCGCCGAGCGCCGAGAAAAGTGTGTTGGACCCAACTGGGAGTGCGCCGAGCGCCGAGAAAAGTGTGTGGGACCCAACTGAGAGTGCACCGAGCGCCGGGAAAAGTGCGCTGAGCCCATCTGGGAGTGCGCCGAGCGCCGGGAAAAGTGCGCTGAGCCCAACTGGGGGGGGGAGCGCCGGGACAAGTGTGTTGGACCCAACAGGGAATGCGCCGAGCGCCGAAAAAGTGCGCTGGACCCAACTGGGAGTGCGCCGAGCGCCGGGAAAAGTGAGTTGGACCCAAGTGGGAGTGCGCCGAGCGCCGAGAAAAGTGCGTTGGACCCAGCTGGGAGTGCGCCGAGCGCCGAGAAAATTGCGTTGAACCCAACTGGGAGTGCGCCGAGCGCGGAGAAAAGTGTGTTGGACCCAACTGGGAGTGCGCCGAGCGCCGGGAAAAGTGTGTTGGACCTAATTGGGAGTGCGCCGAGCGCCGAGAAAAGTGTGTTGGACCCAACTGGGAGTGCGCCGAGCGCCGAGAAAAGTGTTGGACCCAACTGGGAGTGCGCCGAGCGCCGAGAAAAGTGTGTTGGACCTAACTGGGAGTGCGCCGAGCGCCGAGAAAAGTGTGTTGGACCCAACTGGGAGTGCGCCGAGCGCAGAGAAAAGTGTGTTGGACCCAACTGGGAGTGCGCCGAGCTCCGGGAAAAGTGTGTTGGACCCAACTGGGAGTGCGCCGAGCGCCGAGAAAGTGTGTTGGACCCAACTGGGAGTGCGCCGAGCGCCGAGAAAAGAGTGTTGGACCCAACTGGGAGTGCGCCGAGCGCCGAGAAAAGTGCGTTGGACCCAACTGGGAGTGCGCCGAGCGCCGAGAAAAGTGTGTTGGACCCAACTGGGAGTGCGCCGAGCGCCGGGAAAAGTGTGTTGGACCCAACTGGGAGTGCGCCGAGCGCCGAGAAAAGTGCGTTGGACCCAACTGGGAGTGCGCCGAGCGCCGCGAAAAGTGTGTGGGACCCAACTGGAGTGCGCCGAGCGCGGAGAATAGTGTGTTGGACCCAACTGGGAGTGCGCGGAGCGCCGAGAAAAGTGTGTTGGTCCCAACTGGGAGTGCGCCGAGCTCCGAGAAAAGTGTGTTGGACCCAACTGCGAGTGCGCCGAGCACCGTGAAAAGTGTGTTGGACCCAACTGAGAGTGCGCCGAGCGCCGAGAAAAGTGTGTTCGACCCAACCAGGAGTGCGCCAAGCGCAGAGAAAAGTGTGTTGGACCAACTGGGAGTGCGCCGAGCGCCGAGAAAATTGCGTTGGACCCAACTGGGAGTGGCGCCGAAAAAAGTGTGTGGGACCCAACTGGGAGTGCGGCGAGCGCCGAGAAAAGTGTGTTGGACCCAACTGGCAGTGCGCCGAGCGCCGAGAAAATTGCGTTGGACCCAAATGGGGGTGCGCTGAGCGCCGAGAAAAGTGTGTTGGACCCAACTGGGAGTGCGCCGAGCGCCGAGAAAAGTGCGTTGGACCCAACTGGGAGTGCGCCGAGCGCCGAGAAAATTGCGCTGGATCCAACTGGGAGTGCGCCGAGCGCCGGGAAAAGCGTGTTGGACCCAACTTGCAGTGCGCCGAGCGCCGAGAAAGTGTGTTGGACCCAACTGGGAGTGCGCCGAGCGCCGAAAAGTGTGTTGGACCCAACTGGGAGTGCGCCGAGCGCCGAGAAAAGTGTGTTGGACCCAACTGGGAGTGCGCCGAGCGCCGAGAAAAGTGTGTGGACCCAACTGGGAGTGCGCCGAGCGCCGAGAAAAGTGTGTTGGACCCAACTGGGAGTGCGCCGAGCGCCGGGAAAAGTGTGTCGGACCCAACTGGGAGTGCGCCGAGCGCCGAGAAAAGTGTGTTGGACCCAACTGGGAGGGCGCTAAGCGCCGAGAAAAGTGTGTTGGACCCAACTGGGAAGTGCGCCGAGCGCCGAGAAAAGTGTGTTGGACCCAACTGGGAGTGCGCTAAGCGCCGAGAAAAGTGTGTTGGACCTAACTGGGAGTGCGCCGAGCGCCGGGAAAAGTGTGTTGGACCCAAATGGGAGTGCGCCGAGCGCCGAGAAAAGTGTGTGGGACCCAAGTGGAAGTGCGCCGAGCGTAGAGAAAAGGGATTTGGACCCAAATGTGAGTGCGCCGTGCGCCCGGAAAAGTGTGTTGGACCCAACTGGGAATGCGCCAAGCGTCGAGAAAAGTGAGTTGGACCCAACTGGGAGTGCGCCGAGCGCCTAGAAAAGTTTGTGGACCCAACTGGGAGGGCGCCGAGCGCCGAGAAAAGTGAATGGGACCCAACTGAGAGTGCGCCGAGCGCCAAAAAAAGTGCGCTGGACCCGACTGGGAGTGCGCCGAGCGCTAAGAAAAGTGCGTTGGACCCAACTAGGAGTTCGCCGAGCGCCGGGAAAAGTGTGTTGGACCCAACTGGGAGTGCGCCGAGCGCCGGGAAAAGTGTGTTGGACCCTACTGGGAGTGCGCCGAGCGCTAAGAAAAGTGCGTTGGACTCAACTGGGAGTGCGCCGAGCGCCGAGAAAAGTGTGTTGGACCCATCCGGGAGTGCGCCGAGAAAAGTGTGTTGGATCCAACTGGGAGTGCGCCGAGCGCCGAGAAAAGTGCGCTGCACCCAACTGGGAGTGTGGCGAGCGCCGAGAAAAGTGTGTTGGACCCAACTGGGAGTGCGCCGAGCGCCGAGAAAAGGGTGTTGGACCCAACTGGGAGTGCGCCGAGCGCCGAGAAAAGTGCGTTGGACCCAACTGAGTGCGCCGAGCGCCGAGAAAAGTGTGTTGGACCCAACTGGGAGTGCGCCGAGCGCCGAGAAAAGTGTGTTGGACCCAACTGGGAGTGCGCCGAGCGCCGAGAAAAGTGTGTTGGACCCAACTGGGAGTGCGCCGAGCGCCGAAAAAGTGTGTTGGACCCAACTGGGAGTGCCCCGAGCGCCGCGAAAAGTGCGTTGGCCCCAACTGGGAGTGCGCCGAGCGCCGGGAAAAGTGTGTTGGACCCAACTGGGAGTGCGCCGTGCGCCGCGAAAAGGGCGTTGGACCCAACTGGGAGTGCGCCGAGCGCCGAGAAAAGTGTGTTGGACCCAACTGGAAGTGCGCCGAGCGCCGAGAAAGTGTGTTGGACCCAACTGGGAGTGCGCCGAGCGTCGGGGAAAGTGCGCTGGACCCAACTGGGAGTGCGCCGAGCTTCGGGAAAAGTGCGCTGGACCCAACTGGGAGTGCGCCGAGCGCCGAGAAAAGGGTGTTGGACCCAACTGGGAGTGCGCCGAGCGCCGAGAAAAGTGTGTTGGGCCCAACTGGGAGTGCGCCGAGCGGCGAGAAAAGTGAGTTGGACCCGACTGGGAGTGCGCGGGCGCCGGGAAAAGTGCGCTAGACCCAACTGGGAGTGCGCCGAGTGCCGAGAAAAGTGTGTTGGACGCAACTGGGAATGCGCCGAGCGCCGGGACAAGTGTGTTGGACCCAACAGGGAATGCGCCGAGCGCCGAGAAAAGTGTGTTGGACCCAACTGTGAATGCGCCGAGCGCCGAGAAAAGTGTGTTGGACCCAACTGGGAGTGCGCCGAGCTCCGAGACAAGTGCGCTGAACCCAACTGGGAGTGCGCCGAGCGCCTAGAAAAGTGTGTTGGACCCAACTGGGAGTGCGCCGAGCGCCGAGAAAAGTGTGTTGGACCCAACTGGGAGTGCGCCGAGCGCCGAGAAAAGTGCGCTGGACCCAACTGGGAGTGCGCCGAGCGCCGAGAAAAGTGCGTTGACCCAACTGGGAGTGCGCCGAGCGCCGAAAAGTGTGTTGGACCCATCTGGGAGTGCGCCGAGCGCCGAGAAAAGTGTGTTGGACCCAACTGTGAGTGCGCGGAGCGCCGGTAAAAGTGTGTTGGACCAAACTGGGAGTGCGCCGAGCGCCGAGAAAGGTGTGTTGGACCCAACTGGGAATGCGCCGAGCACCGGGAAAAGTGTGTGGGACCCAACTGGGAGTTCGCCGAGCGCCGAGAAAAGTGTGTTGGACCTAACTGAGAGTTCGCCGAGCGCCGAAAAAAGTGTGTTCGACCCACTGGGAGTGCGCCAAACGCCGAAAAAAGTGTGTTGGACCCAACTGGGAATGCGCCGAGCGTCGAGAAAAGTGTGTTGGACCCAACTGGGAGTGCGCCGAGCGCCGAGAAAAGTGTGTGGGACTCAACTGGGAGTGCGCCGAGAGCCGAGAAAAGTGTGTGGGACCCAAATGGGAGTGCGCCGAGCGCCGAGAAAAGTGTGTTGGAGCTAACTGAGAGTGCGCCGAGCGCCGGGAAAAGTGCGCTGGACCCGACTGGGAGTGCGCCGAGCGCCGGGAAAAGTGCGTTGGACCCAACTGGGAGTGCGCCGAGCGCCGAGAAAAGTGTGTTGGACCCAAATCTGTGAAGTGCCGAGCGTCGAGAAAAGTGTGTTGGGACCCAACTGGGAAGTGCGCTGAGCGCCGAGAAAAGTGTGTTCGACCCAACTGGGAGTGCGCCGAGCGCCGAGAAAAGTGTGTTGGACCCAACTGGGAGTGTGCCGAGCGCCGAGAAAAGTGTTTTGGACCCAACTGGGAAAGCACCGAGCGCCGAGAAAAGTGTGTTGGACCCAAGTGGGAGTGCGCCGAGCGCCGAGAAAAGTGTGTTGGACCCAAGTGGGAGTGCGCCGAGCGCCGAAAAAGTGTGTTGGACCCAACTGGGAATGCGCCAAGCGTCGAGAAAAGTGAGTTGGACCCAACTGGGAGTGCGCCGAGCGCCGAGAAAAGTGTGTGGGACCCAAGTGGAAGTGCGCCGAGCGCCGAGAAAAGGGTTTTGGACCCAACTGGGAGTGCGCGAGCGCCCGGAAAAGTGCGCTGGACCCGACTGGGAGTGAGCTGAGCTCCAAGAAAGGTGCGCTGAACCCAACTGGGAGTGCTCCGAACGCCGGGAAAAGTGCGCTGAACCCAA
>JAPDOI010000791.1:0-276679 GCA_029168955.1 Aplectana chamaeleonis
CGATGTGCAGAACCCAAGTAGAAGTGCGCCAAGCGCCGGGAACGTGAGCGGGACCCAACTAGAAGTGCGCCGAGCGCCAGGAACATGTGCGGAACCCAGCTATAGAAGTGCGCCAAGCGCCGGGGAACGTGTGCAGAACCCAAGTAGAAAGTGCGCTAAGCGCCGGGAAGGTGGGCGGGACCCAAACAGAAGTGCGCCAAGTGCCGGAGAACGTGTGCGGGACCCAAGTAGAAGTGCGTCAAGCGCCGGGGAACGTGTGCAGGACCCAAGTAGAAGTGCGCCAAGCGCCTGGGAACGTGTGCAGAACCCAAGTAGAAGTGCGCCAAGCGCTGGGCAACGTATGCGGGACCCAAACAGAAGGGCGCCATGTGCCGGAGAACGTGTGCGAGACCCAACTTGAAGTGCGCCAAGCGACGGGAAACGTGTGCGGGACCCAAACAGAAGTGCGCCAAGTGCCGGAGGACGTGTGCAGAACCCCAACAGAAGTGCGCCAAGCGCCGGGAACGTGTGCAGGACCCAACAGAAGTGCGCCAAGCGCCGAAGAACGTGTGCAGGACCCAACTAGAAGTGCGCCAAGCGCCGGGAAACGTGCACGGACCCAAGTAGAAGTGCGCCAAGTGCCGGAGAACGTGTGCGGGACCCATCTAGAAGTGCGCTAAGCGCCTGGAAGGTGGGCGGGACCCGAATTTAAGTGCGCCAAGCGACGGGAAACGTGTGCAGGACCCAAACAGAAGTGCG
This sequence comes from Aplectana chamaeleonis, assembly GCA_029168955.1. Lineage (NCBI taxonomy): Eukaryota > Metazoa > Nematoda > Chromadorea > Rhabditida > Cosmocercidae > Aplectana > Aplectana chamaeleonis. The sequence goes on from JAPDOI010000791.1 coordinate 739, forward strand.
CCAAGCGCCGGGGAACGTGTGCAGAACCCAAGTAGAAGTGCGCCAAGCGCAGGGGAACGTGTGCGGGACCCAAACAGAAGAGCGCCAAGCGACGGGAACATGTGCGGAAACCAGCTATAAGTGCGTCAGGCGCCGGGGAACGTGTGCAGAACCCAAACAGAAGTGCGCCAAGCGCCGGGGAACGTGTGCAGAACCCAAGTAGAAGTGCGCCAAGCGCCGGGGAACGTGAGCGGGACCCAAGTAGAGGTGCGCCAAGCGCCGGGGAACGTGTGCGGGACCCATCTAGAAGTGCGCCAAGCGCGCCTGGAAGGTGGGCGGGACCCAAATTTAAGTGCGCCAAGCGCCGGGGAACGTGTGCAGAACCCAAGTAGAATTGCGCCAAGCGCCGAGGAACGTGTGCAGAACCCAAGTAGAAGTGCGCCAAGCGCAGGGGAACGTGTGCGGGACCCAAACAGAAGTGCGCCAAGCGCCGGGGAACGTGTGCAGAACCCAACTAGAAGTGCGCCAAGCGCCGGGGAACGTGTGCAGGACCCAAGTAGAAGAGCGCCAAGTGCCGGGGAACGTGTGCGAGACCCAACTAGAAGTGCGCCAAGCGCCAAAGAACGCGTGCAGGACCCAAGTAGAAGTGCGCCAAGCACCGAAGAACGCGTGCAGGACCCAAACAGAAGTGCGCCAAGTGCCGGAGAACGTGTGCGGGACCCATCTAGAAGTGCGCTAAGCGCCTGGAAGGTGGGCGGGACCCGAATTTAAGTGCGCCAAGCGACGGGAAACGTGTGCGGGACCCAAACAGAAGTGCGCCAAGCGCCGGGGAACGTGTGCAGAACCCAAGTAGAAGTGCGCCAAGCGCCGGGGAACGTGAGCGGGACCCAACTAGAAGTGCGCCGAGCGCCAGGAACATGTGCGGAACCCAGCTATAAGTGCGCCAAGCGCCTGGGAACGTGTGCAGAACCCAAGTAGAAGTGCGCCAAGCGCCGGGGAACGTGTGCAGGACCCAAGTAGAAGTGCGCCAAGCGCTGGGCAACGTATGCGGGACCCAAACAGAAGTGCGCCAAGCGCCGGGGAACGTGTGCGGAACCCATCTAGAAGTGCGCTAAGCGCCTGGAAGGTGGGCGGGACCCAAATTTAAGTGCGCCAAGAGCCGGGGAACGTGTGCGGGACCCAGTTTAGTGCGCCAAGCGCCAGGGAACGTGTGCAGAACCCAAGTAGAGGTGCGCCAAGCGCCGGGGAACGTGTGCAGGAGCCAAGTAGAAGTGCGCCAAGCGCCGGGGAACGTGTGCGGGACCCAAGTAGAAGTGCGCCAAACGCCGGGGAACGTGTGCAGGACCCAAGTAGAAGTGCGCCAAGCGACGGGAAGGTGTACGGGACCCAAATTTATGTGCGCCAAGCGCCGGGGAACGTGTGCAGGACCCAAGTAGAAGTGCGCCAAGCGCCGAAGAACGCGTGCAGGGCACATCTATAAGTGCGCCAAGCGCCTGGGAACGTGTGCAGGACCCAAGTAGAAGTGCGCCAAACGCCGGGGAACGTGTGCAGGACCCAAGTAGAAGTGCGCCAAGCGACGGGAAGGTGTACGCGGCCCAAATTTATGTGCGCCAAGCGACGGGAAACGTGTGCGGGACCCAAACAGAAGTGCGCCAAGCGCCGGGGAACGTGTGCAGGACCCAAGTAGAAGTGCGCCAAGCGCCTGGGAACGTGTGCAGGACCCAAACAGAAGTGCGCCAAACGCCGGGGAACGTGTGCAGAACCCAAGTAGAAGTGCGCCAAGCGACGGGGAACGTGTGCAGGACCCAAGTAGAAGTGCGATAAACGCCGGGGAACGTGTGCAGGACCCAAACAGAAGTGCGCCAAGCGCCTGGGAACGTGTGCGGAACTCAGTTATAAGTGCGCCAAGCGCCGGGGAACGTGTGGAAGAGCCAAGTAGAAGTGCGCCAAGCGCCGAAGAACGCGTGCAGGACCCAAGTAGAAGTGCACCGAGCGCCAGGAAGGTGGGCGGTACCCGAATTTAAGTGCGCCAAGCGCCGGGGAACGTGTGCAGAACCCAGAGTAAGTGCGCCAAGCGCCGGGGAACGTGTGCAGGACCCAAGTAGAAGTGCGATAAACGCCGGGGAACGTGTGCGGGACCCAGTTATAAGTGCGCCAAGCGCCGGGGAACGTGTGCAGAACCCAAGTAGAAGTGCGCTAAGCGCCTGGAAGGTGGGCGGGACCCGAATTTAAGTGCGCCAAGCGACGGGGAACGTGTGCGGGACCCAAGTAGAAGTGCGCCAAGCGCCGGGGAACGTGTGCAGGACCCAAGTAGAAGTGCGCCAAGCGCCGGGGAACGTGTGCAGAACCCAAGTAGAAGTGCGCCAAGCGCCGGGGAACGTGAGCGGGACCCAAATAGAAGTGCGCCAAGCGCCGGGAAGGTGGACGGGACCCAAATTTATGTGCGCCAGGCGACGGGAAACGTGTGCGGGACCCAAACAGAAAAGCGCCAAGCGTAGGGAAAGGGTGCAGGACCCAAGTAGAAGTGCGCCAAGCGCCGGGGAACGTGTGCAGGACCCAAGTAGAAGTGCGCCAAGCGCCGGGGAACGTGTGCAGGACCCAAGTAGAAGTGCGCCAAGCGACGGGAAGGTGTACGGGACCCAAATTTATGTGCGCCAAGCGACGGGAAACGTGTGCGGGACCCAAACAGAAGTGCGCCAAGCGCCGGGGAACGTGTGCAGGACCCAAGTAGAAGTGCGCCAAGCGCCGGGGAACGTGTGCAGAACCCAAGTAGAAGTGCGCCAAGCGCCGGGGAACGTGTGCGGGGCCCAAGTAGAAGTGCGCCAAGCGCCGGGAAACGTGAGCAGGACCCAAGTGGAAGTGCGCCAAACGTCGGGGAACGTGTGCAGGACCCAAACAGAAGTGCGCCAAGCGCCGGGGAACGTGTGCGGGACCCAGTTATAAGTGCGCCAAGCGCCGGGGAACGTGTGCAGAACCCAAGTAGAGGTGCGCCAAGCGCCGGGGAACGTGTGCAGGAGCCAAGTAGAAGTGCGCCAAGCGACGGGAAGGTGTAGGGGACCCAAATTTATGTGCGCCAAGCGGCGGGAACGTGTGGAGAACCCAAGTAGAAGTGCGCCCGGCGCCGGGGAACGTGTGCGGGGCCCAAGTAGAAGTGCGCCAAGCGCCGGGGAACGTGTGCAGGACCCAAGTAGAAGTGCGATAAACGCCGGGGAACGTGTGCAGGACCCAAACAGAAGTGCGCCAAGCGACGGGAAGGTGTACGCGACCCAAACAGAAGTGCGCTGAGCGCCGGGAAACGTGTGCAGAACCCAAATTTAAGTGCACCAAGCGACGGGAAACGTGTGCGGGACCCAAATTCAAGTGCGCCAAGCGACGGGAAACGTGTGCTGAACCCAGATATAAGTACGCCAAGCGCCGGGAAACGTGTGCAGAACCCAAATTTAAGTGCACCAAGCGACGGGAAACGTGTGCGGGACCCAAACAGAAGTGCGCCAAGCGCCGGGAAACGTGTGCTGAACCCAGATATAAGTACGCCAAGCGCCGGGAAACGTGTGCGGGACCCATCTAGAAGTGCGCTAAGCGCCTGGAAGGTGGGCGGGACCCAAATTTAATTGCGCCAAGCGATGGGAAACGTGTGCGGGACCCAAATTTGAGTGCGCCAAGAGCCGGGGAACGTGTGCGGGACCCAAACAGAAGTGCGCCAAACGCCGGGGAACGCGTGCGGGACCCAGTTATAAGTGCGCCAAGCGCCGGGGAACGTGTGCAGGACCCAAGGAGAGGTGCGCGAAGCGCCGGCGAACGTGCGCGGGGCCCAAACAGAAGTGCGCCAACCGGCCGGGAACGTGGGCAGGACCCAAGTAGAAGTGCGCCAAGCGCCGGGGAAGGTGGGCGGGACCCAAATTTAAGTGCGCCAAGAGCCGGGGAACGTGTGCGGGACCCAGTTTAGTGCGCCAAGCGCCAGGGAACGTGTGCAGAACCCAAGTAGAGGTGCGCCAAGCGCCGGGGAACGTGTGCAGGAGCCAAGTAGAAGTGCGCCAAGCGACGGGAAACGTGTGCGGGACCCAAACAGAAGTGCGCCAAGCGCCGGGGAACGTGTGCAGAACCCAAGTAGAAGTGCGCCAAGCGCCGGGGAACGTGTGCAGGACCCAAGTAGAAGTGCGCCAAGCGACGGGAAGGTGTACGGGACCCAAATTTATGTGCGCCAAGCGCCGGGGAACGTGTGCAGAACCCAAGTAGAGGTGCGCCAAGCGCCGGGGAACGTGTGCAGGACCCAAGTAGAAGTGCGCCAAGCGCCGAAGAACGCGCACAGGACACATCTAGAAGTGCGCCAAGCGCCGGGGAACGTGTGCAGGACCCAAGTAGAAGTGCGCCAAGCGACGGGAAGGTGTACGGGACCCAAATTTATGTGCGCCAAGCGACGGGAAACGTGTGCGGGACCCAAACAGAACTGAGCTGAGCGCCGGGGAACGTGTGCAGAACCCAAGTAGAAGTGCGCCAAGCGCCGGGAACGTGTGCAGGACCCAAGTAGAAGTGCGCCAAGCGCCGGGCAACGTGTGCAGGACCCAAGTAGAAGTGCGCCAAGCGCCGGGCAACGTGTGCAGAACGCAAGTTTAAGTGCGCCAAGCGCCGGGAAACGTGTGCGGGACCCAAACAGAAGTGCGCCAGACGCCGGGGAACGTGTGCAGAACCCAAGTAGAAGTGCGCCAAGCGCCGGGGAACGTGAGCGGGACCCAACTAGAAGTGCGCTAAGCGCCGGTGAACGTGTGCTGGACGCAAGTGGAAGTGCGCCAAGCGCCGGGCAACGTATGCGGGGCTCAAGTAGAAGGGAGCCAAGCGACGGGAAGGTGTACGGGACCCAAGTAGAAGTGCGCCAAGCGCCGGGGAACGTGTGCGGGACCCAAGTAGAAGTGCGCCAAGCGCCGGGGAACGTGTGCAGGACCTAAGTAGAAGTGCGCCGAACGCCGGGGAACGTGTGCGGGACCCAAACAGAAGTGCGCCAAGCGCCGGGGAACGTGTGCAGAACCCAAGTAGAAGTGCGCCAAGCGCCGGGGAACGTGTGCGGGACCCAAGTAGAAGTGCGCCAAGCGCCGGGGAACGTGTGCAGGACCTAAGTAGAAGTGCGCCGAACGCCGGGGAACGTGTGCAGGACCCAAGTAGAAGTGCGCCAAGCGCCGGGGAACGTGTGCAGGACCTAAGTAGAAGTGCGCCAAGCGTAGGGAAAGGGTGCAGGACCCAAGTAGAAGTGCGCCAAGCGCCTGGGAACGTGTGCAGGACCCAAGTAGAAGTGCGCCAAGCGCCTGGGAACGTGTGCAGGACCCAAGTAGAAGTGCGCCAAACGCCGGGGAACGTGTGCAGGACCCAAGTAGAAGTGCGCCAAGCGACGGGAAGGTGTACGGGACCCAAATTTATGTGCGCCAAGCGACGGGAAACGTGTGCGGGACCCAAACAGAAGTGCGCCAAGCGCCGGGGAACGTGTGCAGAACCCAAGCAGAAGTGCGCCGAGCACCAGGAACGTGTTTGGAACCACACTAGAAGTGCGCCAAGCGCCGGGGAACGTGTGCAGAACCCAAGTAGAAGTGCGCCAAGCACCGGAGAACGTGTGCAGGACCCAAATTTAAGTGCGCCAAGCGCCGGGGAACGTGTGCGGGACCCAAACAGAAGTGCGCCAAGCGCCGGGGAACGTGTGCAGAACCCAAGTAGAAGTGCGCCAAGCGCCGGGGAACGTGTGCAGGACCCAAGTAGAGGTGCGCCAAGCGCCGGGGAACGTGTGCAGGACCCAAGTAGAAGTGCGCCAAGCGCCGGGGAACGTGTGCAGGACCCAAGTAGAAGTGCGCCAAGCGCCGGGAAGGTGTACTGGACCCAAATTTATGTGCGCCAAGCGCCGGGAAACGTGTGCGGGACCCAAACAGAAGTGCGCCAAGCGCCGGGGAACGTGTGCAGGACCCAAGTAGAAGTGCGCAAAGCGCTGGTAACGTATGCAGAACCCAAGTAGAAGTGCGCCAAGCGCCGGGGAACGTGTACAGGGCCTAAGTAGAAGTGCGCCAAGCGCCGGGAACGTGTGCAGGACCCAATTTTAAGTGCGCCAAGCGCCGGGGAACGTGTGCGAGACCCGAATAGAAGTGCGCCAAGCGCCGGGTAACGTGTGCAGAACCCAAGTAGAAGTGCGCCAAGCGCCGGGGAACGTGTGCGGGACCCAAGTAGAAGTGCGCCAAGCGCCGGGGAACGTGTGCAGGACCTAAGTAGAAGTGCGCCGAACGCCGGGGAACGTGTGCAGGACCCAAGTAGAAGTGCGCCAAGCGCCGGGGAACGTGTGCAGGACACATCTATAAGTGCGCCAAGCGCCTGGGAACGTGTGCAGGACCCAAGTAGAAGTGCGCCAAACGCCGGGGAACGTGTGCAGGACCCAAGTAGAAGTGCGCCAAGCGCCGGGGAACGTGTGCAGGACCTAAGTAGAAGTGCGCCGAACGCCGGGGAACGTGTGCGGGACCCAAACAGAAGTGCGCCAAGCGCCGGGGAACGTGTGCAGAACCCAAGTAGAAGTGCGCCAAGCGCCGGGGAACGTGTGCAGGACCCAAGTAGAAGTGCGCCAAGCGCCGGGGAACGTGTGCAGGACCCAAGTAGAAGTGCGCCAAGCGCTGGGGAACGTGTGCAGGACCCAAGTAGAAGTGCGCCAAGCGCCGGGGAACGTGTGCGGGACCCAAGTAGAAGTGCGCCAAGCGCCGGGGAACGTGTGCGGGACCCAAGTAGAAGTGCGCCAAGCGCCGGGGAACGTGTGCAGGACCCAAGTAGAAGTGCGCCAAACGCCGGGGAACGTGTGCAGGACCCAAGTAGAAGTGCGCCAAGCGACGGGAAGGTGTACGGGACCCAAATTTATGTGCGCCAAGCGACGGGAAACGTGTGCAGGACCCAAGTAGAAGTGCGCCAAGCGCCGGGGAACGTGTGCAGGACCCAAGTAGAAGTGCGCCAAGCGCCGGGGAACGTGTGCAGGACCCAAGTAGAAGTGCGCCAAACGCCGGGGAACGTGTGCAGGACCCAAGTAGAAGTGCGCCAAGCGACGGGAAGGTGTACGGGACCCAAATTTATGTGCGCCAAGCGACGGGAAACGTGTGCGGGACCCAAACAGAAGTGCGCCAAGCGCCGGGGAACGTGTGCAGAACCCAAGTAGAAGTGCGCCAAGCGCCGGGGAACGTGTGCGGGACCCAAGTAGAAGTGCGCCAAGCGCCGGGGAACGTGTGCAGGACCCAAGTAGAAGTGCGCCAAGCGCCGGGGAACGTGTGCAGGACCCAAGTAGAAGTGCGCCAAACGCCGGGGAACGTGTGCAGGACCCAAACAGAAGTGCGCCAAGCGCCGGGGAACGTGTGCGGAACCCAGCTATGAGTGCGCCAAGCGCCGGGGAACGTGTGCAGGACCCAAGTAGAGGTGCGCCAAGCGCCGGGGAACGTGTGCAGGACCCAAGTAGAAGTGCGCCAAGCGCCGGGGAACGTGTGCTGGACCTAAGTGGAAGTGCGCCAAGCGCCAGGCAACGTTTGCGGGACCCAAAGTAAGTGCGCTAAGCGCCGGGAAACGTGTGCGGGACCCAAACAGAAGTGCGCCAAGCGCCGGGGAACGTGTGCAGAAGTCAGCTATGAGTGCGCCAAGCGCCGGGGAACGTGTGCAGGACCCAAGTAGAAGTGCGCCAAGCGCCGGGGAACGTGTGCAGGACCCAATTAGAAGTGCGCCAAGCGCCGGGGAACGTGTGCAGGACCCAAGTAGAAGTGCGCCAAGCGACGGGAAGGTGTACGGGACCCAAATTTATGTGCGCCAAGCGACGGGAAACGTGTGCGGGACCCAAACAGAAGTGCGCCAAGCGCCGGGGAACGTGTGCAGGACACATCTATAAGTGCGCCAAGCGCCTGGGAACGTGTGCAGGACCCAAGTAGAAGTGCGCCAAACGCCGGGGAACGTGTGCAGGACCCAAGTAGAAGTGCGCCAAGCGACGGGAAGGTGTACGGGACCCAAATTTATGTGCGCCAAGCGACGGGAAACGTGTGCGGGACCCAAACAGAAGTGCGCCAAGCGCCGGGGAACGTGTGCAGGACCCAAGTAGAAGTGCGCCAAGCGACGGGAAGGTGTACGGGACCCAAATTTATGTGCGCGAAGCGCCGGGGAACGTGTGCGGGACCCAAACAGAAGTGCGCCAAGCGCCGGGGAACGTGTGCAGAACCCAAGTAGAAGTGCGCCACGCGCCGGGGAACGTGTGCGGAACCCATCTAGAAGTGCGCTAAGCGCCTGGAAGGTGGGCGGGACCCAAACAGAAGTGCGTCAAGCGCCTGGGAACGTGTGCAGGACCCAAGTAGAAGTGCGCCAAGCGCCAGGGAACGTGTGCAGGACCCAAGTAGAAGTGCGCCAAGCGAAGGGAAACGTGTGCGGGACCCAAACAGAAGTGCGACAAGTGCCGGGGAACATGTGCGGGACCCATCTAGAAGTGCGCCAAGCGCCGGGAAGGTGTGCGGCACCCAAACAGAAGTGCGCCAAGCGCCGGGGAACGTGTGCAAGACCCAAGTAGAAGTGCGCCAAGCGCCTGGGAACGTGTGCAGGACCCAAGTAGAAGTGCGCCAAGCGCCTGGGAACGTGTGCAGGACCCAAGTAGAAGTGCGCCAAACGCCGGGGAACGTGTGCAGGACCCAAGTAGAAGTGCGCCAAGCGACGGGAAGGTGTACGGGACCCAAATTTATGTGCGCCAAGCGACGGGAAACGTGTGCGGGACCCAAACAGAAGTGCGCCAAGCGCCGGGGAACGTGTGCAGAACCCAAGTAGAAGTGCGCCAAGCGCCGGGGAACGTGTGCAGGACCCAAGTAGAAGTGCGCCAAGCGCCGGGGAACGTGTGCAGGACCCAAGTAGAAGTGCGCCAAGCGACGGGAAGGTGTACGGGACCCAAATTTATGTGCGCCAAGCGACGGGAAACGTGTGCGGGACCCAAACAGAAGTGCGCCAAGCGCCGGGGAACGTGTGCAGGACCCAAGTAGAAGTGCGCCAAGCGCCGGGGAACGTGTGCAGGACCCAAGTAGAAGTGCGCCAAGCGACGGGAAGGTGTACGGGACCCAAATTTATGTGCGCGAAGCGCCGGGGAACGTGTGCAGAACCCAAGTAGAGGTGCGCCAAGCGCCGGGGAACGTGTGCAGGACCAAAGTAGAAGTGCGCCAAGCGCCTGGAAGGTGGGCGGGACCCAAATTTAAGTGCGCCAAGCGCCGGGGAACGTGTGCGGGACCCAAACAGAAGTGCGCCAAGCGCCGGGGAACGTGTGCAGAACCCAAGTAGAAGTGCTCCAAGCGCCGGGGAACGTGTGCGGGACCCAAGTAGAAGTGCGCCAAGCGCCGAGGCACGTGTGCAGGACCCAATTAGAAGTGCGCCAAACGCCGGGGAACGTGTGCAGGACCCAAGTAGAAGTGCGCCAAGCGCCGGGGAACGTGTGCAGGACCCAAGTAGAAGTGCGCCAAGCGCCGGGAAACGTGTGCGGGACCCAAACAGAAGTGCGCCAAGCGCCGGAGAACGTGTGCAGGACCCATCTAGAAGTGCGCCAAGCGCCTGGAACGTGTGCGGGACCCAAATTTAAGTGCGCCAAGCGACGGGAAACGTGCGCGGGACCCAAACAGAAGTGCGCCAAGCGCCGGGGAACGTGTGCAGAACCCAAGTAGAAGTGCGCCAAGCGCCGGGGAACTTGTGCAGGACCCAAACAGAAAAGTGCCAAGTGCCGGAGAACGTGTGCGGAACCCAGCTATAATTGCGCCAAGCGCTGGGCAACGTGTGCAGGACCCAAGTAGAAGTGCGCCAAGCGACGGGAATCGTGCGCGGGACCCAAACAGAAGTGCACCAAGCGCCGCGGAACATGTGCAGGACCCAAGTAGAAGTGCGCCAAGCGACGGGGAACGTGTGCGGGACCCAAACAGAAGTGCGCCAAGCGCCGGGAACGTGTGCGGAACCCAGCTATAAGTGCGCCAAGCGCCGGGGAACGTGTGCGAGACCCAACTAGAAGTGCGCCAAGCGCCGGGGAACGTGTGCAGAACCCAAGTAGAAGTGCGCCAAGCGCTGGGCAAGGTATGCGGGACCCAAACAGAACTGAGCTGAGCGCCGGGGAACGTGTGCGATACCCATCTAGAAGTGCGCCAAGCGCCTGGAAGGTGGGCGGTACCCGAATTTAAGTGCGCCAAGCGCCGGGGAACGTGTGCAAGACCCAAGTAGAAGTGCGCCAAGCGCCTGGGAACGTGTGCAGGACCCAAGTAGAAGTGCGCCAAGCGCCGGGGAACGTGTGCAGAACCCAAGTAGAAGTGCGCCAAGCGCCGGGGAACGTGTGCAGGACCCAAGTAGAAGTGCGCCAAGCGACGGGAAGGTGTACGGGACCCAAATTTATGTGCGCCAAGCGACGGGAAACGTGTGCGGGACCCAAACAGAAGTGCGCCAAGCGCCGCGGAACATGTGCAGGACCCAAGTAGAAGTGCGCCAAGCGACGGGGAACGTGTGCGGGACCCATCTAGAAGTGCGCTAAGCGCCTGGAACGTGTGCGGGACCCAAGTAGAAGTGCGCCAAGCGCCGGGGAACGTGTGCAGGACCCAAGTAGAAGTGCGCCAAGCGCCGGGGAACGTGTGCAGAACCCAAGTAGAAGTGCGCCAAGCGCCGGGGAACGTGAGCGGGACCCAACTAGAAGTGCGCCGAGCGCCGGGGAACGTGTGCAGGACCCAAGTAGAAGTGCGCCAAGCGCCGGGGAACGTGTGCGGGACCCAAACAGAAGTGCGCCAAACGCCGGGAAACGTGTGCGGGACCCAAACAGAAGTGCGCCAAGCGCCGGGGAACGTGTGCAGGACCCAAGTAGAAGTGTGCCAAGCGCCGGGGAACGCGTGCGGGACCCAAGTAGAAGAGCGCCAAGCGCCGGGGAACGTGTGCAGGACCCAAGTAGAAGTGCGCCAAGCGACGAGAAACGTGTGCGGGACCCAAACAGAAGTGCGCCAAGCGCCGGGGAACGTGTGCGGGACCCAAACAGAAGTGCGCCAAGCGCCGGAGAACGTGTGCGGGACCCATCTAGAAGTGCGCTAAGCGCCGGGAAGGTGTTTGGGACCCAAATTTAAGTGCGCCAAGCGACGGGAAACATGTACGAGACCCAAACAGAAGTGCGGAAGCGCCGGGGAACGTGTGCAAGACCTAAGTAGAGGTGCGCCAAGCGCTGGGCAACGTACACGGGACCCAAGTAGAAGTGCGCCAAGCGCCGAAGAACGCGTGCGGAACCCAGCTATAAGTGCGCCAAGCGCCGGGGAACGTGTGCAGAACCCAAGTAGAGGTGCGCCAAGCGCCGGGGAACGTGTGCAGGACCCAAGTAGAAGTGCGCCAAGCGCCGGGGAACGTGTGCAGGACCCACCTAGAAGTGCGCCAAACGCCGGGGAACGTGTGCAGGACCCAAGTAGAAGTGCACCGAGCGCCAGGAAGGTGGGCGGTACCCGAATTTAAGTGCGCCAAGCGCCGGGGAACGTGTGCAGAACCCAAGTAGAAGTGCGCCAAGCGCCGGGGAACGTGTGCGGGACCCAAGTAGAAGTGCGCCAAGCGCCGGGGAACGTGTGCAGGACCCAAGTAGAAGTGCGCCAAACGCCGGGGAACGTGTGCAGGACCCAAGTAGAAGTGCGCCAAGCGACGGGAAGGTGTACGGGACCCAAATTTATGTGCGCCAAGCGACGGGAAACGTGTGCGGAACCCAGCTATAAGTGCGCCAAGCGCCGGGGAACGTGTGCAGAACCCAAGTAGAGGTGCGCCAAGCGCCGGGGAACGTGTGCAGGACCCGAGTAGAAGTGCGCCAAACGCCGGGGAACGTGTGCGGGACCCAAGTAGAAGTGCGCCAAGTGCCGGAGAACGTGTGCGGGATCCATCTAGAAGTGCGCTAAGCGCCGGGGAACGTGTGCAGAACCCAAGTAGAAGTGCGCCAAGCGCCGGAGAACGTGTGCGGGACCCAAGTAGAAGTGCGCCAAGCGCCGGGGAACGTGTGCAGAACCCAAGTAGATGTGCGCCAAGCGCCGGGGAACGTGTGCAGGACCCAAGTAGAAGTGCGCCAAGCGACGGGAAGGTGTACGGGACCCAAATTTATGTGCGCCAAGCGACGGGAAACGTGTGCGGGACCCATCTAGAAGTGCGCTAAGCGCCGGGGAACGTGTGCAGGACCCAAGTAGAAGTGCGCCAAACGCCGGGGAACGTGTGCGGGACCCAAACTTATGTGCGCCACGCGCCGGCAAACGTGTGCGGGAGCCAAACAAAAGTGCGCCAAGTGCCGGGGATCGTGTGCAGGACACATCTATAAGTGCCCCAAGCGCCGGGAACGTGTGCAGGACCCAAGTAGAAGTGCGCCAAACGACGGGAAAGTGTACGGGATTCAAATTTATGAGCGCCAAGCGACGGGAAACGGGGGCGGTACCCAAACAGAAGTGCGCCAAGTGCCGGAGAACGTGTGCGGGTACCCATCTAGAAGTGCGCTAAGCGCCTGGAAGCTGTGCAGGACCCAAGTAGAGGTGCGCCAAGCGCCGGGGAACGTGTGCAGGACCCAAGTGGAAGTGCGCCAAGCGCCGGGGAACGTGTGCGGGACCCAAGTAGAAGTGCGCCAAGCGCCGGGGAACGTGTGCAGGACCCAAACAGAAGTGCGCCAAGCGCCGGGGAACGTGTGCGGGACCCAAGTAGAAGTGCGCCAAGCGACGGGAAGGTGTACGGGACCCAAACAGAAGTGCGCCAAGCGCCGGCGAACGTGTGCAGAACCCAAGTAGAAGTGCGCCAAGCGCCGGGGAACGTGTGCGGGACCCAAGTAGAAGTGCGCCAAGCGCCGGGGAACGTGTGCGGGACCCAAGTAGAAGTGCGCCAAGCGCCGGGGAACGTGTGCAGGACCCAAGTAGAAGTGCGCCAAGCGACGGGAAACGTGCACGGGACCCAAACAGAAGTGCGCCAAGTGCCGGAGAACGTGTGCGGGACCCATCTAGAAGTGCGCTAAGCGCCGGGGAACGTGTGCAGGACCCAAGTAGAAGTGCGCCAAGCGACGGGAAGGTGTACGGGACCCAAATTTATGTGCGCCAAGCGACGGGAAACGTGCACGGGACCCAAACAGAAGTGCGCCAAGTGCCGGAGAACGTGTGCGGGACCCATCTAGAAGTGCGCTAAACGTCTGGAAGGTGGGCGGGACCCAAATTTAAGTGCGCCAAGCGCCGGGGAACGTGTGCGGGACCCAAACAGAAGTGCGCCAAGCGCCGGGGAACGTGTGCAGGACCCAAGTAGAAGTGCGCCAAGCGCCGGGGAACGTGTGCGGGACCCAAGTAGAAGTGCGCCAAGCGCCGGGGAACGTGTGCGGAACCCAGCTATAAGTGCGCCAAGCGGCGGGGAACGTGTGCAGAACCCAAGTAGAGGTGCGCCAAGCGCCGGGGAACGTGTGCAGGACCCAAGTAGAAGTGCGCCAAGCGCCGGGAAGGTGTGCGGGACCCAAATTTAAGTGCGCCGAGCGCCGGGGAACGTGTGCGGGACCCATCTAGAAGTGCGCCAAGCGCCGGGAAGGTGTGCGGGACCCAAATTTGAGTGCGCCGAGCGCCAGGAACGTGTGCGGAACCCAGCTATAAGTGCGCCAAGCGCCGGGGAACGTGTGCAAGACCCAAGTAGAGGTGCGCCAAGCGCCGGGAAACATGCACGGGACCCAAACAGAAGTGCGCTAAGCGCCGGAGAACGTGTGCGGGACACATCTAGAAGTGCGCTAAGCGCCGGGGAACGTGTGCAGGACCCAAGTAGAAGTGCGCCAAGCGACGGGAAGGTGTACGGGACCCAAATTTATGTGCGCCAAGCGACGGGAAACGTGCACGGGACCCAAACAGAAGTGCGCCAAGTGCCGGAGAACGTGTGCGGGACCCATCTAGAAGTGCGCTAAGCGCCTGGAAAGTGGGCGGGACCCGAATTTAAGTGCGCCAAGCGACGGGAAACGTGTGCGGGACCCAAACAGAAGTGCGCCAAGCGCCGGGGAACGTGTGCAGAACCCAAGTAGAAGTGCGCCAAGCGCCGGGGAACGTGTGCGGAACCCATCTAGAAGGGCGCTAAGCGCCAGGAACATGTGCGGAACCCAGCTATAAGTGCGCCACGCGCCTGGGAACGTGTGCAGAACCCAAGTAGAAGTGCGCCAAGCGCCGGGGAACGTGTACAGGACCCAAGTAGAAGTGCGCCAAGCGCTGGGCAAGGTAGGCGGGACCCAAACAGAAGGGCGCCAAGCGCCGGGGAACGTGTGCAGGACACAAGTAGAAGTGCGCCAAGCGCCGGGAAGGTGTGCGGGACCCAAATTTAAGTGCGCCAAGCGCCGGGGAACGTGTGCAGGACCCAAGTAGAAGTGCGCCAAGCGCCGGGGAACGTGTGCAGGACCCAAGTAGAAGTGCGCCAAGCGCCGGGGAACGTGTGCAGGACCCAAGTAGAAGTGCGCCAAACGCCGGGGAACGTGTGCAGGACCCAAGTAGAAGTGCGCCAAGCGACGGGAAGGTGTACGGGACCCAAATTTATGTGCGCCAAGCGACGGGAAACGTGTGCGGAACCCAGCTATAAGTGCGCCAAGCGCCGGGGAACGTGTGCAGAACCCAAGTAGAGGTGCGCCAAGCGCCGGGGAACGTGTGCAGGACCCAAGTAGAAGTGCGCCAAACGCCGGGGAACGTGTGCAGGACCCAAGTAGAAGTGCGCCAAGCGACGGGAAGGTGTACGGGACCCAAATTTATGTGCGCCAAGCGACGGGAAACGTGCACGGGACCCAAACAGAAGTGCGCCAAGTGCCGGAGAACGTGTGCGGGACCCATCTAGAAGTGCGCTAAGCGCCTGGAAGGTGGGCAGGACCCCAGTAGAAGTGCGCCAAGTGCCGGGGAACATGTGCAGAACCCAATTAGAAGTGCGCCAAGCGCCGGGCCACGTGAGCAGGACCCAAGTAGAAGTGCGCCAAGCGCCAGGAACATGTGCGGAACTCAGCTATAAGTGCGCCAAGCGCCGGGGAACGTGTGCAGAACCCAAGTAGAAGTGCGCCAGGCGCCGGGGAACGTGAGCGGGACCCAAACAGAAGGGCGCCAAGTGCCGGAGAACGTGTGCGGGACCCAAGTAGAAGTGCGCCAAGCGCCGGGGAACGTGTGCAGGACCCAAGTAGAAGTGCGCCAAGCGACGGGAAGGTGTACGGGACCCAAATTTATGTGCGCCAAGCGACGGGAAACGTGCACGGGACCCAAACAAAAGTGCGCCAAGCGCCGGGGAACGTGTGCAGAATCCAATTAGAAGTGCGCCAAGCGCCTGGAAGGTGGGCGGGACCCAAATTTAAGTGCGCCAAGCGCCGGGGAACGTGTGCGGGACCCAAACAGAAGTGCGCCAAGCGCCGGGGAACGTGTGCAGAACCCAAGTAGAAGTGCGCCAAGCGCCGGGGAACGTGTGCGGGACCCAAGTAGAAGTGCGCCAAGCGACGGGAAGGTGTACGGGACCCAGCTATAAGTGCGCCAAGCGCCGGGGAACGTGTGCAGAACCCAAGTAGAGGTGCGCCAAGCGCCGGGGAACGTGTGCAGGACCCAAGTAGAAGGGCGCCAAACGCCGGGAAACGTGTGCAGAAGCGAAACAGAAGGGCGCCAAGTGCCGGAGAACGTGTGCGGGACCCATCTAGAAGTGCGCTAAGCGCCTGGAAGGTGGGCGGGACCCAAATTTAAGTGCGCCAAGCGCCGGGGAACGTGTGCAGAACCCAAGTAGAAGTGCGCCAAGCGCCGGAGAACGTGTGCGGGACCCAAGTAGAAGTGCGCCAAGCGCCGGGGAACGTGTGCAGGACCCAAGTAGAAGTGCGCGAAACGCCGGGGAACGTGTGCAGGACCCAAGTAGAAGTGCGCCAAGCGACGGGAAGGTGTACGGGACCCAAATTTATGTGCGCCAAGCGACGGGAAACGTGTGCGGGACCCATCTAGAAGTGCGCCAAGCGCCGGGGAACGTGTGCAGAACCCAAGTAGAGGTGCGCCAAGCGCCGGGGAACGTGTGCAGGACCCAAGTAGAAGTGCGCCAAGCGCCGGGGAACGTGTGCGGGACCCAAGTAGAAGTGCGCCAAGCGACGGGGACGTGTACGGGACCCGAAATTAAGAGCGCCAAGCGCCGGGAAACGTGTGCGGGACCCAAACAGAAGTGCGCCAAGTGCCGGAGAACGTGTGCGGGACCCATCTAGAAGTGCGCTAAGCGCCGGGGAACGTGTGCAGGACCCAAGTAGAAGTGCGCCAAACGCCGGGGAACGTGTGCAGGACCCAAGTAGAAGTGCGCCAAGCGACGGGAAGGTGTACGGGACCCAAATTTATGTGCGCCAAGCGCCGGGGAACGTGTGCAGAACCCAAGTAGAGGTGCGCCAAGCGCCGGGGAACGTGTGCAGGACCCAAGTAGAAGTGCGCCAAGCGCCTGGGAGGTGGGCGGGACCCAAATTAAATTGCGCCAAACGCCGGGGAACGTGTGCGGGACCCAAACAGAAGTGCGCCAAGCGCCGGGGAACGTGTGCAGAACCCAATTAGAAGTGCGCCAAGCGCCGGGGAACGTGAGCGGGACCCAACTAGAAGTGCGCCGAGCGCCAGGAACATGTGCGGAACCCAGCTATAAGTGCGCCAAGCGCCTGGGAACGTGTGCAGAACCCAAGTAGAAGTGCGCCAAGCGCCGGGGAACGTGTGCAGAACCCAAGTAGAAGTGCGCCAAGCGCTGGGCAACGTATGCGGGACCCAAACAGAAGTGCGCCAAGTGCCGGAGAACGTGTGCGGGACCCATCTAGAAGTGCGCTAAGCGCCTGGAAGGTGGGCGGGACCCAAATTTAAGTGCGCCAAGCGCCGGGGAACGTGTGCGGGACCCAAACAGAAGTGCGCCAAGCGCCGGGGAACGTGTGCAGAACCCAAGTAGAAGTGCGCCAAGCGCCGGAGAACGTGTGCGGGACCCAAGTAGAAGTGCGCCAAGCGCCGGGGAACGTGTGCAGGACCCAAGTAGAAGTGCGCCAAGCGCCGGGGAACGTGTGCAGGACCCAAGTAGAAGTGCGCCAAGCGCCTGGAAGGTGGGCGGGACCCAAATTTAAGTGCGCCAAGCGCCGGGGAACGTGTGCAGGACCCAAGTAGAGGTGCGCCAAGCGCTGGGGAACGTGTGCAGGACCCAAGTAGAAGTGCGCTAAGCGCTGGGCAACGTATGCGGGACCCAAACAGAAGTGCGCCAAGCGCCGGGGAACGTGTGCGGGACCCAACTAGAAGTGCGCCGAGCGCCGTGGAACGTGTGCAGGACCCAAGTGGAAGTGCGCCAAGCGACGGGAAACGTGCACGGGACCCAAACAGAAGTGCGCCAAGTGCCGAAGAACGTGTGCAGGACCCAACTAGAAGTGCGCCAAGCGCTGGGGAACGTGTGCAGGACCCAAGTAGAAGTGCGCTAAGCGCTGGGCAACGTATGCGGGACCCAAATTTAAGTGCGCCAAGTGCCGGGGAACATGTGCGGGACCCTTCTAGAAGTGCGCCAAGCGCCGGGAAGGTGTGCGGGACCCAAATTTAAGTGCGCCAAGCGACGGGAAACGTGTGCGGGACCCAAACAGAAGTGCGCCAAGCGCCGGGGAACGTGTGCAGAACCAAAGTAGAAGTGCGCCAAGCGCCGGGGAACGTGTGCGGGACCCAAACAGAAGTGCGCCAAGCGCCGGGGAACGTGTGCGGAACCCAGCTATAAGTGCGCTAAGCGCCTGGGAACGTGTGCAGGACCCAAGTAGAAGTGCGCCAAACGCCGGGGAACGTGTGCAGGACCCAAGTAGAAGTGCGCCAAGCGACGGGAAACGTGTCCGGGACCCAAAAAGAAGTGCGCCAAGCGCCGGGGAACGTGTGCGGGACCCATCTAGAAGTGCGCTAAGCGCCTGGAAGGTGGGCGGGACCCAAATTTAAGTGCGCCAAGAGCCGGGGAACGTGTGCGGGACCCAAACAGAAGTGCGCCAAACGCCGGGGAACGTGTGCGGGACCCAGTTATAAGTGCGCCAAGCGCCGGGGAACGTGTGCAGAACCCAAGTAGAAGTGCGGCAAGCGCTGTGCAACGTATGCGGGACCCAAACAGAAGTGCGCCAAGTGCCGGAGAACGTGTGCGGGTACCCATCTAGAAGTGCGCTAAGCGCCTGGAAGCTGTGCAGGACCCAAGTAGAGGTGCGCCAAGCGCCGGGGAACGTGTGCAGGACCCAAACAGAAGTGCGCCAAGCGCCGGGGAACGTGTGCAGAACCCAAGTAGAAGTGCGCCAAGCGCCTGGGAACGTGTGCAGAACCCAAGTAGAAGTGAGCCAAGCGCCGAGGAACATGTGCAGGACCCAGCTATAAGTGCGCCAAGCGCCTGGGAACGTGTGCAGAACCCAAGTAGAAGTGCGCCAAGCGCCGGGGAACGTGTGCAGGACCCAAGTAGAAGTGCGCCAAGCGCTGGCGAACGTCTCGAGGACCCAAGTAGAAGTGCGCCAAACGCCGGAGAACGTGTTCGGGACCCATCTAGAAGTGCGCTAAGCGCCTGGAAGGTGGGCGGGACCCAAATTTAAGTGCGCCAAGCGCCGGGGAACGTGTGCGGGACCCAAACAGAAGTGCGCCAAGCGCCGGGGAACGTGTGCAGAACCCAAGTAGAAGTGCGCCAAGCGCCGGAGAACGTGTGCGGGACCCAAGTAGAAGTGCGCCAAGCGCCGGGGAACGTGTGCAGGACCCAAGTAGAAGTGCGCCAAGCGCCCGGGAACGTGTGCTGGACCCAAGTAGAAGTGCGCCAAGCGCCGGGAAGTTGGGCGGGACCCAAATTTAAGTGCGCCAAGCGACGAGAAACGTGTGCAGGGCCCAAGTAGAAGTGCGCCAAGCGCCGGAGAACGTGTGCAGGACCCAACTAGAAGTGCACCGAGCGCCGGGGAACGTGTGCTGGACCCAAACAGAAGTGCGCCAAGCGGCGGGGAACGTGTGCAGAACCCAAGTAGAAATGCGCCAAGCGCCGGGGAACGTGTGCGGGACCCAAGTAGAAGTGCGCCAAGCGCCGGGAAACGTGTGCTGGACCCAAGTGGAAGTGCGCCAAGCGCCGGGCAACGTGTGCAGGACCCAAGTAGAAGTGCGCCAAGCGACGAGCAACGTATGCGGGACCCAACTAGAAGTGCGCCAAGCGCCGCGGAACGTGTGCAGAACCAGTGCGCCTAACGCCGGGGAACGTGTGCGGGACCCATCTAGAAGTGCGCTAAGCGCCTGGAAGGTGGGCGGGACCCGAATTTAAGTGCGCCAAGCGACGGGAAACGTGTGCGGGACCCAAACAAAAGTGCGCCAAGCGCCGGGTAACGTGTGCAGGACCCAAGTAGAAGTGCGCCAAGCGCCGGGGAACGTGTGCAGGACCCAAGTAGAAGTGCGCCAAGCGCCGGGGAACGTGTGCGGGACCCAGCTATAAGTGCGCCAAGCGCCTGGGAACGTGTGCAGAACCCAAGTAGAAGTGCGCCAAGCGCCGGGGAACGTGTGCGGGACCCAAGTAGAAGTGCGCCAAGCGCTGGGGAACGTGCACGGGACCCAAACAGAAGTGCGCCAAGCGCCGGGGAACGTGTGCGGGACCCAACTAGAAGTGCGCCGAGCGCCTGGAAGGTGTGCGGGACCCAAATTTAAGTGCGCCACACGCCGGGGAACGTGTGCAGGACCCAAACAGAAGTGCGCCAAGAGCCGGGGAACGTGTGCAGGACCCAAGTAGAAGTGCGCCAAGCGCCGGGGAACGTGTGCAGAACCACCCAAGTAGAAGTGCGGCAAGCGCGGGGCAACGTGTGCGGGACCCAAACAGAAGTGCGCCAAGCGCCGAAGAACGCGTGCAGGGCACATCTATAAGTGCGCCAAGCGCCTGGAAGGTGGGCGGGACCCAAATTTATGTGCGCCAAGCGACGGGAAACGTGTGCGGGACCCAAACAGAAGTGCGCCAAGCGCCGGGGAACGTGTGCAGAACCCAAGTAGAAGTGCGCCAAGTGCCGGAGAACGTGTGCGGGACCCATCTAGAAGTGCGCCAAGCGCCGAACAACGCGTGCAGGACACATCTATAAGTGCGCCAAGCGCCTGGGAACGTGTGCAGGACCCAAGTAGAAGTGCGCCAAGCGACGGGAAGGTGTACGGGACCCAAATTTATGTGCGCGAAGCGCCGGGGAACGTGTGCAGAACCCAAGTAGAAGTGCGCCAAGTGCCGGAGAACGTGTGCGAGACCCAACGAGAAGTGCGCCAAGCGCTGGGCAAGGTATGCGGGACCCAAACAGAACTGTGCTGAGCGCCGGGGAACGTGTGCGGGACCCAAACAGAAGTGCGCCAAGCGCCGGGAAACGTGTGCAGGACCCAAGTAGAAGTGCGCCAAGCGCCTGGGAACGTGTTCAGAACCCAACTAGAAATGCGCCAAGCGCCGGAGAACGTGTGCATGACCCAAGTAGAAGTGCGCCAAGCGCCTGGGAACGTATGCGGGACCCAACTAGAACTGTGCTGAGCGCCGGGAAACGTGTGCAGAACCCAAGTAGAAGTGCGCCAAGCGCCGGGGAACGTGTGCGGGACCCATCTAGAAGTGCGCCAAGCGCCTGGAAGGTGGGCGGGACCCGAATTTAAGTGCGCCAAGCGACGGGAAACGTGTGCGGGACCCAAACAGAAGTGCGCCAAGCGCCGGGGAACGTGTGCAGAACCCAAGTAGAAGTGCGCCAAGCGCCGGGGAACGTGAGCGGGACCCAACTAGAAGTGCGCCAAGCGACGGGAAACGTGTGCGGGACCCAGCTATAAGTGCGCCAAGCGCCTGGGAACGTGTGCAGAACCCAAGTAGAAGTGCGCCAAGCGCCGGGGAACGTGTGCAGGACCCAAGTAGAAGTGCGCCAAGCGCTGGGCAACGTATGCGGGACCCAAACAGAAGGGCGCCAAGTGCCGGAGAACGTGTGCGGGACCCATCTAGAAGTGCGCTAAGCGCCTGGAAGGTGGGCGGGACCCAAATTTAAGTGCGCCAAGCGCCGGGGAACGTGTGCGGGACCCAAACAGAAGTGCGCCAAGCGCCGGGGAACGTGTGCAGAACCCAAGTAGAAGTGCGCCAAGCGCCGGGGAACGTGTGCAGGACCTAAGTAGAAGTGCGCCAAGCGCCGGGCAACGTATGCAGGACCCAGCTAGAACTGTGCTGAGCGTCGGGAAACGTGTGCGGGACCCAACTAGAAGTGCGCCAAGCGCCAGGAACGTGTTTGGAACCACATCTAGAAGTGCGCCAAGCGCCGGGGAACGTGTGCAGGACCCAAGTAGAAGTGCGCCAAGCGCCGGGCGACGTGTGCGGGACCCAACTAGAACTGTGCTGAGCGCCGGGGAACGTGTGCGGGACCCAAGCAGAAGTGCGCCAAGCACCGGGGAACGTGTGCAGGACCCATCTAGAAGTGCGCTAAGCGCCTGGGAGGTGGGCAGGACCCAAATTTAATTGCGCCAAGTGCCGGGGAACATGTGCGGGACCCTTCTAGAAGTGCGCCAAGCGCCGGGCAACGTATGCGGGACCCAACTAGAAGTGCGCCAAGCGCCGGGAAACGTGTGCGGGACCCAGCTATAAGTGCGCCAAGCGCAGGGGAACGTGTGCAGGACCCAAGTAGAGGTGCGCCAAGCGCCGGGGAACGTGTGCAGGACCCAAGTAGGAGTGCACCAAGCGCCGGACAGCAAGTGCGGGACCCAAGTAGAACTGCGCTGAGCGCCGGGAACGTGTGCGGGACCCAACTAGAAATGCTCCGAGCGCCAGGAACGTGTTTGGAACCACATTAGAAGTGCGCCAAGAGCCGGAGAACGTGTGCAGGACCCAAGTAGAAGTGCGCCAAGCGCCGGAGAACGTGTGCGGGACCCAAGTAGAAGTGCGCCAAGCGCCGGGTAACGTGTGCTGGACCCAAGTGGAAATGCGCCAAGCGCCGGAAAGGTGTGCGGGACCCAAATTTATGTGCGCCAAGCGACGGGAAACGTGCACGGGACCCAAACAGAAGTGCGCCAAGTGCCGGGGAACGTGTGCGGGACCCATCTAGAAGTGCGCCAAGCGCCGGAAAGGTGTGCGGGACCCAAATTTATGTGTTCCGAGCGACGGGAAACGTGCACGGGACCCAAACAGAAGTGCGCCAAGCGCCGGGGAACGTGTGCAGGACCCAAGTAGAAGTGCGCCAAGCGCCGGGGAACGTGTGCGGGACCCAACTAGAAGTGCGCCGAGCGCCAGGAACATGTGCGGAACCCAGCTATAAGTGCGCCAAGCGCCTGGGAACGTGTGCAGAACCCAAGTAGAAGTGCGCCAAGCGCCGGGGAACGTGTGCAGAACCCAAGTAGAAGTGCGCCAAGCGCTGGGCAACGTATGCGGGACCCAAACAGAAGGGCGCCAAGTGCCGGAGAACGTGTGCGGGACCCATCTAGAAGTGCGCTAAGCGCCTGGAAGGTGGGCGGGACCCAAATTTAAGTGCGCCAAGCGCCGGGGAACGTGTGCAGAACCCAAGTAGAAGTGCGCCAAGCGCCGGAGAACGTGTGCGGGACCCAAGTAGAAGTGCGCCAAGCGCCGGGGAACGTGTGCAGGACCCAAGTAGAAGTGCGCGAAACGCCGGGGAACGTGTGCAGGACCCAAGTAGAAGTGCGCCAAGCGACGGGAAGGTGTACGGGACCCAAATTTATGTGCGCCAAGCGACGGGAAACGTGTGCGGAACCCAGCTATAAGTGCGCCAAGCGCCGGGGAACGTGTGCAGAACCCAAGTAGAGGTGCGCCAAGCGCCGGGGAACGTGTGCAGGACCCAAGTAGAAGTGCGCCAAACGCCGGGGAACGTGTGCGGGACCCAAGTAGAAGTGCGCCAAGCGACGGGAAGGTGTACGGGACCCAAATTTATGTGCGCCAAGCGACGGGAAACGTGCACGGGACCCAAACAGAAGTGCGCCAAGTGCCGGAGAACGTGTGCGGGACCCATCTAGAAGTGCGCTAAGCGCCTGGAAGGTGTGCTGGACCCAAACAGAAGTGCGCCAAGCGCCGGGGAACGTGTGCAAGACCCAAGTAGAGGTGCGCCAAACGCCGGGGAACGTGTGCGGGACCCAAGTAGAAGTGCGCCAAGCGACGGGAAGGTGTACGCGGAACCCAGCTATAAGTGCCAAGCGCCTGGGAACGTGTGCAGAACCCAAGTAGAAGTGCGCCAGGCGCCGGGGAACGTGTGCAGAACCCAAGTAGAAGTGCGCCAAGCGCCGGAGAACGTGTGCGGGACCCAATCTAGAAGTGCGCCAAGCGCCGGGGAACGTGTGCAGGACCCAAGTAGAAGTGCGCCAAGCGCCGGGGAAGGTGTACGGGACCCAAATTTAAGTGCGCCAAGCGACGGGAAACGTGCACGGGACCCAAACAGAAGTGCGCCAAGTGCCGGAGAACGTGTGCGGAACCCAGCTATAAGTGCGCTAAGCGCCTGGAAGGTGGGCGAGACACGAATTTAAGTGCGCCAAGCACCGGGAAACGTGTGCGGGACCCAAACAGAAGTGCGCCAAGCGCCGGGGAACGTGTGCAGAACCCAAGTAGAAGTGCGCCAAGCGAAGGGAAACGTGTGCGGGACCCAAACAGAAGTGCGCCAAGCGCCGGGAACATGTGCGGAACCCAGCTATAAGTGCGCCAAGCGCTTGGGAACGTGTGCAGAACCCAAGTAGAAGTGCGCCAAGCGCCGGGGAACGTGTGCAGAACCCAAGTAGAAGTGCGCCAAGCGCTGGGCAACGTATGCGGGACTCGAATTTAAGTGCGCCAAGCGCCGGGGAACGTGTGCAGAACCCAAGTAGAAGTGCGCCAAACGCCGGAGAACGTGTGCGGAACCCATCTAGAAGTGCGCTAAGCGCCTGGGAGGTGGGCGGGACCCAAATTTATGTGCGCCAAGCGACGGGAAACGTGTGCGGAACCCAGCTATAAGTGCGCCAAGCGCCGGGGAACGTGTGCAGAACCCAAGTAGAGGTGCGCCAAGCGCCGGGGAACGTGTGCAGGACCCAAGTAGAAGTGCGCCAAACGCCGGGGAACGTGTGCGGGACCCAAGTAGAAGTGCGCCAAGCGACGGGAAGGTGTACGGGACCCAAATTTATGTGCGCCAAGCGACGGGAAACGTGCACGGGACCCAAACAGAAGTGCGCCAAGTGCCGGAGAACGTGTGCGGGACCCATCTAGAAGTGCGCTAAGCGCCGGGGAACGTGTGCAGGACCCAAGTAGAAGTGCGCCAAACGCCGGGGAACGTGTGCAGGACCCAAGTAGAAGTGCGCCAAGCGACGGGAAGGTGTACGGGACCCAAATTTATGTGCGCCAAGCGACGGGAAACGTGCACGGGACCCAAACAGAAGTGCGCCAAGTGCCGGAGAACGTGTGCGGGACCCATCTAGAAGTGCGCTAAACGCCTGGATGGTGGGCGGGACCCGAATTTAAGTGCGCCAAGAGACGGGAAACGTGTGCGGGACCCAAACAGAAGTGCGCCAAGCGCCGGGGAACGTGTGCAGAACCCAATTAGAAGTGCGCCAAGCGCCGGGGAACGTGAGCGGGACCCAACTAGAAGTGCGCCGAGCGCCAGGAACATGTGCGGAACCCAGCTATAAGTGCGCCAAGCGCCTGGGAACGTGTGCAGAACCCAAGTAGAAGTGCGCCAAGCGCCGGGGAACGTGTGCAGAACCCAAGTAGAAGTGCGCCAAGCGCTGGGCAACGTATGCGGGACCCAAACAGAAGGGCGCCAAGTGCCGGAGAACGTGTGCGGGACCCATCTAGAAGTGCGCTAAGCGCCTGGAAGGTGGGCGGGACCCAAATTTAAGTGCGCCAAGCGCCGGGGAACGTGTGCGGGACCCAAACAGAAGTGCGCCAAGCGCCGGGGAACGTGTGCAGAACCCAAGTAGAAGTGCGCCAAGCGCCGGAGAACGTGTGCGGGACCCAAGTAGAAGTGCGCCAAGCGCCGGGGAACGTGTGCAGGACCCAAGTAGAAGTGCGCCAAACGCCGGGGAACGTGTGCAGGACCCAAGTAGAAGTGCGCTAAGCGCCTGGAAGGTGGGCGGGACCCAAATTTAAGTGCGCCAAGCGACGGGAAACGTGTGCGGAACCCAAGTAGAAGTGCGCCAAGCGCCGGGGAACGTGTGCAGGACCCAAGTAGAAGTGCGCCAAGCGCTGGGCAAGGTATGCGGGACCCAAACAGAACTGTGCTGAGCGCCGGGGAACGTGTGCGAGACCCAACGAGAAGTGCGCCAAGCGCCGAAGAACGTGTGCAGGACCCAAGTAGGAGTGCGCCAAGCGAAGGGAAACGTGTGCGGGACCCAAACAGAAGTGCGCCAAGCGCCGGGGATCGTGTGCAGGACCCAAGTAGAAGTGCGCCAAGCGCTGGGCAACGTATGCGGGACCCAACTAGAACTGTGCTGAGCGCCGGGAAACGTGTGCGGGACCCAACTAGAAGTGCGCCGAGCGCCGGGGATTGTATGCGGGACCCATCTAGAAGTGCGCTAAGCGCCTGGAAGGTGGGCGGGACCCGAATTTAAGTGCGCCAAGCGACGGGAAACGTGTGCGGGACCCAAACAGAAGTGCGCCAAGCGCCGGGGAACGTGTGCAGAACCCAAGTAGAAGTGCGCCAAGCGCCGGGGAACGTGAGCGGGACCCAACTAGAAGTGCGCCGAGCGCCAGGAACATGTGCGGAACCCAGCTATAAGTGCGCCAAGCGCCTGGGAACGTGTGCAGAACCCAAGTAGAAGTGCGCCAAGCGCCGGGGAACGTGTGCAGGACCTAAGTAGAAGTGCGCCAAGCGCTGGGCAACGTATGCGGGACCCAAACAGAAGGGCGCCAAGTGCCGGAGAACGTGTGCTGGACCCATCTAGAAGTGCGCTAAGCTCCTGGAAGGTGGGCGGGACCCAAATTTAAGTGCGCCATGCGCCGGAGAACGTGTGAGTGACCCAAACAGAAGTGCGCCAAGCGCCGGGAAACGTGTGCAGAACCCAAGTAGAAGTGCGCCAAGCGCCGGGGAACGTGTGCAGGACCCAAGTAGAAGTGCGCCAAGCGCTGGGCAACGTATGCGGGACCCAAACAGAAGGGCGCCAAGTGCCGGAGAACGTGTGCGGGACCCATCTAGAAGTGCGCTAAGCGCCTGGAAGGTGGGCGGGACCCAAATTTAAGTGCGCCAAGCGCCGGGGAACGTGTGCGGGACCCAAACAGAAGTGCGCCAAGCGCCGGGGAACGTGTGCAGAACCCAAGTAGAAGTGCGCCAAGCGCCGGGGAACGTGTGCGGGACCCAACTAGAAGTGCGCCGAGCGCCAGGAACATGTGCGGAACCCAGCTATAAGTGCGCCAAGCGCCTGGAAACGTGTGCAGAACCCAAGTAGAAGTGCGCCAAGCGCCGGGGAACGTGTGCAGAACCCAAGTAGAAGTGCGCCAAGCGCTGGGCAACGTATGCGGGACCCAAACAGAAGGGCGCCAAGTGCCGGAGAACGTGTGCGGGACCCATCTAGAAGTGCGCTAAGCGCCTGGAAGGTGGGCGGGACCCAAATTTAAGTGCGCCAAGCGCCGGGGAACGTGTGCGGGACCCAAACAGAAGTGCGCCAAGCGCCGGGGAACGTGTGCAGAACCCAAGTAGAAGTGCGCCAAGCGCCGGAGAACGTGTGCGGGACCCAAGTAGAAGTGCGCCAAGCGCCGGGGAACGTGTGCAGGACCCAAGTAGAAGTGCGCGAAACGCCGGGGAACGTGTGCAGGACCCAAGTAGAAGTGCGCCAAGCGACGGGAAGGTGTACGGGACCCAGCTATAAGTGCGCCAAGCGCCGGGGAACGTGTGCAGAACCCAAGTAGAAGTGCGCCAAGCGCCGGGGAACGTGTGCAGGACCCAAGTAGAAGTGCGCCAAGCGCTGGGCAAGGTATGCGGGACCCAAACAGAACTGTGCTGAGCGCCGGGGAACGTGTGCGAGACCCAACTAGAAGTGCGCCAAGCGCCGAAGAACGTGTGCAGGACCCAAGTAGAAGTGCGCCAAGCGAAAGGAAACGTGTGCGGGACCCAAACAGAAGTGCGCCAAGCGCCGGGGAACGTGTGCAGGACCCAAGTAGAAGTGCGCCAAGCGCTGGGTGAAGTATGC
This sequence comes from Aplectana chamaeleonis, assembly GCA_029168955.1. Lineage (NCBI taxonomy): Eukaryota > Metazoa > Nematoda > Chromadorea > Rhabditida > Cosmocercidae > Aplectana > Aplectana chamaeleonis. The sequence goes on from JAPDOI010000791.1 coordinate 27,774, forward strand.
GGGACCCAACTAAAACTGTGCTGAGCGCCGGGAAACGTGTGCGGGACCCAACTAGAAGTGCGCCGAGCGCCGGGGATTGTATGCGGGACCCATCTAGAAGTGCGCTAAGCGCCTGGAAGGTGGGCGGGACCCGAATTTAAGTGCGCCAAGCGACGGGAAACATGTGCGGGACCCAAACAGAAGTGCGCCAAGCGCCGGGGAACGTGTGCAGAACCCAAGTAGAAGTGCGCCAAGCGCCGGGGAACGTGAGCGGGACCCAACTAGAAGTGCGCCGAGCGCCAGGAACATGTGCGGAACCCAGCTATAAGTGCGCCAAGCGCCTGGGAACGTGTGCAGAACCCAAGTAGAAGTGCGCCAAGCGCCGGGGAACGTGTGCAGGACCCAAGTAGAAGTGCGCCAAGCGCTGGGAAATGTGCACGGGACCCAAACAGAAGTGCGCCAAGTGCCGGAGAACGTGTGCGGGACCCATCTAGAAGTGCGCTAAGCGCCTGGAAGGTGGGCGGGACCCAAATTTAAGTGCGCCAAGCGCCGGGGAACGTGTGCGGGACCCAAACAGAAGTGCGCCAAGCGCCGGGGAACGTGTGCAGAACCCAAGTAGAAGTGCGCCAAGCGCCGGGGAACGTGTGCAGGACCCAAGTAGAAGTGCGCCAAGCGCAGGGGAACGTGGGCGGGGCCCAAACAGAAGTGCGCCAAGCGCCGGGGAACGTGTGCGGAACCCATCTAGAAGTGCGCTAAGCGCCAGGAAGGTGGGCGGAACCCACATTTAAGTGCGCCAATCGCCGGGGAACGTGTGCAGGACCCAAACAGAAGTGCGCCAAGCGCCGGGGAACGTGTGCAGAACCCAAGTAGAAGTGCGCCAAGCGCCGGGAACGTGGGCGGGGCCCAAGGAGAAGTGCGCCAAGCGCCGGGGAACGTGTGCAGAACCCAAGTAGACGTGCGCCAAGCGCCGGGGAACGTGTGCAGGACCCAAGTAGAAGTGCGCTAAGCGCCTGGAAGGTGGGCGGGACCCAAATTTAAGTGCGCCAAGCGCCGGGGAACGTGTGCGGGACCCAAACAGAAGTGCGCCATGCGCCGGGGAACGTGTGCAGAACCCAAGTAGAAGGGCGCCAAGCGCCGGGGAACGTGTGCGTGACCCAAGGAGAAGTGCGCCAAGCGCCGGGGAACGTGGGCAGGACCCAACGAAGTGCGCCAAGCGCCGAAGAACGTGTGCAGACCCCAAGTTGAAGTGCGCCAAGAGCAGGGGAACGTGTGCGGGACCCAAACAGAAGTGCGCCAAGCGCCGGGGAACGTGTGCAGGACCCAAGTAGAAGTGCGCCAAGCGCTGGGCAACGTATGCGGGACCCAACTAGAACTGTGCTGAGCGCCGGGAAACGTGTGCGGGACCCAAACAGAAGTGCGCCAAGCGCCGGGGAACGTGTGCGGGACCCATCTAGAAGTGCGCTAAGCGCCTGGAAGGTGGGCGGGACCCGAATTTAAGTGCGCCAAGCGACGGGAAACGTGTGCGGGACCCAAACAGAAGTGCGCCAAGCGCCGGGGAACGTGTGCAGAACCCAAGTAGAAGTGCGCCAAGCGCCGGGGAACGTGTTCGGGACCACACTAGAAGTGCGCCGAGCGCTATGAACATGTGCGGAACCCAAACAGAAGTGCGCCAAGTGCCGGGGAACGTGTGCGGGACCCATCTAGAAGTGCGCTAAGCGCCGGGGAACGTGTGCAGAACCCAAGTGGAAGTGCGCCAAGCGCCGGGGAACGTGTGCTGGACCCAAACAGAAATGCGCCAAGTGCCGGAGAACGTCTGCGGGACCCATCTAGAAGTGGGCTAAGCGCCTGGAAGGTGGGCGGGACCCAAATTTAAGTGAGCCAAGTGCAGGAGAACGTGTGCGGGACCCATCTAGAAGTGCGCTAAGCGCCGGGGAACGTGTGCAGAACCCAAGTAGAAGTGCGCCAAGCGCCGGGGAACGTGTGCAGAACCTAAGTAGAAGTGCGCCAAGCGCCGGGCAACGTATGCAGGACCCAAGTAGAAGTGTGCCAAGCGCCGGGAAACGTGTGCGGGACCCAAACAGAAGTGCGCCAAGCGCCGGGAACGTGTGCAGGAACCACACTAGAAGTGCGCCAAGCGCCGGAGGACGTGTGCAGGACCCAAGTAGAAGTGCGCCAAGCGCCGGGGAACGTATGCGGAACCCAGCTATAAGTGCGCGAAGCGCCGTGGAACGTGTGCAGGACCCAAGTGGAAGTGCGCCAAGCCCCGGGCAACGTATGCGGGACCCAACTAGACTTGTGCTGAGCGCCTGGAAGGTGGGCGGGACCCGAATTTAAGTGCGCCAAGCGACGGGAAACGTGTGCGGGACCCAACTAGAAGTGCGCCAAGCGCCGGGGAACGTGTGCGGGACCCAACAAGAAGTGCGCCGAGCGCCAGGAACATGTGCGGAAACCAGCTATAAGTGCGCCAAGCGCCGGGGAACGTGTGCAGGACCCAAGTAGAGGTGCGCCAAGCGCCAGGGAACGTGTGCAGAACCCAAGTGGAAGTGCGCCAAGCGCCGGGCAACGTATGCGGGACCCAACTAGAAGTGCGCCAAGCGCCGAGGAACATGTGCAGGACCCAAGTAGAAGTGCGCCAAGCGCCGGGAAGTTGGGCGGGACCCAAGTCCCAAGTAGAAGGGCGCCAAGCGCCGGAGAACGTGTGCAGGACCCACGTAGAAGTGCGCCAAGCGCTGGCGAACGTCTGCAGGACACAAGTAGAAGTGCGCCAAGTGCCGGGGAACGTGTGCGGGACCCAAGTAGAAGTGCGCCAAGCGCCGGGGAACGTGTGCAGGACCCAAGTAGAAGTGCGCCGAGCGCCGGGGATTGTATGCGGGACCCATCTAGAAGTGCGCCAAGCGCCGGGGAACGTGTGCGGGACCCAACTAGAAGTGCGCCAAGCGCCGGGAACGTGTGCAGGACCACATTAGAAGTGCGCCAAGCGCCGGAGAACGTGTGCAGGACCCAAGTAGAAGTGCGCCAAGCGCCGGGAACGTGTGCAGGACCCAAACAGAAGTGCGCCAAGCGCCTGGGAACGTGTGCAGGACCCAAGTAGAAGTGCGTCAAACGCCGGAGAACGTGTGCGGAACAGATCTAGAAGTGCGCTAAGCGCCTGGAAGGTGGGCGGGACCCCAATTTAATTGCGCCAAGCGCCGGGGAACGTGTGCAGGACCCAAGTAGAAGTGCGCCAAGCGAAGGGAAACGTGTGCGGGACCCAAACAGAAGTGCGCCAAGCGCCGGGAACATGTGCGGAACCCAGCTATAAGTGCGCCAAGCGCCGGGGAACGTGTGCAGGACCTAAGTAGAGGTGCGCCAAGCGCCGCGGAACGTGTGCAGGACCCAAGTAGAAGTGCGCCAAACGCCGGGGAACGTGTGCGGGACCCATCTAGAAGTGCGCTAAGAGCCTGGAAGGTGTACGGGACCCAAATTTATGTGCGCCAAGCGACGGGAAACGTGCACGGGACCAAAACAGAAGTGCGCCAAGTGCCGGAGAACGTGTGCGAGACCCAACGAGAAGTGCGCCAAGCGCCTGGAAGGTGGGCGTGACCCAAGTTTAAGTGCGCCAAGCGCCGGGAACGTGTGCAGAACCCAAGTAAGTGCGCCAAGCGCCGGGGAACGTGTGCAGAACCCAAGTAGAAGTGCGCCAAGCGCCGGGAACGTGTGCAGGACCCAAGTAGAAGTGCGCCAAGCGCCGGGGAACGTATGCGGGACCCAAGCAGAAGTGTGCCAAGTGCCGGAGAACGTGTGCGGGACCCAAACAGAAGTGCGCCAAGCGCCGGGGAACGTGTGCAGAACCCAAGTAGAAGTGCGCCAAGCGCCGGGGAACGTGAGCGGGACCCAACTAGAAGTGCGCCGAGCGCCAGGAACATGTGCGGAATCCAGCTATAAGTGCGCCAAGCGCCGGGGAACGTGTGCAGGACCCAAACAGAAATGCGCCAAGCGCCGGAGAACGTCTGCGGGACCCATCTAGAAGTGCGCCAAGCGCCGGGGAACGTGTGCGGGACCCAAACAGAAGTGCGCCAAGTGCCGGAGAACGTGTGCGGGACCCATCTAGAAGTGCGCTAAGCGCCTGGAAGGTGGGCGGGACCCAAATTTAAGTGCGCCAAGCGCCGGGGAACGTGTGCGGGACCCAAACAGAAGTGCGCAGAGCGCCGGGGAACGTGTGCAGAACCCAAGTAGAAGTGCGCCAAGCGCCGGGGAACGTGTGCAGGACCCAAGTAGAAGTGCGCCAAACGCCGGGGAACGTGTGCAGGACCCAAGTAGAAGTGCGCCAAGCGATGGGAAGGTGTACGGGACCCAAATTTATGTGCGCCAAGCGACGGGAAACGTGAACGGGACCCAAACAGAAGTGCGCCAAGAGCCGGAGAACGTGTGCGGGACCCATCTAGAAGTGCGCTAAGCGCCTGGAAGGTGGGCGTGACCCGAATTTATGTGCGCCAAGCGACGGGAACATGTGCGGAACCCAGCTATAAGTGCGCCAAGCGCCGGGGAACGTGTGCAGAACCCAAGTAGAAGTGCGCCAAGCGATGGGAAATGTGCACGGGACCCAAACAGAAGTGCGCCAAGCGCGGGAGAACGTGTGCGAGACGCAACGAGGAGCGCGCCAAGCGCCGAAGTACGTGTGCAGGACCCAACTAGAAGTGCGCCAAGCGACGGGGAAATGTGCACGGGACCCAAACAGAAGTGCGCCAAAAGCCGGAGAACGTGTGCGGGACCCATCTAGAAGTGCGCCAAGCGCCTGGAAGGTGGGCGGGACCCGAATTTAAGTGCGCCAAGCGACGGGAAACGTGTGCGGGACCCAAACAGAAGTGCGCCAAGCGCCGGGGAACGTGTGCAGAACCCAAGTAGAAGTGCGCCAAGCGCCGGGGAACGTGTGCAGGACCCAAGTAGAAGTGCGCCAAGCGCCGGGGAACGTGTGCGGGACCCAAACAGAAGTGCGCCAAGTGCCGGAGAACGTGTGCGGGACCCATCTAGAAGTGCGCTAAGCGCCTGGAAGGTGGGCGGGACCCAAATTTAAGTGCGCCAAGCGCCGGGGAACGTGTGCGGGACCCAAACAGAAGTGCGCCAAGCGCCGGGGAACGTGTGCAGAACACAAGTAGAAGTACGCCAAGCGCCGGGGAACGTGTGCAGGACCCAAGTAGAAGTGCGCCAAACGCCGGGGAACGTGTGCGGGACCCATCTAGAAGTGCGCTAAGAGCCTGGAAGGTGTACGGGACCCAAATTTATGTGCGCCAAGCGACGGGAAACGTGCACGGGACCCAAACAGAAGTGCGCCAAGTGCCGGAGAACGTGTGCGGGACCCATCTAGAAGTGCGCTAAGCGCCTGGAAGGTGGGCGGGACCCAAATTTAAGTGCGCCAAGCGCCGGGGAACGTGTGCAGAACCCAAGTAGAAGTGCGCCAAGCGCCGGGGAACGTGTGCAGAACCCAAGTAGAAGTGCGCCAAGCGCCGGGGAACGTGTGCAGGACCCAAGTAGAAGTGCGCCAAGCGACGGGAAGGTGTACGGGACCCAAATTTATGTGCGCCAAGCGGCGGGAAACGTGTGCGGGACCCAAACAGAAGTGCGCCAAGCGCCGGGGAACGTGTGCAGAACCCAAGTAGAAGTGCGCCAAGCGCCGGGGAACGTGTGCAGAACCCAAGTAGAAGTGCGCCAAGCGACGGGAAACGTGTGCGGGACCCAGGTGGAAGTGCGCCAAGCGCCGGGGAACGTGTGCAGAACCCAAGTAGAAGTGCGCCAAGCGCCGGGGAACGTGTGCAGGACCCAAGTAGAAGTGCGCCAAGCGCTGTGCAACGTGCGCAGGACCCAAATAGAAGGGCGCCAAGTGCCGGAGAACGTGTGCGGAACCCATCTAGAGGTGCGCTAAGCGCCTGGAAGGTGGGCGGAACCCAAATTTAAGTGCGCCAATCGCCGGGGAACGTGTGCGGGACCCAAACAGAAGTGCGCCAAGCGCCGGGGAACGTGTGTAGAACCCAAGTAGAAGTGCGCCAAGAGCCGGGGAACGTGTGCAGAACCCAAGTAGAAGTGCGCCAAGCGCCGGGGAACGTGTGCAGGACCCAAGTAGAGGTGCGCCAAGCGCTGGGCAAGGTGTGCAGGACCCAAATTTATGTGCGCCAAGCGACGGGGAACGTGTGCGGGACCCAAACAGAAGTGCGCCAAGCGCCGGAGAACGTGTGCAGGACCCATCTAGAAGTGCGCCAAGCGCCTGGAAGGTGGGCGGGACCCAAATTTATGTGCGCCAAGCGCCGGGAACGTGTGCGGAACCCAGCTAGAAGTGCGCCAAGCGCCGGGGAACGTGTGCAGAACCCAAGTAGAAGTGCGCCAAGCGCGGGGGAAGGTGTCCAGGCCCCCAACAGAAGTGCGCCAAGCGCCGGGGAACGTGTGCGGGACCCAAGTAGAAGTGCGCCAAGCGACGGGAAGGTGTACGGGACCCAAATTTATGTGCGCCAAGCGACGGGAAACGTGCACGGGACCCAAACAAAAGTGCGCCAAGTGCCGGAGAACGTGTGCGGGACCCATCTAGAAGTGCGCTAAGCGCCTGGAAGGTGGGCGTGACCCAAATTTATGTGCGCCAAGCGACGGGAACGTGTGCGGGACCCAGCTATAAGTGCGCCAAGCGCCGGGGAACGTGTGCAGAACCCAAGTAGAAGTGCGCCAAGCGCCGGGAAACGTGTGCGGGACCCAAACAGAAGTGCGCCAGGCGCTGGGCAATGTATGCGGGACCCAACTAGAACTGTGCTGAGCGCCGGGGAACTTGTGAAGGGCCCAACTAAATGTGCGCCGAGCGCAGGGAAATGTGTGCGGGACCCAACTAGAAGTGCGCCGAGCGCCAGGAACGTGTGCGGGACCCAGCTACAAGTGCGCCAAGCGCCGGGGAACGTGTGCAGGACCCAAGTAGAAGTGCGCCAAGCGCCGGGGAACGTGTGCGGGACCCAAGTAGAAGTGCGACAAGCGCCGGGCAACGTGTGCAGCACCCACGTAGAAGTGCGCCAAGTGCCGGAGAACGTGTGCGGGACCCATCTAGAAGTGCGCCAAGCGCCTGGAAGGTGGGCGGGACCCAAATTTAAGTGCGCCAAGAGCCGGGGAACGTGTGCGGGACCCAAACAGAAGTGCGCCAAACGCCGGGGAACGTGTGCGGGACCCAGTTATAAGTGCGCCAAGCGCCGGGGAACGTGTGCGGGACCCAGTTTAGTGCGCCAAGCGCCAGGGAACGTATGCAGAACCCAAGTAGAAGTGCGCCAAGCGCCTGGAAGGTGTGCAGGACCCAAATTTAAGTGCGCCAAGCGACGGGAAACGTGTGCGGGACCCAAACAGAAGTGCGCCAAGCGCCGGGGAACGTGTGCGGGACCCATCTAGAAGTGCGCTAAGCGCCTGGAACGTGTGCGGGACCCAAATTTATGTGCGCCAAGCGCCGGGGAACGTGTGCGGAACCCAGCTAGAAGTGCGCCAAGCGCCGGTGAACGTGTGCAGGACCCAAGTAGAAGTGCGCCAAGCGACGGGAAACGTGTGCGGGACCCAAACAGAAGTGCGCCAAGCGCCGGGGAACGTGTGCAGGACCCAAGTAGAAGTGCGCCAAGCGACGGGAAGGTGTACGGGACCCAAATTTATGTGCGCGAAGCGCCGGGGAACGTGTGCGGGACCCAAACAGAAGTGTGCCAAGTGCCGGAGAACGTGTGCGGGACCCATCTAGAAGTGCGCCAAGAGCCGGAGAACGTGTGCAGGACCCAAATAGAAGTGCGCCAAGCGCCGGGCAACGTATGCCGGACCCAACTAGAACTGTGCTGAGCGCCGGGAAACGTGTGCAGAACCCAAGTAGAAGTGCGCCAAGCGCCGGGAAACGTGCGAGACCCAAACAGAAGTGCGCCAAGCGCCGGGGAACGTGTGCAGAACCCAAGTAGAAGTGCGCCAAGCGCCGGGGAACGTGAGCGGGACCCAACTAGAAGTGCGCCAAGCGACGGGAAACGTGTGCGGGACCCAAACAGAAGTGCGCCAAGTGCCGGAGAACGTGTGCGGGACCCAAGTAGAGGTGCGCCAAGCGCTGGGGAACGTGTGCAGAACCCAAGTAGAAGTGCGCCAAGCGCCGGGGAACGTGTGCAGGACCCAAGTAGAAGTGCGCCAAGCGCTGGGCAACGTATGCGGGACCCAAACAGAAGTGCGCCAAGTGCCGGGGAACGTGTGCGGGACCCATCTAGAAGTGCGCTAAGCGCCTGGAAGGTGGGCGGGACCCAGATTTAAGTGCGCTAAGCGCCTGGAAGGTGGGCGGGACCCAGATTTAAGTGCGCCAAGCGCCGGGGAACGTGTGCAGAACCCAAGTAGAAGTGCGCCAAGCGCCGGGGAACGTGTGCAGGACCCAAGTAGAAGTGCGCCAAGCGCTGGGCAACGTATGCGGGACCCATCTAGAAGTGCGCTAAGCGCCTGGAAGGTGGGCGGGACCCAAATTTAAGTGCGCCAAGCGACGGGAAACGTGTCCGGGACCCAAAAAGAAGTGCGCCAAGCGCCGGGGAACGTGTGCAGAACCCATCTAGAAGTGCGCTAAGCGCCTGGAAGGTGGGCGGGACCCAAATTTAAGTGCGCCAAGAGCCGGGGAACATGTGCAGAACCCAGCTATAAGTGCGCCAAGCGCCGGGGAACGTGTGCAGAACCCAAGTAGAAGTGCGCCAAGCGCCGGGGAACGTGTGCAGGACCCAAGTAGAAGTGCGCCAAGCGCTGGGCAAGGTATGCGGGACCCAAACAGAAGTGCGCCAAGCGCCGGGGAACGTGTGCGGGACCCAAACAGAAGTGCGCCAAGCGCCGGGGAACGTGTGCAGAACCCAAGTAGAAGTGCGCCAAGCGCCGGGGAACGTGAGCGGGACCCAACTAGAAGGGCGCCAAGTGCCGGAGAACGTGTGCGGGACCCATCTAGAAGTGCGCCAAGCGCTGGGCAAGGTATGCGGGACCCAAACAGAAGTGCGCCAAGCGCCGGGGAACGTGTGCAGGACCCAAGTAGAAGTGCGCCAAACGCCGGGGAACGTGTGCAGGACCCAAGTAGAAGTGCGCCAAGCGACGGGAAGGTGTACGGGACCCAAATTTATGTGCGCCAAGCGACGGGAAACGTGCACGGGACCCAAACAGAAGTGCGCCAAGTGCCGGAGAACGTGTGCGGGACCCATCTAGAAGTGCGCTAAGCGCCTGGAAGGTGGGCGGGACCCAAATTTAAGTGCGCCAAGCGCCGGGGAACGTGTGCGGGACCCAAACAGAAGTGCGCCAAGCGCCGGGGAACGTGTGCAGAACCCAAGTAGAAGTGCGCCAAGCGCTGGGCAACGTATGCGGGACCCAAACAGAAGGGCGCCAAGCGCCGGAGAACGTGTGCGGGACCCAAGTAGAAGTGCGCCAAGCGCCGGGGAACGTGTGCAGGACCCAAGTAGAAGTGCGCGAAACGCCGGGGAACGTGTGCAGGACCCAAACAGAAGTGCGCCAAGCGCCGGGGAACGTGTGCGGGACCCATCTAGAAAAGCGCTAAGCGCCGGGGAACGTGTGCAGGACCCAAGTAGAAGTGCGCCAAGCGACGATAAACGTGTGCGGGACCCAAACAGAAGTGCGCCAAGCGCCGGGGAACGTGTGCAGGACCCAAGTAGAAGTGCGCCAAACGCCGGGGAACGTGTGCAGGACCCAAGTAGAAGTGCGCCAAGCGACGGGAAACGTGTGCGGGACCCAAACAGAAGTGCGCCAAGCGCCGGGGAACGTGTGCAGGACCCATCTAGAAGTGCGCTAAGCGCCTGGAAGGTGGGCGGGACCCAAATTTAAGTGCGCCAAGCGCCGGGGAACGTGTGCGGGACCCAAACAGAAGTGCGCCAAGCGCCGGGGAACGTGTGCAGGACCCAAGTAGAAGTGCGCCAAGCGCTGGGCAACGTGTGCGGGACCCAACTAGAAGTGCGCCGAGCGCCGGGGATTGTATGCGGGACCCATCTAGAAGTGCGCCAAGCGCCGGGAAGGTGTACGGGACCCAAATTTATGTGCGCCAAGCGACGGGAAACGTGCACGGGACCCAAACAGAAGTGCGCCAAGTGCCGGAGAACGTGTGCGGGACCCATCTAGAAGTGCGCTAAGCGTCCAGAAGGTGGGCGGGACCCGAATTTATGTGCGCCAAGCGCTGGGGAACGTGTGCAGAACCCAAGTAGAAGTGCGCCAAGCGCCGGGTAACGTATGCAGGACCCAAGTAGAGGTGCGCCAAGCGCCGGGGAAAGTGTGCAGGACCCAAGTAGAGGTGCGCCAAGCGCCGGGAAACGTGTGCTGGACCCAAGTGGAAGTGCGCCAAGCGCCGTGGAACGTGTGCGGGACCCAACTAGAAGTGCGCTAAGCGCCGGACAACGAATGCGGAACCCAACTAGAACTGCGCCAAGCGCCGGGAAACGTGTGCTGGACCCAAGTGGAAGTGCGCCAAGCGCCGTGGAACGTGTGCGGGACCCAACTAGAAGTGCGCCAAGCGCCTGGGAACGTGTGCAGAACCCAAGTAGAAGTGCGCCAAGCGCCGAGGAACATGTGCAGGACCCAAGTAGAAGTGCGCCAAGCGCTGAGCAACATATGCGGGACCCAAACAGGAGGGCGCCAAGTGCCGGAGAACGTGTGCGGGACCCAAGTAGAGGTGCGCCAAGCGCCTGGAAGGTGGGCGGGTCCCAAATTTAAGTGCGCCAAGCGCCGGGGAACGTGTGCGGGACCCAAACAGAAGTGCGCCAAGCGCCGGGGAACGTGTGCAGAACCCAAGTAGAAGTGCGCCAAGCGCCGGGGAACGTGTGCAGGACCCAAGTAGAAGTGCGCCAAGCGCCGGGGAACGTGTGCTGGACCCAAGTGGAAGTGCGCCAAGTGCCGGAGAACGTGTGCGGGACCCAAATTTATGTGCGCCAAACGACGGGAAACGTGTGCGGGACCCAAACAGAAGTGCGCCACGCGCCGGGGAGCGTGTGCGGAACCCATCTAGAAGTGCGCTAAGCGCCTGGAAGGTGGGCGGGACCCAAATTTATGTGCGCCAAGAGCCGGGGAACGTGTGCGGTACCCAAACAGAAGTGCGCCAAGTGCCGGAGAACGTGTGCAGAACCCAAGTAGAAGTGCGCCAAGCGACGGGAAACGTGTGCGGGACCCAAACAGAAGTGCGCCAAGCGCCGGGGAACGTGTGCAGGACCCAAGTAGAAGTGCGCCAAGCGATGGGAAGGTGTACGGGACCCAAATTTATGTGCGCCAAGCGACGGGAAACGTGCACGGGACCCGAACAGAAGTGCGCCAAGAGCCGAAGAACGTGTGCGGGACCCATCTAGAAGTGCGCTAAGCGCCTGGATGGTGGGCGGGACCCGAATTTAAGTGCGCCAAGCGACGGGAAACGTGTGCGGGACCCATCTAGAAGTGCGCCAAGCGCCGGGGAACGTGTGCAGAACCCAAGTAGAAGTGCGCCAAGCGCCGGGGAACGTATGCGGGACCCAAACAGAAGTGCGCCAAGCGCCGGGGAACGTGTGCAGGACCCAAGTAGAGGTGCGCCAAGCGCCGAAGAACGTGTGCAGGACCCAACTAGAAGTGCGCCAAGCGACGGGAAACGTGTGCGGGACCCAAACAGAAGTGCGCCAAGCGCCGGGGAACGTGTGCAGAACCCAAGTAGAAGTGCGCCAAGCGCCGGGGAACGTGTGCAGAACCCAAGTAGAAGTGCGCCAAGCGCCGGGGAACGTGTGCAGGACCCAAGTAGAAGTGCGCCAAGCGCTGGGCAACGTCTGCGGGACCCAAACAGAAGTGCGCCAAGTGCCGGAGAACGTGTGCGGGACCCATCTAGAAGTGCGCTAAGCGCCTGGAAGGTGGGCGGGACCCAAATTTAAGTGCGCCAAGCGCCTGGAAGGTGGGCGGGACCCAAATTTAAGTGCGCCAAGCGCCGGGGAACGTGTGCAGAACCCAAGTAGAAGTGCGCCAAGCGCCGGGGAACGTGTGCGGGGCCCAAGTAGAAGTGCGCCAAGCGCCGGGGAACGTGTGCAGGACCCAAGTAGAAGTGCGCTAAGCGCCTGGAAGGTGGGCGGGACTCAAATTTAAGTGCGCCAAGCGCCGGGGAACGTGTGCGGGACTCAAACAGAAGTGCGCCAAGAGCCGGAGAACGTGTGCGGGACCCATCTAGAAGTGCGCTAAGCGCCTGGAAGGTGAGCGTGACCCGAATTTATGTGCGCCAAGTGCCGGAGAACATGTGCGGAACCCAGCTATAAGTGCGCCAAGCGCCTGGGAACGTGTGCAGAACCCAAGTAGAAGTGCGCCAAGCGCCGGGAAACGTGTGCAGGACCCAAGTAGAAGTGCGCCAAGCGCCGGGGAACGTGTGCAGGACCCAAGTAGAAGTGCGCCAAGCGACGGGAAGGTGTACGGGACCCAAATTTATGTGCGCCAAGCGACGGGAAACGTGTGCGGGACCCAAACAGAAGTGCGCCAAGCGCCGGGGAACGTGTGCGGGCCCCAACTAGAAGTGCGCTAAGCGTCTGGAAGGTGGGCGGGACCCGAATTTATGTGGGCCAAGCGACGGGAAGGTGTACGGGACCCAAATTTATGTGCGCCAAGCGGCGGGAAACGTGTGCAGGACCCAAATTTAAGTGCGCCAAGCGCCGGGGAACGTGTGCGGGACCCAAACAGAAGTGGGCCAAGCGCCGGGGAACGTGTGCAGGACCCAAGTAGAAGTGCGCCAAGCGCCGAAGAACGTGTGCAGGACCCAAGTAGAAGTGCGCCAAGCGACGAGAAACGTGTGCGGGACCCAAACAGAAGCGCGCCAAGTGCCGGAGAACGTGTGCGGGACCCAAACAGAAGTGCGCCAAGCGCCGGGGAACGTGTGCAGAACCCAAGTAGAAGTGCGCCAAGCGCCGGGGAACGTGTGCAGGACCCAAGTAGAAGTGCGCCAAGCGCTGGGCAACGTATGCGGGACCCAAACAGAAGTGCGCCAAGTGCCGGAGAACGTGTGCGGGACCCATCTAGAAGTGCGCCAAGCGCCGGAAAGGTGTGCGGGACCCAAATTTAAGTGCGCCAATCGCCGGGGAACGTGTGCGGGACCCAAACAGAAGTGCGCCAAGCGCCGGGGAACGTGTGCAGAACCCAAGTAGAAGTGCGCCAAGCGCCGGGGAACGTGTGCAGAACCCAAGTAGAAGTGCGCCAAGCGCCGGGGAACGTGTGCGGGACCCATCTAGAAGTGCGCTAAGCGCCTGGAAGGTGTACGGGACCCAAATTTATGTGCGCCAAGCGACGGGAAACGTGCACGGGACCCAAACAGAAGTGCGCCAAGAGCCGGAGAACGTGTGCGGGACCCATCTAGAAGTGCGCCAAGCGCCTGGAAGGTGGGCGGGACCCAAATTTAAGTGCGCCAAGCGCCGGGGAACGTGTGCAGGACCCAAGTAGAAGTGCGCCAAGCGCCGGGGAACGTGTGCAGAACCCAAGTAGAAGTGCGCCAAGCGCCGGGGAACGTGTGCAGGACCCAAGTAGAAGTGCGCCAAGCGACGGGAAGTGTGCGGGACCCAAACAGAAGTGCGCCAAGCGCCGGGGAACGTGTGCGGGACCCAAACAGAAGTGGGCCAAGCGCGGGGGAACGTGAGCGGGACCCAAACAGAAGTGCGCCAAGCGCCGGGGAACGTGTGCAGAACCCAAGTAGAGGTGCGCCAAGCGCCGGGGAACGTGTGCGGAACCCAGCTATAAGTGCGCCAAGCGCCGGGGAACGTAAGCAGGACCCAAGTAGAAGTGCGCCAAGCGCCGGGGAACGTGTGCGGGACCCAAATTTAAGTGCGCCAAGCGCCGGGGAAAGTGTGCGGGACCCAAAAAGAAGTGCGCCAAGCGCCGGGGAACGTGTGCAGGACCCATCTAGAAGTGCGCTAAGCGCCTGGAAGGTGGGCGGGACCCAAATTTAAGTGCGCCAAGAGCCGGGGAACGTGTGCGGGACCCAAACAGAAGTGCGCCAAACGCCGGGGAACGTGTGCAGAACCCAAGTAGAGGTGCGCCAAGCGCCGGGGAACGTGTGCAGGAGCCAAGTAGAAGTGCGCCAAGCGCCGGGGAACGTGTGCAGGAACCAAGTAGAAGTGCGCCAAGCGACGGGAAGGTGTGCGGGACCCTAATTTATGTGCGCCAAGCGACGGGAAACGTGTGCGGGACCCAAACAGAAGTGCGCCAAGCGCCGGGGAACGTGTGCGGGACCCAGTTATAAGTGCGCCAAGCGCCTGAGAACGTGTGCAGGACCCAAGTAGAAGTGCGCCAAGCGCCGGGGAACGTGTGCAGGACCCAAACAGAAAAGCGCCAAGTCCCGGGGAACGTGTGCGGGACCCATCTAGAAGTGCGCTAAGCGCCTGGAAGGTGGGCGGGACCCAGATTTAAGTGCGCCAAGCGCCGGGAACGTGTGCGGGACCCAGCTAGAAGTGCGCCAAGCGCCAGGGAACGTGTGCAGAACCCAAGTAGAAGAGCGCCAAGCGCCGGAGAACGTGTGCAGGACCCAAGTGGAAGTGCGCCAAGCGCCGGGCAACGTATGCGGGACCCAAACAGAAGTGCGCCAAGCGCCGGGGAACGTGTGCGGGACCCAAACAGAAGTGCGCCAAGCGCCGGGGAACGTGTGCAGAACCCAAGTAGAAGTGCGCCAAGCGCCGGGGAACGTGTGCGGGACCCAACTAGAAGTGCGCCGAGCGCCAGGAACATGTGCGGAACCCAGCTATAAGTGCGCCAAGCGCCTGGGAACGTGTGCAGAACCCAAGTAGAAGTGCGCCAAGCGCCGGGAACGTGTGCAGGACCCAAGTAGAAGTGCGCCAAGCGCTGGGCAACGTATGCGGGACCCAAACAGAAGGGCGCCATGTGCCGGAGAACGTGTGCGGGACCCATCTAGAAGTGCGCTAAGCGCCTGGAAGGTGGGCGGGACCCAAATTTAAGTGCGCCAAGCGCCGGGGAACGTGTGCGGGACCCAAACAGAAGTGCGCCAAGCGCCGGGGAACGTGTGCAGAACCCAAGTAGAAGTGCGCCAAGCGCCGGGGAACGTGTGCGGGACCCAAGTAGAAGTGCGCCAAGCGCCGGGGAACGTGTGCAGGACCCAAGTAGAGGTGCGCCAAGCGCTGGGGAACGTGCACGGGACCCATACAGAAGTGCGCCAAGTGCCGGAGAACGTGTGCGGGACCCATCTAGAAGTGCGCTAAGCGCCTGGAAGGTGGGCGGGACCCAAATTTAAGTGCGCCAAGCGCCGGGGAACGTGTGCAGGACCCAAGTAGAAGTGCGCCAAGCGCCGGGGAAGGTGTGCAGGACCCAAGTAGAAGTGCGCCAAGCGCTGGGCAACGTATGCGGGACCCAAACAGAAGTGCGCCAAGCGCTGGGGAACGTGTGCAGGACCCAAGTAGAAGTGCGCCAAGCGCCGGGGAAGGTGTGCAATACCCAATTAGAAGTGCGCCAAGCGCCGGGGAACGTGTGCAGGACCCAAGTAGAAGTGCGCCAAGCGCCGGGGAAGGTGTGCAGGACCCAAGTAGAAGTGCGCCAAGCGCCTGGAACGTGTGCAGGACCCAAATTTAAGTGCGCCAAGCGCCGGGGAACGTGTGCGGGACCCAAGTAGAAGTGCGCCAAGCGCCGGGAACGTGTGCAGAACCCAAGTAGAAGTGCGCCAAACGCCGGGAAACGTGTGCAGGACCCAAACACAAGTGCGCCAAGTGCCGGAGAACGTGTGCGGGACCCATCTAGAAGTGCGCTAAGCGCCGGGGAACGTGTGCAGAACCCAAGTAGAGGTACGCCAAGCGCCGGGGAACGGCCACGGGACCCAAACAGAAGTGCGCCAAGCGCCGGGGAACGTGTGCGGGACCCAAACAGAAGTGCGCCAAGCGCCGGGGAACGTGTGCAGAACTCAAGTAGAAGTGCGCCAAGCGCCGGAAACGTGTGCAGGAGCCAAGTAGAAGTGCGCCAAGCGCCGGGGAACGTGTGCAGAACCCAAGTAGAAGTGCGCCAAGAGCCTGGAGAACGTGTGCAGGACCCATCTAGAAGTGCGCTAAGCGCCTGGAAGGGGGGCGGGACCCAAATTTAAGTGCGCCAAGCGCCGGGAAACGTGAGCGGGACCCAAACAGAAGTGCGCCAAGCGCCGGGGAACGTGTGCAGGACCAGTGCGCCAAACGCCGGGGAACGTGAGCAGGACCCAAGTAGAAGTGCGCCAAGCGCCGGGGAACGTGTGCAGGACCCCAGTAGAAGTGCGCCAAGCGCCGGGAAGGTGTGCGGGACCCAAACTTATGTGCGCCAAGCGACGGGAAACGTGCACGGGACCCAAACAGAAGTGCGCCAAGTGCCGGAGAACGTGTGCGGGACCCATCTAGAAGTGCGCCAAGCGCCTGGAAGGTGGGCGGGACCCAAATTTAAGTGCGCCAAGCGCCGGGGAACGTGTGCAGAACCCAAGTAGAAGTGCGCCAAGCGCCGGGGAACGTGTGCAGAACCCAAGTAGAAGTGCGCCAAGCGCCGGGGAACGTGTGCAGAACCCAAGTAGAAGTGCGCCAAGCGACGGGAAACGTGTGCGGGACCCAAACAGAAGTGCGCCAAGCGCTGTGCAACGTATGCGGGACCCAAACAGAAGTGCGCCAAGCGCCGGGAAACGTGTGCAGGACCCAAGTGGAAGTGCGCCAAACGTCGGGGAACGTGTGCAGGACCCAAACAGAAGTGCGCCAAGCGCCGGGGAACGTGTGCGGGACCCAGTTATAAGTGCGCCAAGCGCCGGGGAACGTGTGCAGAACCCAAGTAGAGGTGCGCCAAGCGCCGGGGAACGTGTGCAGGACCCAAGTAGAAGTGCGCCAAGCGCCGGGGAACATGTGCAGGACCCAAGTAGAAGTGCGCCAAGCGCCGGGGAACGTGTGCGGGACCCATCTAGAAGTGCGCTAAGCGCCTGGAAGGTGGGCGGGACCCAAATTTAAGTGCGCCAAGCGCCGGGGAACGTGTGCAGGACCCAAGTAGAAGTGCGCCAAGCGCCGGGGAACGTGTGCAGAACCCAAGTAGAGGTGCGCCAAGCGCCGGGGAACGTGTGCAGGACCCAAGTAGAAGTGCGCCAAGCGCCGGGGAACGTGTGCAGGACCCAAGTAGAAGTGCGCCAAGCGACGGGAAGGTGTACGGGACCCAAATTTATGTGCGCCAAGCGCCGGGGAACGTGTGCAGAACCCAAGTAGAAGTGCGCCACGCGCCGGGGAACGTGTGCGGGACCCATCTAGAAGTGCGCTAAGCGCCTGGAAGGTGGGCGGGACCCAAATTTAAGTGCGCCAAGCGCCGGGGAACGTGTGCAGGACCCAAGTAGAAGTGCGCCAAGCGCCGGGGAACGTGTGCAGAACCCAAGTAGAAGTGCGCCAAGCGCCGGGGAACGTGTGCAGAACCCAAGTAGAAGTGCGCCAAGCGCCGGGGAACGTGTGCAGGACCCAAGTAGAAGTGCGCCAAGCGACGGGAAACGTGTGCAGAACCCAATTAGAAGTACGCCAAGCGACGGGACACGTGTGCGGGACCCAAACAGAAGTGCGCCAAGCGCCGGGGAACGTGTGCAGGACCCAAGTAGAAGTGCGCTAAGCGCCGGGAACGTGTGCAGGACCCAAACAGAAGTGCGCCAAGCGCCAGGAACGTATGCGGGACCCAAACAGAAGTGCGCCAAGTGCCGGAGAACGTGTGCAGGACCCAAGTAAAAGTGCGCCAAACGCCGAGGAACGTGTGCAGGACCCAAGTAGAAGTGCGGCAAGCGCTGGGCAACGTATGCGGGACCCAAACAGAAGTGCGCCAAGCGCCGGAGAACGTGTGCGGGACCCATCTAGAAGTGCGCCAAGCGCCTGGAAGGTGGGCGGGACCCAAATTTAAGTGCGCCAAGCGCCGGGGAACGTGTGCGCGACCCAAACAGAAGTGCGCCAAGCGCCGGGGAACGTGTGCAGAACCCAAGTAGAAGTACGCCAAGCGCCGGGGAACGTGTGCAGGACCCAAGTAGAAGTGCGCCAAACGCCGGGGAACGTGTGCAGGACCCAAGTAGAAGTGCGCCAAGCGCCGGGAAGGTGTGCGGGACCCAAAATTATGTGCGCCAAGCGACGGGAAACGTGCACGGGACCCTAACAGCAGTGCGCCAAGTGCCGGAGAACGTGTGTGGGACCCATCTAGAAGTGCGCTAAGCGCCTGGAAGGTGGGCGGGACCCAAATTTAAGTGCGCCAAGCGCCGGGGAACGTGTGCAGGACCCAAGTAGAAGTGCGCCAAGCGCCGGGGAACGTGTGCAGGACCCAAGTAGAAGTGCGCCAAACGCCGGGGAACGTGTGCAGGACCCAAATAGAAGTGCGCCAAGCGCCGGGAACGTGTACGGGACCCAAACAGAAGTCCGCCAAGCGCCGGGCAACGTGTACGGGACGCAAACAGAAGTGCGCCAAGCGCCGGGGAACGTGTGCGGGACCCAAGTAGAAGTGCGCCAAGCGCCGGGGAACGTGTGCAGGACCCAAGTAGAAGTGCGCCAAACGCCGGGGAACGTGTGCAGGACCCAAACAGAAGTGCGCCAAGCGCCGGGGAACGTGTGCGGAACCCAGCTATGAGTGCGCCAAGCGCCGGGGAACGTGTGCAGAACCCAAGTAGAGGTGCGCCAAGCGCCGGGGAACGTGTGCAGGACCCAAGTAGAAGTGCGCCAAGCGACGGGAAAGTGTGCAGAACCCAAGTAGAGGTGCGCCAAGCGCCGGGGAACGTGTGCGGAACCCATCTAGAAGTGCGCTAAGCGCCTGGAAGGTGGGCGGGACCCAAATTTAAGTGCGCCAAGAGCCGGGGAACGTGTGCGGGACCCAAACAGAAGTGCGCCAAACGCCGGGGAACGTGTGCAGAACCCAAGTAGAGGTGCGCCAAGCGCCGGGGAACGTGTGCAGGACCCAAGTAGAAGTGCGCCAAGCGCCGGGGAACGTGTGCAGGACCCAAGTAGAAGTGCGCCAAGCGACGGGAAGGTGTACGCGACCCAAATTTATGTGCGCCAAGCGACGGGAAACGTGTGCGGGACCCAAACAGAAGTGCGCCAAGCGCCGGGGAACGTGTGCAGGACCCAAGTAGAAGTGCGCCAAGCGACGGGAAGGTGTACGGGACCCAAATTTATGTGCGCGAAGCGCCGGGGAACGTGTGCGGGACCCAAATTTAAGAGCGCCAAGCGCCGGGGAACGTGTGCAGAACACAAGTAGAAGTGCGCCAAGCGCCGGGGAACGTGTGCGGGACCCAAACAGCAGTGCGCCAAGTGCCGGAGAACGTGTGTGGGACCCATCTAGAAGTGCGCTAAGCGCCTGGAAGGTGGGCGGAACCCAAATTTAAGTGCGCCATGCGCCGGGGAACGTGTGCAGGACCCAAACAGAAGTGCGCCAAGCGCCGGGGAACGTGTGCAGAACCCAAGTAGAAGTGCGCCAAGCGCCGGGGAACGTGTGCGGGGCCCAAGTAGAAGTGCGCCAAGCGACGGGAAACGTGTGCGGGACCCTTCTAGAAGTGCGCCAAGCGCCGGGAAGGTGTGCGGGACCCAAATTTATGTGCGCCAAGCGACGGGAAACGTGCACGGGACCCAAACAGAAGTGCGCCAAGCGCAGGGGAACGTGTGCAGGACCCAAGTAGAAGTGCGCCAAGCGCTGGGCAACGTATGCGGGACCCGAACAGAAGTGCGCCAAGCGCCGGAGAACGTGTGCGGGACCCATCTAGAAGTGCGCCAAGCGCCTGGGAACGTGTGCGGGACCCAAATTTATGTGCGCCAAGCGCCGGGGAACGTGTGCGGTACCCAAACAGAAGTGCGCCAAGCGCCGGGGAACGTGTGCAGAACTCAAGTAGAAGTGCGCCAAGCGCCGGAAACGTGTGCAGGACCCAAGTAGAAGTGCGCCAAGAGCCGGGGAACGTGTGCAGAACCCAAGTAGAAGTGCGCCACGCGCCGGGGAACGTGTGCGGAACCCATCTAGAAGTGCGCTAAGCGCCTGGAAGGTGGGCGGGACCCAAATTTAAGTGCGCCAAGCGCCGGGGAACGTGTGCGGGACCCAAACAGAAGTGCGCCAAGCGCCGGGGAACGTGTGCAGAACCCAAGTAGAAGTGCGCCAAGCGCCGGGGAACGTGTGCAGGACCCAAGTAGAAGTGCGCCAAACGCCGGGGAACGTGTGCAGGACCCAAGTAGAAGTGCGCCAAGCGACGGGAAGGTGTACGGGACCCAAATTTATGTGCGCCAAGCGACGGGAAACGTGTGCGGAACCCAAACAGAAGTGCGCCAAGTGCCGGAGAACGTGTGCGGGACCCATCTAGAAGTGCGCTAAGCGCCTGGAAGGTGGGCGTGACCCGAATTTATGTGCGCCAAGAGACGGGAACATGTGCAGAACCCAGCTATAAGTGCGCCAAGCGCCGGGGAACGTGTGCAGAACCCAAGTAGAAGTGCGCCAAGCGCCGGGGAACGTGTGCAGGACCCAAGTAGAAGTGCGCCAAGCGCCGGGGAACGTGTGCGGGACCCAAACAGAAGTGCGCCAAGCGCCGGGGAACGTGTGCGGGACCCAAACAGAAGTGCGCCAAGCGCCGGGGAACGTGTGCAGAACCCAAGTAGAAGTGCGCCAAGCGCCGGGGAACGTGAGCGGGACCCAACTAGAAGTGCGCCGAGCGCCAGGAACATGTGCGGAACCCAGCTATAAGTGCGCCAAGCGCCGGGGAACGTGTGCGGGACCCAAACAGAAGTGCGCCAAGCGCCGGGGAACGTGTGCAGGACCCAAGTAGAAGTGCGCCAAGCGCTGGGCAACGTATGCGGGACCCAAACAGAAGTGCGCCAAGTGCCGGAGAACGTGTGCGGGACCCATCTAGAAGTGCGCCAAGCGCCTGGAAGGTGGGCGGAACCCGAATTTAAGTGCGCCAAGCGACGGGAACGTGTGCGGGACCCAAACAGAAGTGCGCCAAGCGCCGGGGAACGTATGCGGGACCCAAACAGAAGTGCGCCAAGCGCCGGGTAACGTGTGCAGGACCCAAGTAGAAGTGCGCCAAGCGACGGGGAACGTGTGCAGGACCCAAGTAGAAGTGCGCCAAGCGCCGGGAAGGTGTGCGGGACCCAAATTTATGTGCGCCAAGCGACGGGAAACGTGCACGGGACCCAAACAGCAGTGCGCCAAGTGCCGGAGAACGTGTGTGGGACCCATCTAGAAGTGCGCTAAGCGCCTGGAAGGTGGGCGGGACCCGAATTTAAGTGCGCGAAG
This sequence comes from Aplectana chamaeleonis, assembly GCA_029168955.1. Classification (NCBI taxonomy): domain Eukaryota; kingdom Metazoa; phylum Nematoda; class Chromadorea; order Rhabditida; family Cosmocercidae; genus Aplectana; species Aplectana chamaeleonis. The sequence goes on from JAPDOI010000791.1 coordinate 48,939, forward strand.
CTTTGGGAACGTGTGCGGAACCCAGCTATAAGTGCGCCAAGCGCCGAGGAACATGTGCAGGACCCAAGTAGAAGTGCGCCAAGCGCTGAGCAACATATGCGGGACCCAAACAGGAGGGCGCCAAGTGCCGGAGAACGTGTGCGGGACCCAAGTAGAGGTGCGCCAAGCGCTGGGGAACGTGTGCAGAACCCAAGTAGAAGTGCGCCAAGCGCCGGGGAACGTATGCAGGACCCAAGTAGAGGTGCGCCAAGCGCCGGGGAACGTGTGCTGGACCCAAGTGGAAGTGCGCCAAGCGCCGGGGAACGTGTGCAGAACCCACGTAGAAGTGCGCCAAGCGACGGGAAGGTGTACAAGACCCAAATTTATGTGCGCGAAGCGCCGGGGAACGTGTGCAGAACCCACGTAGAAGTGCGCCACGCGCCGGAAAACGTGTGCGGGACCCAAGTAGAAGTGCGCCAAGCGCCGGAGAACGTGTGCGGGACCCAAGCAGAACTGTGCTAAATGCCGGGGAACGTGTGCGAGACCCAACGAGAAGTGCGCTAAGCGCCTGGAAGGTGGGCGGGACCCAAATTTAAGTGCGCCAAGCGCCGGGGAACGTGTGCGGGACCCAAACAGAAGTGCGCCAAGCGCCGGGGAACGTGTGCAGAACCCAAGTAGAAGTGCGCCAAGCGCCGGGGAACGTGTGCAGGACCCAAGTAGAAGTGCGCCAAACGCCGGGGAACGTGTGCAGGACCCAAGTAGAAGTGCGCCAAGCGCCGGGGAACGTGTGCAGGACCCAAATTTATGTGCGCCAAGCGACGGGAAACGTGCACGGGACCCAAACAGAAGTGCGCCAAGCGTCGGGGAACGTGTACGGGACCCAAGTAGAAGTGCGCGAAGCGCCTGGAACGTGGGCAGGACCCAAATTTAAGTGCGCCAAGCGCCTGGGAACGTGTGCGGAACCCAGCTATAAGTGCGCCAAGCGCCGGGGAACGTGTGCAGAACCCAAGTAGAAGTGCGCCAAGCGCCGGGAAACGTGAGCGGGACCCAAACAGAAGTGCGCCAAGCGCCGGGGAACGTGTGCGGGACCCAAACAGAAGTGCGCCAAGCGCCGCGGAACATGTGCAGGACCCAAGTAGAAGTGCGCCAAGCGACGGGGAACGTGTGCGGGACCCATCTAGAAGTGCGCTAAGCGCCTGGAAGGTGGGCGGGACCCAAATTTAATTGCGCCAAGCGATGGGAAACGTGTGCGGGACCCAAACAGAAGTGCGCCAAGCGCCGGGGAACGTGTGCAGAATCCAAGTAGAAGTGCGCCAAGCGCCGGGGAACGTGTGCAGGACCCAAGTAGAAGTGCGCCAAACGCCGGGGAACGTGTGCAGGACCCAAACAGAAGTGCGCCAAGCGCCGGGGAACGTGTGCGGGACCCATCTAGAAGTGCGCTAAGCGCCTGGAAGGTGGGCGGGACCCAAATTTAAGTGCGCCAAGCGCCGGGGAACGTGTGCAGAACCCAAGTAGAAGTGCGCCAAGCGCCGGGGAACGTGTGCAGAACCCAAGTAGAAGTGCGCCAAGCGCCGGGGAACGTGTGCAGGACCCAAGTAGAAGTGCGCCAAACGCCGGGGAACGTGTGCAGGACCCAAGTAGAAGTGCGCCAAGCGACGGGAAGGTGTACGGGACCTAAATTTATGTGCACCAATCGACGGGAAACGTGTGCGGGACCCAAACAGAAGTGCGCCAAGCGCCGGGGAACGTGTGCGGAACCCAGCTATAAGTGCGCCAAGCGCCGGGGAACGTGTGCAGAACCCAAGTAGAGGTGCGCCAAGCGCCGGGGAACGTGTGCAGGACCCAAGTAGAAGTGCGCCAAGCGCCGGGGAACGTGTGCAGGACCCAAGTAGAAGTGCGCCAAGCGACGGGAAACGTGTGCGGGACCCAAACAGAAGTGCGCCAAGCGCCGGGGAACGTGTGCAGGACCCAAGTAGAAGTGCGCCAAGCGCCGAAGAACGCGTGCAGGACACATCTATAAGTGCGCCAAGCGCCGGGGAACGTGTGCAGGACCCAAGTAGAAGTGCGCCACGCGCCGGGGAACGTGTGCGGAACCCATCTAGAAGTGCGCTAAGCGCCTGGAAGGTGGGCGGGACCCAAATTTAAGTGCGCCAAGCGCCGGGGAACGTGTGCGGGACCCAAACAGAAGTGCGCCAAGCGCCGGGGAACGTGTGCGGGACCCAAACAGAAGTGCGCCAAGCGCCGGGGAACGTGTGCGGGACCCAAACAGAAGTGCGCCAAGCGCCGGGGAACGTGTGCAGGACCCAAGTAGAAGTGCGCCAAGCGCTGGGCAACGTATGCGGGACCCATCTAGAAGTGCGCTAAGCGCCTGGAAGGTGGGCGGGACCCAAATTTAAGTGCGCCAAGCGCCGGGGAACGTGTGCGGGACCCAAACAGAAGTGCGCCAAGCGCCGGGGAACGTGTGCAGAACCCAAGTAGAAGTGCGCCAAGCGCCGGGGAACGTGTGCAGGACCCAAGTAGAAGTGCGCCAAACGCCGGGGAACGTGTGCGGGACCCAAGTAGAAGTGCGCCAAGCGCCGGGAAGGTGTACGGGACCCAAATTTATGTGCGCCAAGCGACGGGAAACGTGCGCGGGACCTAAACAGAAGTGCGCCAAGTGCCGGAGAACGTGTGCGGGACCCATCTAGAAGTGCGATAAGCGCCTGGAAGGTGAGCGGGACCCAAATTTAAGTGCGCCAAGCGCCGGGGAACGTGTGCAAAACCCAAGTAGAAGTGCGCCAAGCGCAGGGGAACGTGTGCAGAACCCAAGTAGAAGTGCGCCAAGCGCCGGGGAACGTGTGCGGGACCCAAACAGAAGTGCGCCAAGTGCCGGAGAACGTGTGCGGGACCCATCTAGAAGTGCGCCAATCGCCTAGGAACGTGTGCAGAACCCACGTAGAAGTGCGCCAAGCGCCGGGGAACGTGTGCGGGACCCAAACAGAAGTGCGCCAAGTGCCGGAGAACGTGTGCGGGACCCATCTAGAAGTGCGCCAAGCGCCTGGAAGGTGGGCGGGACCCGAATTTAAGTGCGCCAAGCGACGGGAAACGTGTGCGGGACCCAAACAGAAGTGCGCCAAGCGCCGGGGAACGTGTGCAGAACCCAAGTAGAAGTGCGCCAAGCGCCGGGGAACGTGTGCAGGACCCAAGTAGAAGTGCGCCAAGCGCTGGGCAACGTATGCGGGACCCAAACAGAAGGGCGCCAAGCGCCGGAGAACGTGTGCGGGACCCATCTAGAAGTGCGCTAAGCGCCTGGAAGGTGGGCGGGACCCAAATTTAAGTGCGCCAAGCGCCGGGGAACGTGTGCGGGACCCAAACAGAAGTGCGCCAAGCGCCGGGGAACGTGTGCAGAACCCAAGTAGAAGTGCGCCAAGCGAAGGGAAACGTGTGCGGGACCCAAACAGAAGTGCGCCAAGCGCCGGGGAACGAGAGCAGGACCCAAGTAGAAGTGCGCCAAGCGACGGGAAGGTGTACGGGACCCAAATTTATGTGCGCCAAGCGACGGGAAACGTGTGCAGAACCCAAGTAGAGGTGCGCCAAGCGCCGATGAACGTGTGCAGGACCCAAGTAGAAGTGCGCCAAGCGCCTGGGAGGTGGGCAGGACCCAAATTTATGTGCGCCAAGTGCCGGAGAACGTGTGCGGAACCCAGCTGTAAGTGCGCCAAGCGCCTGGGAACGTGTGCAGAACCCAAGTAGAAGTGCGCCAAGCGCCGGGGAACGTGTGCGGGACCCAAACAGAAGTGCGCCAAGCGCCGGGGAACGTGTGCGGGACCCAAGTAGAAGTGCGCCAAGCGCCGGGGAACGTGTGCAGGACCCAAGTAGAAGTGCGCCAAACGCCGGGGAACGTGTGCAGGACCCAAACAGAAGTGCGCCAAGCGCCGGGGAACGTGTGCGGAACCCAGCTATGAGTGCGCCAAGCGCCTGGAACGTGGGCGGGACCCAAATTTAAGTGCGCCAAGCGCCGGGAAACGTGTGCGGGACCCAAACAGAAGTGGGCCAAGCGCCGGAAACGTGTGCAGGACCCAAGTAGAAGTGCGCCAAGCGCCGGGGAACGTGTGCTAGACCCAAGCGGAAGTGCGCCAAACGCCGGGGAACGTGTGCAGGACCCAAGTAGAAGTGCGCCAGGTGCCGGAGAACGTGTGCGGGACCCATCTAGAAGTGCGCTAAGCGCCTGGAAGGTGGGCGGGACCCAAATTTAAGTGCGCCAAGCGCCGGGGAACGTGTGCGGGACCCAAACAGAAGTGCGCCAAGCGCCGGGGAACGTGTGCAGAACCCAAGTAGAAGTGCGCCAAGCGCCGGGGAACGTGTGCAGGACCCAAGTAGAAGTGCGCCAAGCGCCGGGGAACGTGTGCAGAACCCAAGTAGAAGCGCGCTAAACGCCTGGATGGTGGGCGGGACCCGAATTTATGTGCGCCAAGCGACGGGAAACGGGTGCGGTACCCAAACAGAAGGGCGCCAAGTGCCGGAGAACGTGTGCGGAACCCATCTAGAAGTGCGCTAAGCGCCTGGAAGGTGGGCGGAACCCAAATTTAAGTGCGCCAATCGCCGGGGAACGTGTGCAGGACCCAAGTAGAAGTGCGCCAAACGCCGGGTAACGTGTGCGGGACCCAAGTAGAAGTGCCCCAAGCGCCGGGGAAGGTGTGCAGGACCCAAGTAGAAGTGCGCCAAGCGCAGGGGAACGTGTGCGGGACCCAAACAGAAGTGCGCCAAGCGCCGGGGAACGTGTGCAGAACCCAACTAGAAGTGCGCCAAGCGCCGGGGAACGTGTGCAGGACCCAAGTAGAAGTGCGCCAAGCGCTGGGCAACGTATGCGGGACCCAAACAGAAGTGCGTAAGCGCCTGGAAGGTGGGCGGGACCCAAATTTAAGTGCGCCAAGCGCCGGGGAACGTGTGCAAAACCCAAGTAGAAGTGCGCCAAGCGCAGGGGAACGTGTGCAGAACCCAAGTAGAAGTGCGCCAAGCGCCGGGGAACGTGTGCGGGACCCAAACAGAAGTGCGCCAAGTGCCGGAGAACGTGTGCGGGACCCATCTAGAAGTGCGCCAAGCGCCTGGAAGGTGGGCGGGACCCGAATTTAAGTGCGCCAAGCGACGGGAAACGTGTGCGGGACCCAAACAGAAGTGCGCCAAGCGCCGGGGAACGTGTGCAGAACCCAAGTAGAAGTGCGCCAAGCGCCGGGGAACGTATGCGGGACCCAAACAGAAGTGCGCCAAGCGCCGGTGAACGTGTGCAGGACCCAAGTAGAAGTGCGCCAAGCGCAGGGGAACGTGTGCGGGACCCAAACAGAAGTGCGCCAAGCGCCGGGAAACGTGTGCAGGACCCAAACAGAAGTGCGCCAAGTGCCGGAGAACGTGTGCGGAACCCATCTAGAAGGGCGCCAAGCGCCTGGAAGGTGGGCGGGACCCAAATTTATGTGCGCCAAGCGACGGGAAACGTGTGCGGAACACAGCTATAAGTGCGCCAAGCGCCGGGGAACGTGTGCAGAACCCAAGTAGAAGTGCGCCAAGCGCAGGGGAACGTGTGCGGGACCCAAACAGAAGTGCGCCAAGCGCCGGGGAACGTGTGCAGAACCCAAGTAGAAGTGCGCCAAGCGCAGGGGAACGTGTGCGGGACCCAAACAGAAGTGCGCCAAGCGCCGGGGAACGTGTGCGGGACCCAAACAGAAGTGCGCCAAGCGCAGGGGAACGTGTGCAGAACCCAAGTAGAAGTGCGCCAAGCGCCGGGGAACGTGTGCGGGACCCAAACAGAAGTGCGCCAAGTGCCGGAGAATGTGTGCGGGACCCATCTAGAAGTGCGCCAAGCGCCTGGAAGGTGGGCGGGACCCGAATTTAAGTGCGCCAAGCGATGGGGAACGTGTGCGGGACCCAAACAGAAGTGCGCCAAGCGCCGGGGAACGTGTGCAGAACCCAAGTAGAAGTGCGCCAAGCGCAGGGGAACGTGTGCGGGACCCAAACAGAAGTGCGCCAAGCGCCGGGGAACGTGTGCAGGACCCAAGTAGAAGTGCGCCAAGCGCCTGGGAACGTGTTCAGAACCCAACTAGAAGTGCGCCAAGCGACGGGAACGTGTGCGGGACCCAAACAGAAGTGCGCCAAGCGCCGGGGAACGTATGCGGGACCCAAACAGAAGTGCGCCAAGCGCCGGTGAACGTGTGCAGGACCCAAGTAGAAGTGCGCCAAGCGCCGGGGAACGTGTGCGGGACCCAAACAGAAGTGCGCCAAGTGCCGGAGAACGTGTGCGGGACCCATCTAGAAGTGCGCCAAGCGCCTGGAAGGTGGGCGGGACCCGAATTTAAGTGCGCCAAGCGACGGGAAACGTGTGCGGGACCCAAACAGAAGTGCGCCAAGCGCCGGGGAACGTGTGCAGAACCCAAGTAGAAGTGCGCCAAGCGCCGGGGAACGTGTGCAGGACCCAAGTAGAAGTGCGCCAAACGCCGGGGAACGTGTGCAGGACCCAAGTAGAAGTGCGCCAAGCGACGGGAAGGTGTACGGGACCCAAATTTATGTGCGCCAAGCGACGGGAAACGTGCACGGGACCCAAACAGAAGTGCGCCAAGAGCCGGAGAACGTGTGCGGGACCCATCTAGAAGTGCGCTAAGCGCCTGGAAGGTGGGCGTGACCCAAATTTATGTGCGCCAAGCGCCCGGGCACGTGTGCGGGACCCAACTAGAAGTGCGCCAAGCGCCGGGGAACGTGTGCAGGACCCAAGTAGAAGTGCGCCAAGTGACGGCGAACGTGTGCAGGACCCAAACAGAAGTGCGCCATGCGACGGGAAACGTGTGCGGGACCCAAACAGAAGTGCGCAAAGCGCTGGGGAACGTGTGCAGGACCCAAATAGAAGTGCGTCAAGCGCCGGGGAACGTGTGCAGAACCCAAGTAGAAGTGCGCCAAGCGACGGGAAACGTGTGCGGAACCCAAACAGAAGTGCGCCAAGCGCCGGGGAATGTGTGCGGGACCCATCTAGAAGTGCGCTAGGCGCCTGGAAGATGGGCGGGACCCAAATTTTAGTGCGCCAAGCGCCGGGGAACGTGTGCAGAACCCAAGTATAAGTGCGCCAAGCGCCGGGGAACGTGTGCAGGACCCAAATAGAAGTGCGTCAAGCGCCGGGGAACGTGTGCAGAACCCAAGTAGAGGTGCGCCAAGCGACGGGAAACGTGTGCGGGACCCAAACAGAAATGCGCTAAGCGACGGGAAACGTGTGCGGGATCCAAGTAGAAGTGTGCCAAGCGACGGGAAACGTGTGCGGGATCCAAACAGAAGTGCGCCAAGCGCCGGAGAACGTGTGGAGGACCCAAGTAGAAGTGCGGCAAGCGCCTGGAAGGTGTGCGGGACCCAAATTTAAGTGCGCCAAGCGATGGGGAACGTGTGCGGGACCCAAACAGAAGTGCGCCAAGCGCCGGGGAACGTGTGCAGAACCCAAGTAGAAGTGCGCCAAGCGCCGGCGAACATGTGCGGGACCCAAACAGAAGTGCGCCAAGTGCCGGAGAACGTGTGCGGGACCCATCTAGAAGTGCGCCAAGCGCCTGGAAGGTGGGCGGAACCCCAATCTAAGTGCGCCAAGCGCCGGGGAACGTGTGCGGGACCCAAACAGAAGTGCGCCAAGCGCCGGGGAACGTGTGCAGAACCCAAGTAGAAGTGCGCCAAGCGCCGGGGGAACGTGTGCAGGACCAAAGAAGAAGTGCGCCAAGCGACGGGAAACGTGTGCAGAACCCAAGTAGAAGTGCGCCGAGCACCGGGGAACGTGTGCAGGACCAAAGTAGAAGTGCGCCAAATGCCGGGGAACGTGTGCAGTACCCAAGTAGAAGTGCGCCAAGCGCCGGGGAACGTGTGCGGGACCCAAGTAGAAGTGCGCCAAGCGCCGGGGAACGTGTGCAGGACCCAAGTAGAAGTGCGCCAAACGCCGGGGAACGTGTGCAGGACCCAAACAGAAGTGCGCCAAGCGCCGGGGAACGTGTGCGGGACCCATCTAGAAGTGCGCTAAGCGCCTGGAAGGTGGGCGGGACCCGAATTTAAGTGCGCCAAGCGACGGGAAACGTGTGCGGGACCCAAACAGAAGTGCGCCAAGCGCCGGGGAACGTGTGCAGAACCCAAGTAGAAGTGCGCCAAGCGCCGGGGAACGTGTGCAGGACCCAAGTAGAAGTGCGCCAAGCGCCGGTGAACGTGTGCAGGACCCAAGTAGAAGTGCGCCAAGCGCCGGGGAACGTGTGCAGGACCCAAATTTAAGTGCGCCAAGCGACGGGAAACGTGCAGGACCCAAACAGAAGTGCGCCAAGCGCCGGAGAACGTGTGCGGGACCCATCTAGAAGTGCGCAAAGCGCCTGGAAGGTGGGCGGGACCCAAATTTAAGTGCGCCAAGCGCCGGGGAACGTGTGCAAAACCCAAGTAGAAGTGCGCCAAGCGCAGGGGAACGTGTGCAGAACCCAAGTAGAAGTGCGCCAAGCGCCGGGGAACGTGTGCGGGACCCAAACAGAAGTGCGCCAAGCGCCGGGGAACGTGTGCAGGACCCAAGTAGAAGTGCGCCAAGCGCCGGGGAACGTGTGCAGGACCCAAGTAGAAGTGCGCCAAGCGCCGGGGAACGTGTGCAGGACCCAAGTAGAAGTGCGCCAAGCGACGGGAAACGTGTGCGGGACCCAAACAGAAAAGCGCCAAGCGTAGGGAACGTGTGCGGGACCCATCTAGAAGTGCGCTAAGCCCCTGGAAGGTGGGCGGGACCCAGATTTAAGTGCGCCAAGCGCCGGGGAACGTGTGCAGGACCCAAGTAGAAGTGCGCCAAGCGCCGGGGAACGTGTGCAGGACCCAAGTAGAAGTGCGCCAAGCGACGGGGAACGTGTGCGGGACCCAAACAGAAGTGCGCCAAGCGCCGGGGAACGTGTGCGGGACCCAAACAGAAGTGCGCCAAGCGCCGGGAAACGTGTGCAGAACCCAAGTAGAAGTGCGCCAAGCGCCGGGGAACGTGTGCAGGACCCAAACAGAAGTGCGCCAAGCGCCGGAGAACGTGTGCGGGACCCATCTAGAAGTGCGCCAAGCGCCTGGAAGGTGGGCGGGACCCAAATCTAAGTGCGCCAAGCGCCGGGGAACGTGTGGGGGACCCAAACGGAAGTGCGCCAAGCGCCGGGGAACGTGTGCAGAACCCAAGTAGAAGTGCGCCAAGCACCGGGGAACGTGTGCAGGACCCAAGTAGAAGTGCGCCAAGCGCCGGGGAACGTGTGCAGGACCCAAGTAGAAGTGCGCCAAGCGCCGGGGAACGTGTGCAGGACCCAAGTAGAAGTGCGCCAAGCGACGGGAAACGTGTGCGGGACCCAAACAGAAGTGCGCCAAGCGCCGGGGAACGTGTGCAAGACCCAACTAGAAGTGCGCCGAGCGCCAGGAACATGTGCGGAACCCAGCTATAAGTGCGCCAAGCGCCGGGGGACGTGCACGGGACCCAAACAGAAGTGCGCCAAGTGCCGGAGAACGTGTGCGGGACCCATCTAGAAGTGCGCTAAGCGCCTGGAAGGTGGGCGGGACCCGAATTTAAGGGCGCCAAGCGATGGGAAATGTGTGCAGGACCCAAACAGAAGTGCGCCAAGCGCCGGGGAACGTGTACAGAACCCAAGTAGAAGTGCGCCAAGCGCAGGGGAACGTGTGCGGGACCCAAACAGAAGTGCGCCAAGCGCCGGGGAACTTGTGCAGGACCCAAGTAGAAGTGCGCCAAGCGACGGGAGGTGTACGGGACCCAAATTTATGTGCGCCAAGCGACGGGAAACGTGTGCGGGACCCAAACAGAAGTGCGCCAAGCGCCGGGGAACGTGTGCAGAACCCAAGTAGAAGTGCGCCAAGCGCCGGGGAACGTGTGCAGGACCCAAGTAGAAGTGCGCCAAGCGCCGGGGAACGTGTGCAGAACCCAAGTAGAAGTGCGCCAAGCGCCGGGGAACGTGTGCAGGACCCAAGTAGAAGTGCGCCAAACGCCGGGAAACGTGTGCAGGACCCAAACAGAAGTGCGCCAAGCGCCGGGGAACGTGTGCAGGACCCAAGTAGAAGTGCGCCAAGCTCCGGGAACGTGTGCAGGACCCAAGTAGAAGTGCGCCAAGCGACGGGAAACGGGTGCGGTACCCAAACAGAAGGGCGCCAAGTGCCGGAGAACGTGTGCGGGACCCATCTAGAAGTGCGCTAAGCGCCTGGAAGGTGGGCGGGACCCGAATTTAAGTGCGCCAAGCGACGGGAAACGTGTGCGGGACCCAAACAGAAGTGCGCCAAGCGCCGGGGAACGTGTGCAGAACTCAAGCAGAAGTGCGCCGAGCACCAGGAAGGTGTGCAGAACCCAAGTAGAAGTGCGCCAAGCACCGGAGAACGTGTGCAGGACCCAAGTAGAGGTGCGCCAAGCGCCGGGGAACGTGTGCGGGACCCAAATTTATGTGCGCCAAGCGACGGGAAACGTGCACGGGACCCGAACAGAAGTGCGCCAAGCGCCGGAGAACGTGTGCGGGACCCATCTAGAAGTGCGTAAGCGCTTGGAAGGTGGGCGGGACCCAAATTTAAGAGCGCCAAGCGCCGGGGAACGTGTGCAGAACACAAGTAGAAGTGCGCCAAGCGCCGGGGAACGTGTGCGGGACCCAAACAGCAGTGCGCCAAGTGCCGGAGAACGTGTGCAGGACCCAAGTAGAAGTGCGCCAAGCGCCTGGGAACGTGTGCGGGACCCAAACAGAAGTGCGCCAAGCGCCGGGAACGTGTGCGGGACCCAAACAGAAGTGCGCCAAGCGCCGGGGAACGTGTGCAGGACCCAAGTAGAAGTGCGCCAAGCGCCTGGGAACGTGTTCAGAACCCAACTAGAAGTGCGCCAAGCGCTGGGCAACGTATGCGGGACCCAAACAGAAATGCGTAAGCGCCTGGAAGGTGGGCGGGACCCAAATTTAAGTGCGCCAAGCGCCGGGGAACGTGTGCAAAACCCAAGTAGAAGTGCGCCAAGCGCAGGGGAACGTGTGCAGAACCCAAGTAGAAGTGCGCCAAGCGCCGGGGAACGTGTGCAGAACCCAAGTAGAAGTGCGCCAAGCGCAGGGGAACGTGTGCGGGACCCAAACAGAAGTGCGCCAAGCGCCGGGGAACGTGTGCAGAACCCAAGTAGAAGTGCGCCAAGCGCAGGGGAACGTGTGCGGGACCCAAACAGAAGTGCGCCAAGCGCCGGGGAACGTGTGCAGGACCCAAGTAGAAGTGCGCCAAGCGCCTGGGAACGTGTGCAGAACCCAAGTTGAAGTGCGCCAAGCGCCGGGGAACGTGTGCGGGACCCAAACAGAAGTGCGCCAAGCGCCGGGGAACGTGTGCAGGACCAAAGTAGAAGTGCACCAAGCGACGGGAAGTTGCACGGGACCCAAACAAAAGTGCGCCAAATGCCGGAGAACGTGTGCGGGACCCATCTAGAAGTGCGCTAAGCGCCTGGAAGGTGGGCGGGACCCGAATTTAAGTGCGCCAAGTGCCGGGGAACGTGTGGGGGACCCAAACGGAAGTGCGCCAAGCGCCGGGGAACGTGTGCAGAACCCAAGTAGAAGTGCGCCAAGCGCCGGAAACGTGTGCAGGACCCAAGTAGAGGTGCGCTAAGCGCCGAGGAACGTGTGCAAAACCCAAGTAGAAGTGCGCCAAGCGCCGGGGAACGTGTGCAGGACCCAAGAAGAAGTGCGCCAAGCGCCGGGAAACGTGTGCGGGACCCAAACAGAAGTGCGCCAAGCGCCTGGGAACGTGTGCAGAACCCAAGTAGAAGTGCGCCAAGCGCCGGGGAACGTGTGCAGGACCCAAGTAGAAGTGCGCCAAGCGCCGGGGAACGTGTGCAGAACCCAAGTAGAAGTGCGCCAAGCGCCGGGGAACGTGTGCAGGACCCAAGTAGAAGAGCGCTAAGCGCCTGGAAGGTGGGCGGGACCCGAATTTAAGTGCGCCAAGCGACGGGAAACGTGTGCGGGACCCAAACAGAAGTGCGCCAAGCGCCGGGGAACGTGTGCAGGACCCAAGTAGAAGTGCGCCAAGCGACGAGCAACGTATGCAGGACCCAAGTAGAAGTGCGCCAAGTGCCGGGGAACGTGTGCGGGACCCATCTAGAAGTGCGCCAAGCGCCGGGAAGGTGTGCGGGACCCAAATTTATGTGCGCCAAGCGACGGGAAACGTGCACGGGACCCAAACAGAAGTGCGCCAAGTGCCGGAGAACGTGTGCGGGACCCATCTAGAAGTGCGCTAAGCGCCTGGAAGGTGGGCGGGACCCGAATTTAAGTGCGCCAAGCGACGGGGAACGTGTGCAGGACCCAAGTAGAAGTGCGCCAAGCGCCGGGGAACGTGTGCAGAACCCAAGTAGAAGTGCGCCAAGCGCCGGGGAACGTGAGCGGGACCCAACTAGAAGTGCGCCGAGCGACGGGAAACGTGTGCGGGACCCAAACAGAAGTGCGCCAAGCGCCGGGGAACGTGTGCGGGACCCAAGTAGAAGTGCGCCAAGCGCCGGGGAACGTGTGCAGAACACAAGTAGAAGTGCGCCAAGCGCCGGGGAACGTATGCGGGACCCGAACAGAAGTGCGCCAAGCGCCGGAGAACGTGTGCGGGACCCATCTAGAAGTGCGCTAAGCGCCTGGAAGGTGGGCGGGACCCAAATTTAAGTGCGCCAAGCGCCGGGGAACGTGTGCGGGACCCAAGTAGAAGTGCGCCAAGCGCCGGGGAACGTGTGCAGGACCCAAGTAGAAGTGCGCCAAGCGCCGGGGAACGTGTGCAGAACCCAAGTAGAAGTGCGCCAAGCGCCGGGGAACGTGTGCAGGACCCAAGTAGAAGTGCGCCAAGCGACGGGAAACGTGTGCGGGACCCAAACAGAAGTGCGCCAAGCGCCGGGGAACGTGTGCAGAACCCACGTAGAAGTGCGCCACGCGCCGGGGAACGTGTGCGGGACCCATCTAGAAGTGCGCTAAGCGCCTGGAAGGTGGGCGGGACCCAAATTTAAGTGCGCCAAGAGCCGGGGAACGTGTGCGGGACCCAAACAGAAGTGCGCCAAACGCCGGGGAACGTGTGCGGGACCCAGTTATAAGTGCGCCAAGCGCCGGGGAACGTGTGCAGAACCCAAGTAGAGGTGCGCCAAGCGCCGGGGAACGTGTGCAGGAGCCAAGTAGAAGTGCGCCAAGCGCCAGGGAACGTGTGCAGGACCCAAGTAGAAGTGCGCCAAGCGAAGGGAAACGTGTGCGGGACCCAAACAGAAGTGCGCCAAGCGCCGGGGAACGTGTGCAGGACCCAAGTAGAAGTGCGCCAAGCGCCGAAGAACGTGTGCATCACTCAAGTAGAAGTGCGCCAAGCGACGGGAAACGTGTGCGGGACCCAAACAGAAGTGCGCCAAGCGCCGGGGAACGTGTGCAGGACCCAAGTAGAAGTGCGCCAAGCGACGGGAAGGTGTACGGGACCCAAATTTATGTGCGCCAAGCGACGGGAAACGTGTGCGGGACCCAAACAGAAGTGCGCCAAGCGCCGGGGAACGTGTGCAGAACCCAAGTAGAAGTGCGCCAAGCGCCGGGGAACGTGTGCAGGACCCAAGTAGAAGTGCGCCAAGCGCCGGGGAACGTGTGCAGGACCCAAGTAGAAGTGCGCCAAACGACGGGAAGGTGTACGGGACTCAAATTTATGAGCGCCAAGCGACGGGAAACGGGTGCGGTACCCAAACAGAAGGGCGCCAAGTGCCGGAGAACGTGTGCGGAACCCATCTAGAAGTGCGCTAAGCGCCTGGAAGGTGGGCGGGACCCAAATTTAAGTGCGCCAAGCGCCGGGGAACGTGTGCAGAACCCAAGTAGAAGTGCGCCAAGCGCCGGGGAACGTGTGCAGGACCCAAGTAGAAGTGCGCCAAGCGCCGGGGAACGTGTGCGGGACCCAAACAGAAGTGCGCCAAGCGCCGGGGAACGTGTGCGGGACCCAAGTAGAAGTGCGCCAAGCGCCGGGGAACGTGTGCAGGACCCAAGTAGAAGTGCGCCAAACGCCGGGGAACGTGTGCAGGACCCAAGTAGAAGTGCGCCAAGCGACGGGAAGGTGTACGGGACCCAAATTTATGTGCGCCAAGCGACGGGAAACGTGCACGGGACCCAAACAGAAGTGCGCCAAGTGCCGGAGAACGTGTGCGGGACCCATCTAGAAGTGCGCTAAGCGCCTGGAAGGTGGGCGGGACCCGAATTTATGTGCGCCAAGCGACGGGAACATGTGCAGGACCCAAGTAGAAGTGCGCCAAACGCCGGGGAACGTGTGCAGGACCCAAGTAGAAGTGCGCCAAGCGACGAGAAACGTGTGCGGGACCCAAACAGAAGTGCGCCAAGCGACGAGAAACGTGTGCGGGACCCGAACAGAAGTGCGCCAAGCGCCTGGGAACGTGTGCGGGACCCAAACAGAAGTGCGCCAAACGCCGGGGAACGTGTGCGGGACCCAGTTATAAGTGCGCCAAGCGCCGGGGAACGTGTGCAGAACCCAAGTAGAGGTGCGCCAAGCGCCGGGGAACGTGTGCAGGACCCAAGTAGAAGTGCGCCAAGCGCCGGGGATCGTGTGCAGGACCCAAGTAGAAGTGCGCCAAGCGCCGAAGAACGCGTGCAGGACCCAAGTAGAAGTGCGCCAAGCGACGGGAAGGTGTACGGGACCCAAATTTATGTGCGCCAAGCGACGGGAAACGGGTGCGGTACCCAAACAGAAGGGCGCCAAGTGCCGGAGAACGTGTGCGGAACCCATCTAGAAGTGCGCTAAGCGCCTGGAAGGTGGGCGGAACCCAAATTTATGTGCGCCAAGCGACGGGAACATGTGCGGGACCCAGCTATAAGTGCGACAAGCGCCGGGGAACGTGTGCAGGACCCACGTAGAAGTGTGCCAAGCGGAGGGAAACGTGTGCGGGACCCAAACAGAAGTGCGCCAAGCGCCGGGGATCGTGTGCAGGACCCAAGTAGAAGTGCGCCAAGCGCCGAAGAATGCGTGCAGGACACATCTAGAAGTGCGCCAAGCGCCGGGAAACGTGCACGGGACCCAAACAGAAGTGCGCCAAGTGCCGGAGAACGTGTGCGGGACCCATCTAGAAGTGCGCTAAGCGCCTGGAAGGTGGGCGGGACCCGAATTTAAGTGCGCCAAGCGACGGGAAACGTGTGCGGGACCCAAACAGAAGTGCGCCAAGCGCCGGGGAACGTGTGCAGAACCCAAGTAGAAGTGCGCCAAGCGCCGGGGAACGTGTGCAGGACCCAAGTAGAAGTGCGCCAAGCGCCGGGGAACGTGTGCAGGACCCAAGTAGAAGTGCGCCAAGCGACGGGAAGGTGTACGGGACCCAAATTTATGTGCGCCAAGCGACGGGAAACGTGCACGGGACCCAAACAGAAGTGCGCCAAGTGCCGGAGAACGTGTGCGGGACCCATCTAGAAGTGCGCTAAGCGCCTGGAAGGTGGGCGTGACCCGAATTTATGTGCGCCAAGCGCCGGGGAACGTGTGCAGAACCCAAGTAGAAGTGCGCCAAGCGCCGGGGAACGCGTGCAGGACCCAAGTAGAAGTGCGCCAAGCGCTGGGCAAGGTATGCGGGACCCAATCAGAAGTGCGCCAAGCGCCTGGAAGGTGGGCGGGACCCAAATTTAAGTGCGCCAAGCGCCGGGGAACGTGTGCGGGACCCAAACAGAAGTGCGCCAAGCGCCGGGGAACGTGTGCGGAACCCAGCTATAAGTGCGCCAAGCGCCGGGGAACGTGTGCAGAACCCAAGTAGAAGTGCGCCAAGCGCCGGGGAACGTGTGCGGGACCCAAGTAGAAGTGCGCCAAGCGCCGGGGAACGTGTGCAGGACCCAAACAGAAGTGCGCCAAGCGCCGGGGAACGTGTGCGGGACCCAAGTAGAAGTGCGCCAAGCGCCGGGAAGGTGTACGGGACCCAAATTTATGTGCGCCAAGCGACGGGAAACGTGCACGGGACCCAAACAGAAGTGCGCCAAGTGCCGGAGAACGTGTGCGGGACCCATCTAGAAGTGCGCTAAGCGCCTGGAAGGTGGGCGGGACCCGAATTTATGTGCGCCAAGCGACGGGGAACGTGTGCGGGACCCAAACAGAAGTGCGCCAAGCGCCGGGGAACGTGTGCAGAACCCAAGTAGAAGTGCGCCAAGCGCCGGGGAACGTGTGCAGAACCCAAGTAGAAGTGCGCCAAGCGACGGGAAATGTGCACGGGACCCAAACAGAAGTGCGCCAAGTGCCGGAGAACGTGTGCGAGACCCAACGAGAAGTGCGCCAAGCGCCGGGGAACGTGTGCAGGACCAAAGTAGAAGTGCACCAAGCGACGGGAAGTTGCACGGGACCCAAACAAAAGTGCGCCAAATGCCGGAGAACGTGTGCGGGACCCATCTAGAAGTGCGCCAAGCGCCGGGGAACGTGTGCGGGACCCAAACAGAAGTGCGCCAAGCGCCGGGGAACGTGTGCAGAACCCAAGTAGAAGTGCGCCAAGCGCCGGGGAACGTGTGCAGGACCCAAGTAGAAGTGCGCCAAGCGCCGGGGAACGTGTGCGGGACCCATCTAGAAGTGCGCCAAGCGCCGGGGAACGTGTGCAGGACCCAAATTTAAGAGCGCCAAGCGCCGGGGAACGTGTGCAGAACACAAGTAGAAGTGCGCCAAGCGCCGGGGAACGTGTGCGGGACCCAAACAGCAGTGCGCCAAGTGCCGGAGAACGTGTGTGGGACCCATCTAGAAGTGCGCTAAGCGCCTGGAATGTGGGCGGGACCCAAATTTATGTGAGCCAAGCGACGGGAAACGTGCACGGGACCCAAACAGAAGTGCGCCAAGCGCAGGGGAACGTGTGCAGGACCCAAATAGAAGTGCGCCGAGCGCCGGGGAACGTGTGCAGGACCCAAGTAGAAGTGCGCCAAGCGCCGGGGAACGTGTGCGGGACCCAAACAGAAGTGCGCCAAGCGCCGGGGAACGTGTGCAGAACCCAAGTAGAAGTGCGCCAAGCGCCGGGGAACGTGTGCAGGACCCAAACAGAAGTGCGCCAAGCGCCGGGGAACGTGTGCGGAACCCAGCTATAAGTGCGCCAAGCGCCTGGGAACGTGTGCAGAACCCAAGTAGAAGTGCGCCAAGCGCCGGGGAACGTGTGCAGGACCCAAGTAGAAGTGCGCCAAGCGCTGGGAAATGTGCACGGGACCCAAACAGAAGTGCGCCAAGTGCCGGAGAACGTGTGCGGGACCCATCTAGAAGTGCGCTAAGCGCCTGGAAGGTGGGCGGGACCCAAATTTAAGTGCGCCAAGCGCCGGGGAACGTGTGCGGGACCCAAACAGAAGTGCGCCAAGCGCCGGGGAACGTGTGCAGAACCCAAGTAGAAGTGCGCCAAGCGCCGGGGAACGTGTGCAGGACCCAAGTAGAAGTGCGCCAAGCGCCGGGGAACGTGTGCAGGACCCAAGTAGAAGTGCGCCAAGCGACGGGAAGGTGTACGGGACCCAAATTTATGTGCGCCAAGCGACGGGAAACGGGTGCGGTACCCAAACAGAAGGGCGCCAAGTGCCGGAGAACGTGTGCGGAACCCATCTAGAAGTGCGCTAAGCGCCTGGAAGGTGGGCGGGACCCAAATTTATGTGCGCCAAGCGACGGGAACATGTGCGGAACCCAGCTATAAGTGCGCCAAGCGCCGGAGAACGTGTGCAGAACCCAAGTAGAAGTGCGCCAAGCGACGGGAAACGTGCACGGGACCCAAACAGAAGTGCGCCAAGTGCCGGAGAACGTGTGCGGGACCCAAGTAGAAGTGCGCCAAGCGCCGGGGAACGTGTGCAGGACCCAAGTAGAAGTGCGCCAAGCGACGGGAAACGGGTGCGGTACCCAAACAGAAGGGCGCCAAGTGCCGGAGAACGTGTGCGGAACCCATCTAGAAGTGCGCTAAGCGCCTGGAATGTGGGCGGGACCCAAATTTAAGTGCGCCAAGCGCCGGGGAACGTGTGCGGGACCCAAACAGAAGTGCGCCAAGCGCCGGGGAACGTGTGCAGAACCCAAGTAGAAGTGCGCCAAGCGCCGGGGAACGTGTGCAGGACCCAAGTAGAAGTGCGCCAAACGCCGGGGAACGTGTGCAGGACCCAAGTAGAAGTGCGCCAAGCGACGGGAAGGTGTACGGGACCCAAATTTATGTGCGCCAAGCGACGGGAAACGTGCACGGGACCCAAACAAAAGTGCGCCAAGTGCCGGAGAACGTGTGCGGGACCCATCTAGAAGTGCGCTAAGCGCCTGGAAGGTGGGCGGGACCCGAATTTATGTGCGCCAAGCGACGGGAACATGTGCGGAACCCAGCTATAAGTGCGCCAAGCGCCGGGGAACGTGTGCAGAACCCAAGTAGAAGTGCGCCAAGCGACGGGAAACGTGTGCGGGACCCAAACAGAAGTGCGCCAAGCGCCGGGGAACGTGTGCAGGACCCAAGTAGAAGTGCGCCAAGCGCCGGGGAACGTGTGCAGGACCCAAGTAGAAGTGCGCCAAGCGACGGGAAACGTGTGCGGGACCCAAACAGAAGTGCGCCAAGCGCCGGGGAACGTGTGCGGGACCCAAACAGAAGTGCGCCAAGCGCCGGGAACGTGTGCGGGACCCAAATTTAAGTGCGCCAAGCGCCGGGGAACGTGTGCGGGACCCAAACAGAAGTGCGCCAAGCGCCGGGGAACGTGTGCAGAACCCAAGTAGAAGTGCGCCAAGCGCCGGGGAACGTGTGCAGGACCCAAGTAGAAGTGCGCCAAACGCCGGGGAACGTGTGCAGGACCCAAGTAGAAGTGCGCCAAGCGACGGGAAGGTGTACGGGACCCAAATTTATGTGCGCCAAGCGACGGGAAACGTGCACGGGACCCAAACAAAAGTGCGCCAAGTGCCGGAGAACGTGTGCGGGACCCATCTAGAAGTGCGCTAAGCGTCTGGAAGGTGGGCGGGACCCGAATTTATGTGCGCCAAGCGACGGGAACATGTGCGGAACCCAGCTATAAGTGCGCCAAGCGCCGGGGAACGTGTGCAGAACCCAAGTAGAAGTGCGCCAAGCGACGGGAAATGTGACCGGGACCCAAACAGAAGTGCGCCAAGTGCCGGAGAACGTGTGCGAGACCCAACGAGAAGTGCGCCAAGCGCCGAAGAACGTGTGCAGGACCCAACTAGAAGTGCGCCAAGCGACGGGAAACGTGTGCGGGACCCAAACAGAAGTGCGCCAAGCGCCGGGGAACGTGTGCAGAACCCAAGTAGAAGTGCGCCAAGCGCCGGGGAACGTGTGCAGGACCCAAGTAGAAGTGCGCCAAGTGCCGGAGAACGTGTGCGGGACCCATCTAGAAGTGCGCCAAGCGCCGGGGAACGTGTGCAGAACCCAAGTAGAAGTGCGCCAAGCGCCGGGGAACGTGTGCAGGACCCAAGTAGAAGTGCGCCAAGCGCTGGGCAACGTATGCGGGACCCAAACAGAAGGGCGCCAAGTGCCGGAGAACGTGTGCGGGACCCATCTAGAAGTGCGCTAAGCGCCTGGAAGGTGGGCGGGACCCAAATTTAAGTGCGCCAAGCGCCGGGGAACGTGTGCGGGACCCAAACAGAAGTGCGCCAAGCGCCGGGGAACGTGTGCAGAACCCAAGTAGAAGTGCGCCAAGCGCCGGGGAACGTGTGCAGGACCCAAGTAGAAGTGCGCCAAACGCCGGGGAACGTGTGCAGGACCCAAGTAGAAGTGCGCCAAGCGATGGGAAGGTGTACGGGACCCAAATTTATGTGCGCCAAGCGACGGGAAACGTGAACGGGACCCAAACAGAAGTGCGCCAAGAGCCGGAGAACGTGTGCGGGACCCATCTAGAAGTGCGCTAAGCGCCTGGAAGGTGGGCGTGACCCGAATTTATGTGCGCCAAGCGACGGGAACATGTGCGGAACCCAGCTATAAGTGCGCCAAGCGCCGGGGAACGTGTGCAGAACCCAAGTAGAAGTGCGCCAAGCGACGGGAAATGTGCACGGGACCCAAACAGAAGTGCGCCAAGTGCCGGAGAACGTGTGCGAGACCCAACGAGAAGTGCGCCAAGCGCCGAAGAACGTGTGCAGGACCCAACTAGAAGTGCGCCAAGCGACGGGAAATGTGCACGGGACCCAAACAGAAGTGCGCCAAGTGCCGGAGAACGTGTGCGGGACCCATCTAGAAGTGCGCTAAACGCCTGGATGGTGGGCGGGACCCGAATTTAAGTGCGCCAAGCGACGGGAAACGTGTGCGGGACCCAAACAGAAGTGCGCCAAGCGCCGGGGAACGTGTGCAGAACCCAAGTAGAAGTGCGCCAAGCGCCGGGGAACGTGTGCAGGACCCAAGTAGAAGTGCGCCAAACGCCGGGGAACGTGTGCAGGACCCAAGTAGAAGTGCGCCAAGCGACGGGAAGGTGTACGGGACCCAAATTTATGTGCGCCAAGCGACGGGAAACGTGCACGGGACCCAAACAGAAGTGCGCCAAGTGCCGGAGAACGTGTGCGGGACCCATCTAGAAGTGCGCTAAGCGCCTGGAAGGTGGGCGTGACCCGAATTTATGTGCGCCAAGCGACGGGAACATGTGCGGAACCCAGCTATAAGTGCGCCAAGCGCCGGGGAACGTGTGCAGAACCCAAGTAGAAGTGCGCCAAGCGACGGGAAATGTGCACGGGACCCAAACAGAAGTGCGCCAAGTGCCGGAGAACGTGTGCGAGACCCAACGAGAAGTGCGCCAAGCGCCGAAGAACGTGTGCAGGACCCAACTAGAAGTGCGCCAAGCGACGGGAAACGTGTGCGGGACCCAAACAGAAGTGCGCCAAGCGCCGGGGAACGTGTGCAGAACCCAAGTAGAAGTGCGCCAAGCGCCGGGAACGTGTGCGGGACCCAACTATTAGTGCGCCGAGCGCCAGGAACGTGTTCGGAACCCAGCTATAAGTGCGCCAAGCGCCGGGGAACGTGTGCAGAACCCAAGTAGAAGTGCGCCAAGCGCCGGGGAACGTGTGCAGAACCCAAGTAAAAGTGCGCCAAGCGACGGGAAACGTGTGCGGGACCCAAACAGAAGTGCGCCAAGTGCCGGAGAACGTGTGCGGGACCCATCTAGAAGTGCGCTAAGCGCCTGGAAGGTGGGCGGGACCCAAATTTAAGTGCGCCAAGCGCCGGGGAACGTGTGCGGGACCCAAACAGAAGTGCGCCAAGCGCCGGGGAACGTGTGCAGAACCCAAGTAGAAGTGCGCCAAGCGCCGGGGAACGTGTGCAGAACCCAAGTAGAAGTGCGCCAAGCGCCGGGGAACGTGTGCAGGACCCAAGTAGAGGTGCGCCAAGCGCCGGGAAGGTGTGCGGGACCCAAATTTATGTGCGCCAAGCGACGGGAAACGTGCACGGGACCCAAACAGAAGTGCGCCAAGTGCCGGAGAACGTGTGCGGGACCCATCTAGAAGTGCGCTAAGCGCCTGGAAGGTGGGCGGGACCCGAATTTATGTGGGCCAAGCGAGGGGAAGCGTGTACGTGACCCAAACAGAAGTGCGCCAAGCGCCGGGGAACGTGTGCAGAACCCAACTAGAAGTGCGCCAAGCGCCAAAGAACGCGTGCAGGACCCAAGTAGAAGTGCGCCAAGCACCGAAGAACGCGTGCAGGACCCAAACAGAAGTGCGCCAAGTGCCGGAGAACGTGTGCGGGACCCATCTATAAGTGCGCTAAGCGCCTGGAAGGTGGGCGGGACCCGAATTTAAGTGCGCCAAGCGACGGGAAACGTGTGCGGGACCCAAACAGAAGTGCGCCAAGCGCCGGGGAACGTGTGCAGAACCCAAGTAGAAGTGCGCCAAGCGCCGGGGAACGTGTGCGGGACCCAAGTAGAAGTGCGCCAAACGCCGGGGAACGTGTGCAGGATCCAAGTAGAAGTGCGCCAAGCGACGGGAAGGTGTACGGAACCCAAATTTATGTGCGCCAAGCGACGGGAAACGTGCACGGGACCCGAACAGAAGTGCGCCAAGAGCCGAAGAACGTGTGCTGGACGCCAAGCGCCGGGGAACGTGTGCAGGACCCAAGTAGAAGTGCGCCAAGCGACGGGAAACGTGTGCGGGACCCAAACAGAAGTGCGCCAAGCGCCGGGGAACGTGTGCAGAACCCAAGTAGAAGTGCGCCAAGCGCCGGGGAACGTGTGCAGGACCCAAGTAGAAGTGCGCCAAGCGCCGGGGAACGTGTGCGGGACCCAAACAGAAGTGCGCCAAGCGCCGGGGAACGTGTGCAGAACCCAAGTAGAAGTGCGCCAAGCGCCGGGGAACGTGGGCGGGACCCAAATTTAAGTGCGCCAAGCGCCGGGGAACGTGTGCGGGACCCAAACAGAAGTGCGCCAAGCGCCGGGGAACGTGTGCAGAACCCAAGTAGAAGTGCGCCAAGCGCCGGGGAACGTGTGCAGGACCCAAGTAGAAGTGCGCCAAGCGCCGGGGAACGTGTGCAGGACCCAAGTAGAAGTGCGCCAAGCGATGGGAAGGTGTACGGGACCCAAATTTATGTGCGCCAAGCGACGGGAAACGTGCACGGGACCCAAACAGAAGTGCGCCAAGAGCCGGAGAACGTGTGCGGGACCCATCTAGAAGTGCGCTAAGCGCCTGGAAGGTGGGCGTGACCCGAATTTATGTGCGCCAAGCGACGGGAACATGTGCGGAACCCAGCTATAAGTGCGCCAAGCGCCGGGGAACGTGTGCAGAACCCAAGTAGAAGTGCGCCAAGCGACGGGAAATGTGCACGGGACCCAAACAGAAGTGCGCCAAGTGCCGGAGAACGTGTGCGAGACCCAACGAGAAGTGCGCCAAGCGCCGAAGAACGTGTGCAGGACCCAACTAGAAGTGCGCCAAGCGACGGGAAATGTGCACGGGACCCAAACAGAAGTGCGCCAAGCGCCGGGGAACGTGTGCGGGACCCAAACAGAAGTGCGCCAAGCGCCTGGAAGGTGGGCGGGACCCGAATTTAAGTGCGCCAAGCGACGGGAAACGTGTGCGGGACCCAAACAGAAGTGCGCCAAGCGCCGGGGAACGTGTGCAGAACCCAAGTAGAAGTGCGCCAAGCGCCGGGGAACGTGAGCGGGACCCAACTAGAAGTGCGCCAAGCGACGGGAAACGTGTGCGGGACCCAAACAAAAGTTCGCCAAGCGCCTGGGAACGTGTGCAGAACACAAGTAGAAGTGCGCCCAACGCCGGGGAACGTGTGCAGGACCCAAACAGAAGTGCGCCAAGCGCCGGGGAACGTGTGCGGAACCCAAACAGAAGTGCGCCAAGCGCCGGAGAACGTCTGCGGGACTCATCTAGAAGTGCGCCAAGCGACGGGAATGTGTACGGGACCCAAATTTATGTGCGCGAAGCGCCGGGGAACGTGTGCAGAACCCAAGTAGAAGTGCGCCAAGCGACGGGAAGGTGTACGCGGCCCAAATTTATGTGCGCCAAGCGACGGGAAACGTGTGCGGGACCCAAACAGAAGTGCGCCAAGCGCCGGGGAACGTGTGCGGGACCCAACTAGAAGTGCGCTAAGCGCCTGGAAGGTGGGCGGGACCCGAATTTATGTGCGCCAAGCGACGGGAACATGTGCGGAAACCAGCTATAAGTGCGTCAGGCGCCGGGGAACGTGTGCAGAACCCAAGTGGAAGTGCGCCAAGCGACGGGAAACGTGTGCGGGACCCAAACAGAAGTGCGCCAAGCGCCGGGGAACGTGTGCAGAACCCAAGTAGAAGTGCGCCAAGCGCCGGGGAACGTGAGCGGGACCCAAGTAGAGGTGCGCCAAGCGCCGGGGAACGTGTGCTGGACCCAAACAGAAATGCGCCAAGCGCCGGAGAACGTCTGCGGGACCCATCTAGAAGTGGGCTAAGCGCCTGGTAGGTGGGCGGGACCCAAATTTAAGTGCGCCAAGCGACGGAGAACGTGTGCGGGACCCAAACAGAAGTGCGCCAAGCGCCGGGGAACGTGTGCAGAACCCAAGTAGAAGTGCGCCAAGCGCCGGGGAACGTGTGCAGGACCCAAGTAGAAGTGCGCCAAACGCCGGGGAACGTGTGCAGGACCCAAGTAGAAGTGCGCCAAGCGACGGGAAGGTGTACGGGACCCAAATTTATGTGCGCCAAGCGACGGGAAACGTGCACGGGACCCAAACAGAAGTGCGCCAAGCGCCGGGGAACGTGTGCAGGACCCAAACAGAAGTGCGCTAAGCGTCTGGAAGGTGGGCGGGACCCGAATTTATGTGCGCCAAGCGACGGGAACATGTGCGGAACCCAGCTATAAGTGCGCCAAGCGCCGGGGAACGTGTGCAGAACCCAAGTAGAAGTGCGCCAAGCGCCGGGGAACGTGAGCGGGACCCAAGTAGAAGTGCGCCAAGCGCCGGAGAACGTGTGCGAGACCCAACGAGAAGTGCGCCAAGCGCCGAAGAACGTGTGCAGGACCCAACTAGAAGTGCGCCAAGCGACGGGAAATGTGCACGGGACCCAAACAGAAGTGCGCCAAGTGCCGGAGAACGTGTGCGGGACCCATCTAGAAGTGCGCTAAGCGCCTGGAAGGTGGGCGGGACCCAAATTTAAGTGCGCCAAGCGACGGGAAACGTGTGCGGGACCCAAACAGAAGTGCGCCAAGCGCCGGGGAACGTGTGCAGAACCCAAGTAGAAGTGCGCCAAGCGCCGGGGAACGTATGCGGGACCCAAACAGAAGTGCGCCAAGCGCCGGGGAACGTGTGCAGGACCCAAGTAGAAGTGCGCCAAGCGCCGGGAAGGTGTGCGGGACCCAAATTTATGTGCGCCAAGCGACGGGAAACGTGCACGGGACCCAAACAGAAGTGCGCCAAGTGCCGGAGAACGTGTGCGGGACCCATCTAGAAGTGCGCTAAGCGCCTGGAAGGTGGGCGGGACCCGAATTTAAGTGCGCCAAGCGACGGGGAACGTGTGCGGGACCCAAGTAGAAGTGCGCCAAGCGCCGGGGAACGTGTGCAGGACCCAAGTAGAAGTGCGCCAAGCGCCGGGGAACGTGTGCGGGACCCAAACAGAGGTGCGCCAAGCGCCGGGGAACGTGTGCAGGACCCAAATAGAAGTGCGCCAAGCGCCGGGGAAAGTGTGCGGGGCCCGAACAGAAGTGCGCCAAGCGCCGGGGAACGTGTGCGGGACCCATCTAGAAGTGCGCTAAGCGCCTGGAAGGTGGGCGGGACCCAGATTTGAGTGCGCCAAGCGACGGGAAACGTGTGCGGGACCCAAATAGAAGTGCGCCAAGCGCCGGGGAACGTGTGCAGAACCCAAGTAGAAGTGCGCGAAGCGCCGGGGAACGTGTGCAGGACCCAAGTAGAAGTGCGCCAAGCGCCAGGAACATGTGCGGGACCCAAACAGAAGTGCGCCAAGCGCCGGGGAACGTGTGCAGGATCCAAGTAGAAGTGCGCCAAGCGCCGTGGAACGTGTGCAGAACCCAAGTAGAAGTGCGCCAAGCGACGGGAAACGTGTGCGGGACCCAAACAGAAGGGCGGCAAGGGCCGGGGAACGTGAGCGGGACCCATCTAGAAGTGCGCTAAACGCCTGGAAGGTGGGCGGGACCCAAATTTAAGTGCGACAAGCGCCGGGAAGGTGTGCGGGCCCCAAACGGAGGTGCGCCAAGCGCCTGGGAACGTGTGCAGGACCCAAGTAGAAGTGCGCCAAGCGACGGGAAGGTGTACGCGGCCCAAATTTATGTGCGCCAAGCGACGGGAAACGTGTGCGGGACCCAAACAGAAGTGCGCCAAGCGCCGGGGAACGTGTGCGGAACCCAGCTATAAGTGCGCCAAGCGACGGGAAGGTGCACGGGACCTAAATTTATGTGCGCCAATCGACGGGAAACGTGTGCAGGACCCAAGTAGAAGTGCGCCAAGCGCCGGGGAACGTGTGCAGAACCCAAGTAGAAGTGCGCCAAGCGACGGGAAACAGGCACGGGACTCAAACAGAAGTGCGCCAAGCGCCGGAGAACGTGTGCGGGACCCATCTAGAAGTGCGCTAAGCGCCTGGAAGGTGGGCGAGACCCAAATTTAAGTGCGCCAAGCGACGGGAAACGTGTCCGGGACCCAAAAAGAAGTGCGCCAAGCGCCGGGGAACGTGTGCAGAACCCAAGTAGAAGTGCGCCAAGCGCCGGGGAACGTGTGCAGAACCCAAGTAGAAGTGCGCCAAGCGCCGGGGAACGTGTGCAGGACCCAAGTAGAAGTGCGCCAAGCGACGGGAAGGTGTACGGGACCCAAATTTATGTGCGCCAAGCGACGGGAAACGTGCACGGGACCCAAACAAAAGTGCGCCAAGTGCCGGAGAACGTGTGCGGGACCCATCTAGAAGTGCGCTAAGCGCCTGGAAGGTGGGCGGGACCCGAATTTATGTGCGCCAAGCGACGGGAACATGTGCGGGACCCAAACAGAAGTGCGCCAAGCGCCGGGGAACGTGTGCAGAACCCAAGTAGAAGTGCGCCAAGCGATGGGAAATGTGCACGGGACCCAAACAGAAGTGCGCCAAGTGCCGGAGAACGTGTGCGGGACCCATACGAAGTGCGCCAAGCGCCGAAGAACGTGTGCAGAACCCAAGTAGAAGTGCGCCAAGCGACGGGAAACGTGCACGGGACCCAAACAGAAGTGCGCCAAGTGCCGGAGAACGTGTGCGGGACCCATCTAGAAGTGCGCTAAGCGCCTGGAAGGTGGGCGGGACCCGAATTTAAGTGCGCCAAGCGACGGGAAACGTGTGCGGGACCCAAACAGAAGTGCGCCAAGCGCCGGGGAACGTGTGCAGAACCCAAGTAGAAGTGCGCCAAGCGCCGGGGAACGTGTGCGGGACCCAAGTAGAAGTGCGCCAAGCGCCGGGGAACGTGTGCGGGACCCAAACAGAAGTGCGCCAAGCGCCGGGGAACGTGTGCAGAACCCAAGTAGAAGTGCGCCAAGCGCCGGGGAACGTGTGCAGAACCCAAGTAGAAGTGCGCCAAGCGCCGGGGAACGTGTGCGGGACCCAAACAGAAGTGCGCCAAGTGCCGGAGAACGTGTGCGGGACCCATCTAGAAGTGCGCCAAGCGCCTGGAAGGTGGGCGGGACCCCAATTTAAGTGCGCCAAGCGACGGGGAACGTGTGCGGGACCCAAACAGAAGTGCGCCAAGCGCCGGGGAACGTGTGCAGGACCCCAGTAGAAGTGCGCCAAGCGCCTGGAAGGTGGGCGGGACCCGAATTTAAGTGCGCCAAGCGATGGGGAACGTGTGCGGGACCCAAACAGAAGTGCGCCAAGTGCCGGAGAACGTGTGCGGGACCCATCTAGAAGTGCGCCAAGCGCCTGGAACGTGTGCGGGACCCAAATTTAAGTGCGCCAAGCGCTGGGCAACGTATGCGGGACCCAACTAGAAATGTGCTGAGCGCCGGGGAACGTGTGCAGAACCCAAGTAGAAGTGCGCCAAGCGCCGGGGAACGTGTGCGGGACCCAAACAGAAGTGCGCCAAGTGCCGGAGAACGTGTGCGGGACCCATCTAGAAGTGCGCCAAGCGCCTGGAAGGTGGGCGGGACCCGAATTTAAGTGCGCCAAGCGACGGGAAACGTGTGCGGGACCCAAACAGAAGTGCGCCAAGCGCCGGGGAACGTGTGCAGGACCCAAGTAGAAGTGCGCCAAGCGCCGGGGAACGTGTGCAGGACCCAAGTAGAAGTGCGCCAAGCGCTGGGCAACGTATGCGGGACCCAAACAGAAGTGCGCCAAGCGCTGGGCAACGTATGCGGGACCCAAACAGAAGTGCGCCAAGCGCCGGGGAACGTGTGCGGGACCCAAATTTATGTGCGCCAAGCGACGGGAAACGTGCACGGGACCCAAACAGAAGTGCGCCAAGTGCCGGAGAACGTGTGCGGGACCCATCTAGAAGTGCGCTAAGCGCCTGGAAGGTGGGCGGGACCCGAATTTAAGTGCGCCAAGCGACGGGAAACGTGTGCGGGACCCAAACAGAAGTGCGCCAAGCGCCGGGGAACGTGTGCAGAACCCAAGTAGAAGTGCGCCAAGCGCCGGGGAACGTGTGCAGGACCCAAGTAGAAGTGCGCCAAGCGCCGGGGAACGTGTGCGGGACCCAACTAGAAGTGCGCCAAGCGCCGGGGAACGTGTGCGGGACCCAAATTTATGTGCGCCAAGCGACGGGAAACGTGCACGGGACCCAAACAGAAGTGCGCCAAGCGCCGGAGAACGTGTGCGGGACCCATCTAGAAGTGCGCCAAGCGCCGGGGAACGTGTGCAGGACCCAAGTAGAAGTGCGCCAAGCGCCGGGGAACGTGTGCGGGACCCAAACAGAAGTGCGCCAAGCGCCGGGGAACGTGTGCAGAACCCAAGTAGAAGTGCGCCAAGCGCCGGGGAACGTGTGCAGGACCCAAGTAGAAGTGCGCCAAGCGCCGGGGAACGTGTGCGGGACCCAAACAGAAGCGCGCCAAGCGCCGGGGAACGTGTGCAGGACCCAAGTAGAAGTGCGCCAAGCGCCTGGAAGGTGGGCGGGACCCAGATTTAAGTGCGCCAAGCGCCGGGAAACGTGTGCGGGCCCCAAACAGAAGTGCGCCAAATGCCGGAGAACGTGTGCGGGATCCAAGTAGAAGTGCGCCAGCGCCGGGGAACGTGTGCGGGACCCGAATTTAAGTGCGCCAAGCAACGGGAAACGTGTGCGGGACCCAAACAGAAGTGCGCCAAGTGCTGGAGAACGTGTGCGGGACCCATCTAGAAGGGCGCCGAGCGCCTGGAAGGTGTGCGGGACCCAAATTTAAGTGCGCCAAGCGCCGGGAACGTGTGCGGGACCCAGCTAGAAGTGCGGCAAGCGCCGGGGAACGTGTGCAGAACCCAAGTAAAAGTGCGCCAAGCGACGGGAAACGTGTGCGGGACCCAAACAGAAGTGCGCCAAGCGCCGGAGAACGTGAGCGGGACCCATCTAGAAGTGCGCTAAGCGCCTGGAAGGTGGGCGGGACCCAAATTTAAGTGCGCCAAGCGCCGGGGAACGTGTGCGGGACCCAAACAGAAGTGCGCCAAGCGCCGGGGAACGTGTGCGGGACCCAAGTAGAAGTGCGCCAAGCGCCGGGGAACGTGTACGGGACCCAAACAGAAGTGCGCCAAGCGCAGGGGAACGTGTGCAGGACCCAAGTAGAAGTGCGCCAAGTGCCGGGGAACATGTGCGGGACCCTTCTAGAAGTGCGCCAAGCGCCGGGAAGGTGTGCGGGACCCAAATTTAAGTGCGCCAAGCGACGGGAAACGTGTGCGGGACCCAAACAGAAGTGCGCCAAGCGCCGGGGAACGTGTGCAGAACCCAAGTAGAGGTGCGCCAAGCGCCGGGGAACGTGTGCAGGACCCAAGTAGAAGTGCGCCAAACGCCGGGGAACGTGTGCGGGACCCAAGTAGAAGTGCGCCAAGCGCCGGGAAGGTGTGCGGGACCCAAATTTATGTGCGCCAAGCGACGGGAAACGTGCACGGGACCCAAACAGAAGTGCGCCAAGTGCCGGAGAACGTGTGCGGGACCCATCTAGAAGTGCGCTAAGCGCCTGGAAGGTGGGCGGGACC
Source organism: Aplectana chamaeleonis (assembly GCA_029168955.1). NCBI lineage: Eukaryota > Metazoa > Nematoda > Chromadorea > Rhabditida > Cosmocercidae > Aplectana > Aplectana chamaeleonis. Next base: position 78,374 of record JAPDOI010000791.1, read on the forward strand.
CGAATTTAAGTGCGCCAAGCGACGGGAAACGTGTGCGGGACCCAAACAGAAGTGCGCCAAGCGCCGGGGAACGTGTGCAGAACCCAAGTAGAAGTGCGCCAAGCGCCGGGGAACGTATGCGGGACCCAAACAGAAGTGCGCCAAGCGCCGGTGAACGTGTGCAGGACCCAAGTAGAAGTGCGCCAAGCGCTGGGCAACGTATGCGGGACCCGAATTTAAGTGCGCCAAGCGACGGGAAACGTGTACGTGACCCAAACAGAAGTGCGCCAAGCGCCGGGGAACGTGCGCAGAACCCAAGTAGAAGTGCGCCAAGCGCCGGGGAACGTGTGCAGGACCCCAGTAGAAGTGCGCCAAGCGCTGGGCAACGTATGCGGGACCCAACTAGAAGTGCGCCGAGCGCCAGGGAGTGTATGCGGGACCCTTCTAGAAGTGCGCCAAGCGCCGGGAAGGTGTGCGGGACCCAAATTTAAGTGCGCCAAGCGCCGAGAAACGTGTGCGAGACCCAACTAAGGGTGCGCCAAGCGCCGGGGAACGTGTGCAGAACCCAAGTAGAAGTGCGCCAAGCGCCGGGGAACGTGTGCAGGACCCAAGTAGAAGTGCGCCAAACGCCGGGGAACGTGTGCAGAACCCAAGTAGAAGTGCGCCAAGCGCGGGGAAACGTGCACGGGACCCAAACAAAAGTCCGCCAAGTGCGGGAGAACGTGTGCGGGGCCCACCTAGGAGTGCGCCTAGCGCCGGGAAGGTGTGCGGGACCCGAATTTATGTGGGCCAAGGGCCGGGAACATGTGGGGAACCCAGCTATAAGTGCGCCAAGCGCCGGGGAACGTGTGCAGAACCCAAGTAGAAGTGCGCCAAGCGCCGGGGAACGTGTGCAGGACCCAAACAGTAGTGCGCCAAGTGCCGGAGAACGTGTGCGGGACCCATCTAGAAGTGCGCTAAGCGCCTGGAAGGTGGGCGGGACCCAAATTTAAGTGCGCCAAGCGACGGGAAACGTGTGCGGGACCCAAACAGAAGTGCGCCAAGCGCCGGGGAACGTGTGCAGGACCCAAGTAGAAGTGCGCCAAGCGCCGGGGAACGTGTGCAGGACCCAAGTAGAAGTGCGCCAAGCGCCGGGGAACGTGTGCAGGACCCAAGTAGAAGTGCGCCAAGCGACGGGAAGGTGTACGGGACCCAAATTTATGTGCGCCAAGCGACGGGAAACGTGCACGGGACCCAAACAGAAGTGCGCCAAGAGCCGGAGAACGTGTGCGGGACCCATCTAGAAGTGCGCTAAGCGCCTGGAAGGTGGGCGTGACCCGAATTTATGTGCGCCAAGCGACGGGAACGTGTGCGGAACCCAGCTATAAGTGCGCCAAGCGCCGGGGAACGTGTGCAGAACCCAAGTAGAAGTGCGCCAAGCGACGGAAAATGTGCACGGGACCCAAACAGAAGTGCGCCAAGCGCCGGGGAACGTGTGCAGGACCCAAGTAGAAGTGCGCCAAACGCCGGGGAACGTGTGCAGGACCCAAGTAGAAGTGCGCCAAGCGACGGGAAATGTGCACGGGACCCAAACAGAAGTGCGCCAAGTGCCGGAGAACGTGTGCGGGACCCATCTAGAAGTGCGCTAAACGCCTGAATGGTGGGCGGGACCCGAATTTAAGTGCGCCAAGCGACGGGAAACGTGTGCGGGACCCAAACAGAAGTGCGCCAAGCGCCGGGGAACGTGTGCAGAACCCAAGTAGAAGTGCGCCAAGCGCCGGGGAACGTGAGCTGGACCCAACTAGAAGTGCGCCGAGCGCCAGGAACATGTGCGGGACCCAAACAGAAGTGCGCCAAGCGCCTGGGAACGTGTGCAGAACCCAAGTAGAAGTGCGCCAAGCGCCGGGGAACGTGTGCAGGACCCAAGTAGAAGTGCGCCAAGCGCTGGGCAACGTATGCGGGACCCAAACAGAAGGGCGCCAAGTGCCGGAGAACGTGTGCGGGACCCATCTAGAAGTGCGCTAAGCGCCTGGAAGGTGTACGCGGCCCAAATTTATGTGCGCCAAGCGACGGGAAACGTGTGCGGGACCCAAACAGAAGTGCGCCAAGCGCCGGGGAACGTGTGCAGGACCCAAGTAGAAGTGCGCCAAGCGACGGGAAGGTGTACGGGACCCAAATTTATGTGCGCCAAGCGACGGGAAACGTGTGCGGAACCCAGCTATAAGTGCGCCAAGCGCCGGGGAACGTGTGCAGAACCCAAGTAGAGGTGCGCCAAGCGCCTGGAAGGTGGGCGTGACCCGAATTTATGTGCGCCAAGCGACGGGAACATGTGCGGAACCCAGATATAAGTGCGCCAAGCGCCGGGGAACGTGTGCAGAACCCAAGTAGAAGTGCGCCAAGCGCCGGGGAACGTGTGCGGGACCCAAACAGAAGCGCGCAGAGCGCCGGGGAACGTGTGCAGAACCCAAGTAGAAGTGCGCCAAGCGCCGGGGAACGTGTGCAGGACCCAAGTAGAAGTGCGCCAAGCGACGGGAAATGTGCACGGGACCCAAACAGAAGTGCGCCAAGTGCCGGAGAACGTGTGCGGGACCCATCTAGAAGTGCGCTAAGCGCCTGGAAGGTGGGCGGGACCCAAATTTAAGTGCGCCAAGCGACGGGAAACGTGTGCGGGACCCAAACAGAAGTGCGCCAAGCGCCGGGGAACGTGTGCAGAACCCAAGTAGAAGTGCGCCAAGCGCCGGGGAACGTGTGCAGGACCCAAGTAGAAGTGCGCCAAGCGCCGGGGAACGTGTGCAGGACCCAAGTAGAAGTGCGCCAAGCGACGAAAAGGTGTACGGGACTCAAATTTATGTGCGCCAAGCGACGGGAAACGGGTGCGGTACCCAAACAGAAGGGCGCCAAGTGCCGGAGAACGTGTGCGGAACCCATCTAGAAGTGCGCTAAGCGCCGGGGAACGTGTGCAGAACCCAAGTAGAAGTGCGCCAAGCGCCGGGGAACGTGTGCGGGACCCAAGTAGAAGTGCGCCAAGCGCCGGGGAACGTGTGCAGGACCCAAACAGAAGTGCGCCAAGCGCCGGGGAACGTGTGCGGGACCCAAGTAGAAGTGCGCCAAACGCCGGGGAACGTGTGCGGGGCCCAAACAGAAGTGCGCCAAGCGCCGAAGAACGCGTGCGGGACCCATCTAGAAGTGCGCTAAGCGCCTGGAAGGTGGGCGGGACCCAAATTTAAGTGCGCCAAGCGACGGGAAACGTGTGCGGGACCCAAACAGAAGTGCGCCAAGCGCCGGGGAACGTGTGCAGGACCCAAGTAGAAGTGCGCCAAGCGACGGGAAGGTGTACGGGACCCAAATTTATGTGCGCGAAGCGCCGGGGAACGTGTGCAGAACCCAAGTAGAGGTGCGCCAAGCGCCGGGGAACGTGTGCAGGACCCAAGTAGAAGTGCGCCAAGCGCCTGGAAGGCGGGCGGGACCCAAATTTAAGTGCGCCAAGAGCCGGGGAACGTGTGCGGGACCCAAGTAGAGGTGCGCCAAGCGCCGGGGAACGTGTGCAGGACCCAACTAGAAGTGCGCCAAGCGACGGGAAACGTGTGCGGGACCCAAACAGAAGTGCGCCAAGCACCGGGGAACGTGTGCAGGACCCATCTAGAAGTGCGCTAAGCGCCTGGGAGGTGGGCGGGACCCAAATTTAATTGCGCCAAGCGACGGGAAACGTGTGCGGGACCCAAACAGAAGTGCGCCAAGCGCCGGGGAACGTGTGCAGAACCCACGTAGAAGTGCGCCACGCGCCGGGGAACGTGTGCGGGACCCAAACAGAAGTGCGCCAAGCGCCGGGGAACGTGTGCAGAACCCACGTAGAAGTGCGCCACGCGCCGGGGAACGTGTGCGGGACCCATCTAGAAGTGCGCTAAGCGCCTGGAAGGTGGGCGGGACCCAAATTTAAGTGCGCCAAGAGCCGGGGAACGTGTGCGGGACCCAAACAGAAGTGCGCCAAACGCCGGGGAACGTGTGCAGAACCCAAGTAGAGGTGCGCCAAGCGCCGGGGAACGTGTGCAGGACCCAAGTAGAAGTGCGCCAAACGCCGGGGAACGTGTGCAGGACCCAAGTAGAAGTGCGCCAAGCGACGGGAAGGTGTACGGGACCCAAATTTATGTGCGCCAAGCGACGGGAAACGTGCACGGGACCCAAACAGAAGTGCGCCAAGTGCCGGAGAACGTGTGCGGGACCCATCTAGAAGTGCGCTAAGCGCCTGGAAGGTGGGCGGGACCCAAATTTAAGTGCGCCAAGCGCCTGGGAACATGTGCGGAACCCAGCTATAAGTGCGCCAAGCGCCGGGGAACGTGTGCAGAACCCATGTAGAAGTGCGCCAAGCGCCGGGGAACGTGAGCGGGACCCAAGTAGAAGTGCGCCAAGCGCCGGAGAACGTGTGCGGGATCCAAGTAGAAGTGCGCCAAGCGCCGGGGAACGTGTGCGGGACCCGAATTTAAGTGCGCCAAGCGACGGGAAACGTGTGCGGGACCCAAACAGAAGTGCGCCAAGCGCCGGGGAACGTGTGCGGGACCCAAGTAGAAGTGCGCCAAGCGCCGGGGAACGTGTGCAGGACCCAAGTAGAAGTGCGCCAAGCGCCGGGGAACGTGTGCAGGACCCAAGTAGAAGTGCGCCAAGCGCCGGGGAACGTGAGCGGGACCCATCTAGAAGTGCGCTAAGCGCCTGGATGGTGGGCGGGACCCTAATTTATGTGCGCCAAGCGACGGGAAACGTGTGCGGGACCCAAACAGAAGTGCGCCAAGCGCCGGGGAACGTGTGCAGAACCCAAGTAGAAGTGCGCCAAGCGCCGGGGAACGTGTGCAGAACCCAAGTAGAAGTGCGCCAAGCGCCGGGGAACGTGTGCAGGACCCAAGTAGAAGTGCGCCAAACGACGGGAAGGTGTACGGGACTCAAATTTATGAGCGCCAAGCGACGGGAAACGGGTGCGGTACCCAAACAGAAGGGCGCCAAGTGCCGGAGAACGTGTGCGGAACCCATCTAGAAGTGCGCTAAGCGCCTGGAATGTGGGCGGGACCCAAATTTAAGTGCGCCAAGCGCCGGGGAACGTGTGCGGGACCCAAACAGAAGTGCGCCAAGCGCCGGGGAACGTGTGCAGAACCCAAGTAGAAGTGCGCCAAGCGCTGGGCAAGGTATGCGGGACCCAAACAGAACTGAGCTGAGCGCCGGGGAACGTGTGCGGGACCCATCTAAAAGTGCGCCAAGCGCCGGGGAACTTGTGCAGGACTCAAATATATGTGCGCCAAGCGACGGGAAACGTGCACGGGACCCAAACAGAAGTGCGCCAAGTGCCGGAGAACGTGTGCGGGACCCATCTAGAAGTGCGCTAAGCGCCTGGAAGGTGGGCGGGACCCAAATTTAAGTGCGCCAAGCGACGGGAAACGTGTGCGGGACCCAAACAGAAGTGCGCCAAGCGCCGGGGAACGTGTGCAGGACCCAAGTAGAAGTGCGCCAAGCGCCGGGGAACGTGTGCGGGACCCAAACAGAAGTGCGCCAAGCGCCGGGGAACGTGTGCAGAACCCAAGTAGAAGTGCGCCAAGCGCCGGGGAACGTGTGCGGGACCCAAGTAGAAGTGCGCCAAGCGCCGGGGAACGTGTGCAGGACCCAAGTAGAAGTGCGCCAAGCGCCGGGGAACGTGTGCAGGACCCAAGTAGAAGTGCGCCAAGCGCCGGGAAGGTGTGCGGGACCCAAATTTATGTGCGCCAAGCGACGGGAAACGTGTGCGGAACCCAGCTATAAGTGCGCCAAGCGCCGGGGAACGTGTGCAGAACCCAAGTAGAAGTGCGCCAAGCGCCGGGGAACGTGTGCAGGACCCAAGTAGAAGTGCGCCAAGCGCCGGGGAACGTGTGCAGGACCCAAGTAGAAGTGCGCCAAGCGCCGGGAAGGTGTACGGGACCCAAATTTATGTGCGCCAAGCGACGGGAAACGTGCACGGGACCCAAACAGAAGTGCGCCAAGTGCCGGAGAACGTGTGCGGGACCCAAACAGAAGTGCGCCAAGTGCCGGAGAACGTGTGCGGGACCCTTCTAGAAGTGCGCCAAGCGCCGGGGAACGTGTGCAGGACCAAAGTAGAAGTGCGCCAAGCGACGGGAAACGTGTGCGGGACCCAAACAGAAGTGCGCCAAGCGCCGGGGAACGTGTGCAGAACCCAAGTAGAAGTGCGCCACGCGCCGGGGAACGTGTGCGGAACCCATCTAGAAGTGCGCTAAGCGCCTGGAAGGTGGGCGGGACCCAAATTTAAGTGCGCCAAGAGCCGGGGAACGTGTGCGGGACCCAAACAGAAGTGCGCCAAGCGCCGGGGAACGTGTGCAGAACCCAAGTAGAGGTGCGCCAAGCGCCGGGGAACGTGTGCAGGACCCAAGTAGAAGTGCGCCAAACGCCGGGGAACGTGTGCAGGACCCAAGTAGAAGTGCGCCAAGCGACGGGAAGGTGTACGGGACCCAAATTTATGTGCGCCAAGCGACGGGAAACGTGTGCGGGACCCAAACAGAAGTGCGCCAAGTGCCGGAGAACGTGTGCGGGACCCATCTAGAAGTGCGCCTAGCGTCTGGAAGGTGGGCGGGACCCGAATTTATGTGCGCCAAGCGACGGGAACGTGTGCAAAACCCAAGTAGAAGTGCGCCAAGCGCAGGGGAACGTGTGCAGAACCCAAGTAGAAGTGCGCCAAGCGCCGGGGAACGTGCACGGGACCCAAACAGAAGTGCGCCAAGTGCCGGAGAACGTGTGCGGGACCCATCTAGAAGCGCGCTAAGCGCCTGGAAGGTGGGCGGGACCCGAATTAATGTGCGCCAAGCGACGGGAACGTGTGCGGAACCCATGTAGAAGGGCGCTAAGCGGCGGGGAACGTGTGCAGAACCCAAGTAGAAGTGCGCCAAGCGCCGGGGAACGTGTGCAGAACCCAAGTAGAAGTGCGCCAAGCGCAGGGGAACGTGTGCGGGACCCAAACAGAAGTGCGCCAAGCGCCGGGGAACGTGTGCAGAACCCAAGTAGAAGTGCGCCAAGCGCCGGGAAACGTGCACGGGACCCAAACAGAAGTGCGCCAAGTGCCGGAGAACGTGTGCGGGACCCATCTAGAAGTGCGCTAAGCGCCTGGAAGGTGGGCGGGACCCAAATTTAAGTGCGCCAAGCGACGGGAAACGTGTGCGGGACCCAAACAGAAGTGCGCCAAGCGCCGGGGAACGTGTGCAGAACCCAAGTAGAAGTGCGCCAAGCGCCGGGGAACGTGTGCAGGACCCAAGTAGAAGTGCGCCAAGCGCCGGGCAACGTGTGCAGGACCCAAGTAGAGGTGCGCCAAGCGCCGGGAAGGTGTACGGGACCCAAATTTATGTGCGCCAAGCGACGGGAAACGTGCACGGGACCCAAACAGAAGTGCGCCAAGTGCCGGAGAACGTGTGCGGGACCCATCTAGAAGTGCGCTAAGCGCCTGGAAGGTGGGCGGGACCCGAATTTAAGTGCGCCAAGCGCCGGCGAACGTGTGCGGGTCCCAAACAGAAGTGCGCCAAGCGCCGGGGAACGTGTGCAGAACCCAAGTAGAAGTGCGCCAAGCGACGGAAAATGTGCACGGGACCCAAACAGAAGTGCGCCAAGCGCCGGGGAACGTGTGCAGGACCCAAGTAGAAGTGCGCGAAACGCCGGGAACGTGTGCAGGACCCAAATTTAAGTGCGCCAAGCGCCGGGGAACGTGTGCGGGACCCAAACAGAAGTGCGCCAAGCGCCGGGGAACGTGTGCAGAACCCAAGTAGAAGTGCGCCAAGCGCCGGGGAACGTGTGCGGGACCCAAGTAGAAGTGCGCCAAGCGCCGGGGAACGTGTGCAGGACCCAAGTAGAAGTGCGCCAAACGCCGGGGAACGTGTGCAGGACCCAAGTAGAAGTGCGCCAAGCGACGGGAAGGTGTACGGGACCCAAATTTATGTGCGCCAAGCGACGGGAAACGTGTGCGGAACCCAGCTATAAGTGCGCCAAGCGCCGGGGAACGTGTGCAGAACCCAAGTAGAGGTGCGCCAAGCGCCGGGGAACGTGTGCAGGACCCAAGTAGAAGTGCGCCAAACGCCGGGGAACGTGTGCGGGACCCAAGTAGAAGTGCGCCAAGCGACGGGAAGGTGTACGGGACCCAAATTTATGTGCGCCAAGCGACGGGAAACGTGCACGGGACCCAAACAGAAGTGCGCCAAGTGCCGGAGAACGTGTGCGGGACCCATCTAGAAGTGCGCTAAGCGCCGGGGAACGTGTGCAGGACCCAAGTAGAAGTGCGCCAAGCGCCGGGGAACGTGTGCAGGACCCAAGTAGAAGTGCGCCAAGCGCCGGGGAACGTGTGCAGGACCCAAGTAGAAGTGCGCCAAGCGCCGGGGAACGTGTGCGGGACCCAAACAGAAGTGCGCCAAGCGCCGGAGAACGTGTGCGGGACCCATCTAGAAGTGCGCTAAGCGCCTGGGAGGTGGGCGGGACCCAAATTTAATTGCGCGAAGCGCCGCGGAACGTGTGCGGGACCCAAACAGAAGTGCGCCAAGCGCCGGGGAACGTGTGCAGAACCCAAGTAGAAGTGCGCCAAGCGCCGGGGAACGTGTGCAGGACCCAAGTAGAAGTGCGCCAAACGCCGGGGAACGTGTGCAGGACCCAAGTAGAAGTGCGCCAAGCGACGGGAAGGTGTACGGGACCCAAATTTATGTGCGCCAAGCGACGGGAAACGTGCACGGGACCCAAACAAAAGTGCGCGAAGTGCCGGAGAACGTGTGCGGGACCCATCTAGAAGTGCGCTAAGCTCCTGGAAGGTGGGCGGGACCCAAATTTATGTGCGCCAAGCGACGGGAACATGTGCGGAACCCAGCTATAAGTGCGCCAAGCGCCGGGGAACGTGTGCAGAACCCAAGTAGAAGTGCGCCAAGCGACGGGAAATGTGCACGGGACCCAAACAGAAGTGCGCCAAGTGCCGGAGAACGTGTGCGGGACCCAAACAGAAGTGCGCGAAGCGCCGGGGATCGTGTGCAGGCGCAAAGTAGAAGTGCGCCAAGCGCTGGGCAACGTATGCGGGACCCAAACAGAAGTGCGCCAAGTGCCGGAGCACGTGTGCGGGACCCATCTAGAAGTGCGCTAAGCGCCTGGATGGTGGGCGGGACCCGAAGTTAAGTGCGCCAAGCGACGGGAAACGTGTGCGGGACCCAAACAGAAGTGCGCAGAGCGCCGGGGAACGTGGGCAGAACCCAAGTAGAAGTGCGCCAAGCGCCGGGGAACGTGTGCAGGACCCACCCAAGTAGAAGTGCGCCAAACGCCGGGGAAGGTGTGCAGGACCCAAGTAGAAGTGCGCCAAGCGATGAGAAGGTGTACGGGACCCAAATTTATGTGCGCCAAGCGACGGGAAACGTGCACGGAACCCAAACAGAAGTGCGCCAAGTGCCGGAGAACGTGTGCGGGACCCATCTAGAAGTGCGCTAAGCGCCTGGAAGGTGGGCGGGACCCAAATTTAAGTGCGCCAAGCGCCTGGGAACATGTGCGGAACCCAGCTATAAGTGCGCCAAGCGCCGGGGAACGTGTGCAGAACCCAAGTAGAAGTGCGCCAAGCGCCGGGGAACGTGAGCGGGACCCAAACAGAAGTGCGCCAAGCGCCGGGGAACGTGTGCAGGACCAGTGCGCCAAACGCCGGGGAACGTGAGCAGGACCCAAGTAGAAGTGCGCCAAGCGCCGGGGAACGTGTGCAGAACCCAAGTAGAAGTGCGCCAAGCGCCGGGGAACGTGAGCGGGACCCAAGTAGAGGTGCGCCAAGCGCTGGGGAACGTGTGCAGAACCCAAGTAGAAGTGCGCCAAGCGACGGGAAACGTGTGCGGGACCCAAACATAAGTGCGCCAAGCGCCGGGGAACGTGTGCAGAACCCAAGTAGAAGTGCGCCAAGCCACGGGAAACGTGTGCGGGTCCCAACTAGAAGTGCGCCAAGCGCCGGGGAATGTGCACGGGACCCAAACAGAAGTGCGCCAAGTGCTGGAGAACGTGCGCGGGACCCATCTAGAAGTGCGCCAAGCGACGGGAAGGTGTACGGGACCCAAATTTATGTGCGCCAAGCGACGGGAAACGTGTGCGGGACCCAAACAGAAGTGCGCCAAGCGCCGGGGAACGTGTGCAGAACCCAAGTAGAAGTGCGCCACGCGCCGGGGAACGTGTGCGGAACCCATCTAGAAGTGCGCTAAGCGCCTGGAAGGTGGGCGGGACCCAAATTTAAGTGCGCCAAGCGCCGGGGAACGTGTGCAGAACCCAAGTAGAAGTGCGGCAAGCGCCGGGGAACGTGTGCAGAACCCAAGTAAAAGTGCGCCAAGCGACGGGAAACGTGTGCGGGACCCAAACAGAAGTGCGCCAAGCGCCGGAGAACGTGAGCGGGACCCATCTAGAAGTGCGCTAAGCGCCTGGAAGGTAAGCGGGACCCAAATTTAAGTGCGCCAAGCGCCGGGGAAAGTGTGCGGGGCCCGAACAGAAGTGCGCCAAGCGCCGGGGAACGTGTGCGGGACCCATCTAGAAGTGCGCTAAGCGCCTGGAAGGTGGGCGGGACCCAGATTTGAGTGCGCCAAGCGACGGGAAACGTGTGCGGGACCCATCTAGAAGTGCGCTAAGCGCCTGGGAACGTGTGCAGAACCCAAGTAGAGGTGCGCCAAGAGCCGGGGAACGTGTGCAGGACCCAAGTAGAAGTGTGCCAAGCGCCGGGAAACGTGTGCGGGACCCAAACAGAAGTGCGCCAAGCACCGGGGAACGTGTGCGGGACCCAACTAGAAGTCCACCGAGCCCCAGGAACATGTGCGGGACCCAAATTTAAGTGCGCCAAGCGCCGGGAACGTGTGCGGGACCCAAACAGAAGTGCGCCAAGCGCCGGGGAACGTGAGCGGGACCCAACTAGAAGTGCGCCGAGCGCCAGGAACGTGTGCTGGACGCAAGTGGAAGTGCGCCAAACGCCGGGGAACGTGTGCAGGACCCAAGTAGAAGTGCGCCAAGCGACGGGAAGGTGTACGGGACCCAAATTTAAGTGCGCCAAGCGCCGGGGAACGTGTGCAGAACCCAAGTAGAAGTGCGCCAAGCGCCGGAGAACGTGTGCGGGACCCAAGTAGAAGTGCGCCAAGCGCCGGGGAACGTGTGCAGGACCCAAGTAGAAGTGCGCCAAACGCCGGGGAACGTGTGCAGGACCCAAGTAGAAGTGCGCCAAGCGACGGGAAGGTGTACGGGACCCAAATTTATGTGCGCCAAGCGACGGGAAACGTGTGCGGAACCCAGCTATAAGTGCGCCAAGCGCCGGGGAACGTGTGCAGAACCCAAGTAGAGGTGCGCCAAGCGCCGGGGAACGTGTGCAGGACCCAAGTAGAAGTGCGCCAAGCGCCGGGGAACGTGTGCAGGACCCAAGTAGAAGTGCGCCAAGCGACGGGAAGGTGTACGGGACCCAAATTTATGTGCGCCAAGCGACGGGAAACGTGCACGGGACCCAAACAGAAGTGCGCCAAGTGCCGGAGAACGTGTGCGGGACCCATCTAGAAGTGCGCTAAGCGCCTGGAAGGTGGGCGGGACCCGAATTTAAGTGCGCCAAGCGCCGGGGAACGTGAGCGGGACCCAACTAGAAGTGCGCCGAGCGCCGGGGAACGTGTGCAGAACCCAAGTAGAAGTGCGCCAAGCGACGGGAAACGTGTGCGGGACCCAAACAGAAGTGCGCCAAGCGCCGGGGAACGTGTGCAGGACCCAAGTAGAAGTGCGCTAAGCGCCTGGAAGGTGGGCGGGACCCAAATTTAAGTGCGCCAAGCGCCGGGGAACGTGTGGGGGACCCAAACGGAAGTGCGCCAAGCGCCGGGGAACGTGTGCAGCACCCAAGTAGAAGTGCGCCAAGCGCCGGGGAACGTGTGCTGGACCCAAGTGGAAGTGCGCCAAGCGCCGGGGAACGTGTGCGGGACCCAAACAGAAGTGCGCCAAGCGCCGGGGAACGTGTGCAGAACTCAAGTAGAAGTGCGCCAAGCGCCGGAAACGTGTGCAGGACCCAAGTAGAAGTGCGCCAAGCGCCTGGGAACGTGTGCAGGACCCAAGTAGAAGTGCGTCAAACGCCGGAGAACGTGTGCGGAACCCATCTAGAAGTGCGCTAAGCGCCTGGAAGGTGGGCGGGACCCAAATTTAAGTGCGCCAAGCGCCGGGGAACGTGTGCGGGACCCAAACAGAAGTGCGCCAAGCGCCGGGGAACGTGTGCAGAACCCAAGTAGAAGTGCGCCAAGCGCCGGGGAACGTGTGCGGGACCCAAGTAGAAGTGCGCCAAGCGCCGGGGAACGTGTGCAGGACCCAAGTAGAAGTGCGCCAAACGCCGGGAACGTGTGCAGGACCCAAGTAGAAGTGCGCCAAGCGACAGGAAGGTGTACGGGACCCGAATTTATGTGCGCCAAGCGCCTGGGAACGTGTGCGGGGCCCAAGTAGAAGTGCGCCAAGCGCCGGGGAACGTGTGCAGGACCCAAGTAGAAGTGCGATAAACGCCGGGGAACGTGTGCAGGACCCAAACAGAAGTGCGCCAAGCGCCTGGGAACGTGTGCGGAACTCAGTTATAAGTGCGCCAAGCGCCGGGGAACGTGTGCAGAACCCAAGTAGAGGTGCGCCAAGCGCCGGGGAACGTGTGCAGGACCCAAGTAGAAGTGCGCCAAACGCCGGGAACGTGTGCGGAACTCAGTTATAAGTGCGCCAAGCGCCTGGGAACGTGTGCGGGACCCAATTTAAGTGCGCCAAGCGCCGGGAACGTGTGCGGGACCCGAACAGAAGTGCGCCAAGCGCCGGGGAACGTGTGCAGAACCCAAGTAGAAGTGCGCCAAGCGCCGGGGAACGTGTGCGGGACCCAAGTAGAAGTGCGCCAAGCGCCGGGGAACGTGTGCAGGACCTAAGTAGAAGTGCGCCGAACGCCGGGGAACGTGTGCAGGACCCAAGTAGAAGTGCGCCAAGCGCCGGGGAACGTGTGCAGGACCTAAGTAGAAGTGCGCCGAACGCCGGGGAACGTGTGCGGGGCCCAAACAGAAGTGCGCCAAGCGCCAGGGAACGTGTGCAGGACCCAAGTAGAAGTGCGCCAAGCGAAGGGAAACGTGTGCGGGACCCAAACAGAAGTGCGTCAAGCGCCTGGGAACGTGTGCAGGACCCAAGTAGAAGTGCGCCAAACGCCGGGGAACGTGTGCAGGACCCAAGTAGAAGTGCGCCAAGCGACGGGAAGGTGTACGGGACCCAAATTTATGTGCGCCAAGCGACGGGAAACGTGCACGGGACCCAAACAGAAGTGCGCCAAGTGCCGGAGAACGTGTGCGGGACCCATCTAGAAGTGCGCTAAGCGCCTGGAAGGTGGGCGGGACCCGAATTTATGTGCGCCAAGCGACGGGAACATGTGCGGAACCCAGCTATAAGTGCGCCAAGCGCCGGGGAACGTGTGCAGAACCCAAGTAGAAGTGCGCCAAGCGCCGGGGAACGTGTGCAGGACCCAAGTAGAAGTGCGCCAAGCGCTGGGCAAGGTATGCGGGACCCAAACAGAAGTGCGCCAAGCGCCGGGGAACGTGTGCAGGACCCAAGTAGAAGTGCGCTAAGCGCCTGGAAGGTGGGCGGGACCCAAATTTAAGTGCGCCAAGCGCCGGGGAACGTGTGCGGGACCCAAACAGAAGTGCGCCAAGCGCCGGGGAACGTGTGCAGAACCCAAGTAGAAGTGCGCCAAGCGCCGGGGAACGTGTGCGGGACCCAAGTAGAAGTGCGCCAAGCGCCGGGGAACGTGTGCGGGACCCAAGTAGAAGTGCGCCAAGCGCCGGGGAACGTGTGCAGGACCCAAGTAGAAGTGCGCCAAGCGACGGGAAACGTGTGCGGGACCCAAACAGAAGTGCGCCAAGCGCTGGGCAACGTATGCGGGACCCAAACAGAAGGGCGCCAAGTGCCGGAGAACGTGTGCGGGACCCATCTAGAAGTGCGCTAAGCGCCTGGAAGGTGGGCGGGACCCAAATTTAAGTGCGCCAAGCGCCGGGGAACGTGTGCGGGACCCAAACAGAAGTGCGCCAAGCGCCGGGGAACGTGTGCAGAACCCAAGTAGAAGTGCGCCAAGCGCCGGGGAACGTGTGCAGGACCCAAGTAGAAGTGCGCCAAGCGCCGGGGAACGTGTGCTGGACCCAAGTGGAAGTGCGCCAAGCGCCAGGCAACGTATGCGGGACCCAACTAGAACAGCGCCGAGCGCCGGGGAACGTGTGCAGGACCCAAGTAGAAGGGCGCCGAGCACCGGAGAACGTGTGCAGGACCCAAGTAGAAGTGCGCCAAGCGCCGGGGAATGTGTGCGAGACCCAAACAGAAGTGCGCCAAGCGCCGGGGAACGTGTGCAGAACCCAAGTAGAAGTGCGCCAAGCGCCGGGGAACGTGTGCAGGACCCAAGTATAAGTGCGCCAAGCACCGCAAACGTGTGTGGGACCGAACTATAAGTGCGCCAAGCACCGGGTAATGTATGCGAGACGCATCTAGAAGTGCGCCAAGCGCCGGGGAACGTGTGCGGGACCCAAACAGAAGTGCGCCAAGCGCCGGGGAACGTGTGCGGGACCCAAACAGAAGTGCGCCAAGCGCCGGGGAACGTGTGCAGGACCCAAGTAGAAGTGCGCCAAGCGCCGGGGAACGTGTGCAGGACCCAAGTAGAAGTGCGCCAAACGCCGGGGAACGTGTGCAGGACCCAAGTAGAAGTGCGCCAAGCGACGGGAAGGTGTACGGGACCCAAATTTATGTGCGCCAAGCGACGGGAAACGTGCACGGGACCCAAACAGAAGTGCGCCAAGAGCCGGAGAACGTGTGCGGGACCCATCTAGAAGTGCGCTAAGCGCCTGGAAGGTGGGCGTGACCCGAATTTATGTGCGCCAAGCGACGGGAACATGTGCGGAACCCAGCTATAAGTGCGCCAAGCGCCGGGGAACGTGTGCAGAACCCAAGTAGAAGTGCGCCAAGCGACGGGAAATGTGCACGGGACCCAAACAGAAGTGCGCCAAGTGCCGGAGAACGTGTGCGAGACCCAACGAGAAGTGCGCCAAGCGCCGAAGAACGTGTGCAGGACCCAACTAGAAGTGCGCCAAGCGACGGGAAATGTGCACGGGACCCAAACAGAAGTGCGCCAAGTGCCGGAGAACGTGTGCGGGACCCATCTAGAAGTGCGCTAAACGCCTGGATGGTGGGCGGGACCCGAATTTAAGTGCGCCAAGCGACGGGAAACGTGTGCGGGACCCAAACAGAAGTGCGCCAAGCGCCGGGGAACGTGAGCGGGACCCAACTAGAAGTGCGCCGAGCGCCAGGAACATGTGCGGAACCCAGCTATAAGTGCGCCAAGCGCCTGGGAACGTGTGCAGAACCCAAGTAGAAGTGCGCCAAGCGCCGGGGAACGTGTGCAGGACCCAAGTAGAAGTGCGCCAAGCGCTGGGCAACGTATGCGGGACCCAAACAGAAGGGCGCCAAGTGCCGGAGAACGTGTGCGGGACCCATCTAGAAGTGCGCTAAGCGCCTGGAAGGTGGGCGGGACCCAAATTTAAGTGCGCCAAGCGCCGGGGAACGTGTGCGGGACCCAAACAGAAGTGCGCCAAGCGCCGGGGAACGTGTGCAGAACCCAAGTAGAAGTGCGCCAAGCGCCGGAGAACGTGTGCGGGACCCAAGTAGAAGTGCGCCAAGCGCCGGGGAACGTGTGCGGGACCCAACTAGAAGTGCGCCGAGCGCCAGGAACATGTGCGGGACCCAATTTAAGTGCGCCAAGCGCCTGGGAACGTGTGCGGAACCCAGCTATAAGTGCGCCAAGCGCCGGGGAACGTGTGCAGAACCCAAGTAGAAGTGCGCCAAGCGCCGGGGAACGTGTGCGGGACCCAAACAGAAGTGCGCCAAGCGCCGGGGAACGTGTGCAGAACCCAAGTAGAAGTGCGCCAAGCGCCGGGGAACGTGTGCAGGACCCAAGTAGAAGTGCGCCAAGCGACGGGAAGGTGTACGGGACCCAAATTTATGTGCGCCAAGCGACGGGAAACGTGTGCGGAACCCAGCTATAAGTGCGCCAAGCGCCGGGGAACGTGTGCAGAACCCAAGTAGAGGTGCGCCAAGCGCCGGGGAACGTGTGCAGGACCCAAGTAGAAGTGCGCCAAACGCCGGGGAACGTGTGCAGGACCCAAGTAGAAGTGCGCCAAGCGACGGGAAGGTGTACGGGACCCAAATTTATGTGCGCCAAGCGACGGGAAACGTGCACGGGACCCAAACAGAAGTGCGCCAAGTGCCGGAGAACGTGTGCGGGACCCATCTAGAAGTGCGCTAAGCGCCTGGAAGGTGGGCGTGACCCGAATTTATGTGCGCCAAGAGACGGGAACATGTGCGGAACCCAGCTATAAGTGCGCCAAGCGCCGGGGAACGTGTGCAGAACCCAAGTAGAAGTGCGCCAAGCGCTGGGCAAGGTATGCGGGACCCAAACAGAACTGAGCTGAGCGCCGGGGAACGTGTGCGAGACCCAACTAGAAGTGCGCCAAGCGCCGGGGAACGTGTGCAGAACCCAAGTAGAAGTGCGCCAAGCGCCGGGGAACGTGTGCGGGACCCAAACAGAAGTGCGCCAAGCGCCGGGGAACGTGTGCAGGACCCAAGTAGAAGTGCGCCAAGCGCTGGGCAACGTATGCGGGACCCAACTAGAACTGCGCTGAGCGCCGGGAAACGTGTGCGGGACCCAACTAGAAGTGCGCCGAGCGCTGGGCAACGTGTGCGGGACCCATCTAGAAGTGCGCTAAGCGCCTGGAAGGTGGGCGGGACCCAAGTAGAAGTGCGCCAAGCGACGGGAAACGTGTGCGGGACCCAAACAGAAGTGCGCCAAGCGCCGGGGAACGTGTGCAGAACCCAAGTAGAAGTGCGCCAAGCGCCGGGGAACGTGTGCGGGACCCAACTAGAAGTGCGCCGAGCGCCAGGAACATGTGCGGAACCCAGCTATAAGTGCGCCAAGCGCCTGGGAACGTGTGCAGAACCCAAGTAGAAGTGCGCCAAGCGCCGGGGAACGTGTGCAGGACCCAAGTAGAAGTGCGCCAAGCGCTGGGCAACGTATGCGGGACCCAAACAGAAGTGCGCCAAGTGCCGGAGAACGTGTGCGGGACCCATCTAGAAGTGCGCTAAGCGCCTGGAAGGTGGGCGTGACCCGAATTTATGTGCGCCAAGAGACGGGAACATGTGCGGAACCCAGCTATAAGTGCGCCAAGCGCCGGGGAACGTTTGCAGAACCCAAGTAGAAGTGCGCCAAGCGGTGTGCTGAGCGCCGGGGAACGTGTGCGAGACTCAACGAGAAGTGCGCCAAGCGCCGAAGAACGTGTGCAGGACCCAAGTAGGAGTGCGCCAAGCGACGGGAAACGTGTGCGGGACCCAAACAGAAGTGCGCCAAGCGCCGGGAAACGTGTGCAGAACCCAAGTAGAAGTGCGCCAAGTGCCGGAGAACGTGTGCGGGACCCAACTAAAACTATGCTGAGCGCCGGGAAACGTGTGCGGGACCCAACTAGAAGTGCACCGAGCGCCAGGAACATGTGCGGGACCCATCTAGAAGTGCGCTAAGCGCCTGGAAGGTGGGCGGGACCCAAATTTAAGTGCGCCAAGCGACGGGAAACGTGTGCGGGACCCAAACAGAAGTGCGCCAAGCGCCGGGGAACGTGTGCAGAACCCAAGTAGAAGTGCGCCAAGCGCCGGGGAACGTGTGCGGGACCCAACTAGAAGTGCGCCGAGCGCCAGGAACATGTGCGGAACCCAGCTATAAGTGCGCCAAGCGCCTGGGAACGTGTGCAGAACCCAAGTAGAAGTGCGCCAAGCGCCGGGGAACGTGTGCAGGACCCAAGTAGAAGTGCGCCAAGCGCCGGCGAACGTGAGCGGGACCCAACTAGAAGTGCGCTGAGCGCCTGGAACGTGGGCGGGACCCAAATTTAAGTGCGCCAAGCGCCGGAGAACGTGTGCGGGACCCAAACAGAAGTGCGCCAAGCGCCGGGGAACGTGTGCAGAACCCAAGTAGAAGTGCGCCAAGCGCCGGGGAACGTGTGCTGAACCCAAGTAGAAGTGCGCCAAGCGCCGGGCAACGTATGCAGGACCCAACTAGAACTGTGCTGAGCGTCGGGGAACGTGTGCGGGACCCAACTAGAAGTGCACCGAGCGCCAGGAACGTGTTTGGAACCACACTAGAAGTGCGCCAAGAGCCGGAGAACGTGTGCAGGACCCAAGTAGAAGTGCGCCAAGCGCCGGGCGACGTATGCGGGACCCAACTAGAACTGTGCTGAGCGCCGGGAAACGTGTGCGGGACCCAACTAGAAGTGCGCCAAGCGCCGGGAAGGTGTGCGGGACCCATCTAGAAGTGCGCTAAGCGCCTGGAAGGTGGGCGGGACCCAAATTTAAGTGCGCCAAGAGCCGGGGAACGTGTGCGGGACCCAAACAGAAGTGCGCCAAGCGCCGGGGAACGTGTGCAGAACCCAAGTAGAAGTGCGCCAAGCGCCGGGGAACGTGTGCGGGACCCAACTAGAAGTGCGCCGAGCGCCAGGAACATGTGCGGAACCCAGCTATAAGTGCGCCAAGCGCCGGGGAACGTGTGCAGGACCCAAGTAGAAGTGCGCCAAGCGCCGGGGAACGTGTGCGGGACCCAAGTAGAAGTGCGCCAAGCGCCGGGGAACGTGTGCGGGACCCAACTAGAAGTGCGCTAAGCGCCTGGAAGGTGGGCGGGACCCAAATTTAAGTGCGCCAAGCGCCGGGGAACGTGTGCGGGACCCAAACAGAAGTGCGCCAAGCGCCGGGGAACGTGTGCAGAACCCAAGTAGAAGTGCGCCAAGCGCCGGGAAACGTGTGCGGGACCCAACTAGAAGTGCGCCGAGCGCCAGGAACATGTGCGGAACCCAACTAGAACTGTGCTGAGCGCCGGGGAACGTGTGCGGGACCCAACTAGAAGTGCTCCGAGCGCCAGGAACGTGTTTGGAACCACACTAGAAGTGCGCCAAGCGCCGGGGAACGTGTGCAGAACCCAAGTAGAAGTGCGCCAAGCGCCGGAGAACGTGTGCGGGACCCAACTAGAACTGTGCTGAGCACCGGAGAACGTGTGCGGGACCCAACTAGAAGTGCGCCAAGTGCCGGGGAACGTGTGCGGGACCCATCTAGAAGTGCGCTAAGCGCCTGGAAGGTGGGCGGGACCCGAATTTAAGTGCGCCAAGCGACGGGAAACGTGTGCGGGACCCAAGTAGAAGTGCGCAAAGCGCCGGGGAACGTGTGCAGGACCCAAGTAGAAGTGCGCCAAGCGCTGGGCAACGTATGCGGGACCCAAGCAGAAGTGTGCCAAGTGCCGGAGAACGTGTGCGGGACCCATCTAGAAGTGCGCTATGTGCCTGGAAGGTGGGCGGGACCCAAATTTAAATGCGCCAAGCGCCGGGGAACGTATGCGGGACCCAACTAAAACTGTGCTGAGCACCGGGAAACGTGTGCGGGACCCAACTAGAAGTGCACCGAGCACTAGGAACATGTGCGGAACCCAGCTATAAGTGCGCCAAGCGCCGGGCGACGTATGCGGAACCCAACTAGAACTGTGCTGAGCGCCGGGGAACGTATGCGGGACCCAAGCAGAAGTGTGCCAAGTGCCGGAGAACGTGTGCGGGACCCATCTAGAAGTGCGCTAAGCGCCTGGAAGGTGGGCGGGACCCAAATTTAAATGCGCCAAGCGCCGGGGAACGTATGCGGGACCCAACTAAAACTGTGCTGAGCGCCGGGAAACGTGTGCGGGACCCAACTAGAAGTGCACCGAGCCAGGAACATGTGCGGAACCCAGGTATAAGTGCGCCAAGCGCCGGGGAACGTGTGCAGGACCCAAGTAGAGGTGCGCCAAGCGCCGGGGAACGTGTGCTGGACCCAAGTGGAAGTGCGCCAAGCGCCGGGCAACGTATGCGGGACCCAACTAGAACTGTGCTGAGCGCCGGGGAACGTGTGCGGGACCCAACTAGAAGTGCTCCGAGCGCCAGGAACGTGTTTGGAACCACACTAGAAGTGCGCCAAGCGCCGGGGAACGTGTGCAGAACCCAAGTAGAAGTGCGCCAAGCGCCGGGGAACGTGTGCAGGACCCAAGTAGAAGTGCGCCAAGCGCCGGGGAACGTATGCGGGACCCAAACAGAAGTGCGCCAAGTGCCGGAGAACGTGTGCGGGACCCAACTAAAACTATGCTGAGCGCCGGGAAACGTGTGCGGGACCCAACTAGAAGTGCACCGAGCGCCAGGAACATGTGCGGAACCCAGCTATAAGTGCGCCAAGCGCCGGGGAACGTATGCAGGACCCAAGTAGAGGTGCGCCAAGCGCCGGGGAACGTGTGCTGGACCCAAGTGGAAGTGCGCCAAGCGCCGGGCAACGTATGCGGGACCCTACTAGAACTGTGCTGAGCGCCGGGGAACGTGTGCGGGACCCAACTAGAAGTGCGCCGAGCGCCAGGAACATGTGCGGAACCCAGCTATAAGTGCGCCAAGCGCCGGGGAACGTGTGCAGGACCCAAGTAGAAGTGCGCCAAGTGCCGGAGAACGTGTGCGGGACCCATCTAGAAGTGCGCTAAGCGCCTGGAAGGTGGGCGGGACCCAAATTTAAATGCGCCAAGCGCCGGGGAACGTATGCGGGACCCAACTAAAACTGTGCTGAGCGCCGGGAAACGTGTGCGGGACCCAACTAGAAGTGCACCGAGCCAGGAACATGTGCGGAACCCAGCTATAAGTGCGCCAAGCGCCGGGGAACGTGTGCAGGACCCAAGTAGAGGTGCGCCAAGCGCCGGGGAACGTGTGCTGGACCCAAGTGGAAGTGCGCCAAGCGCCGGGCAACGTATGCGGGACCCAACTAGAACTGTGCTGAGCGCCGGGGAACGTGTGCGGGACCCAACTAGAAATGCTCCGAGCGCCAGGAACGTGTTTGTAACCACACTAGAAGTGCGCCAAGAGCCGGAGAACGTGTGCAGGACCCAAGTAGAAGTGCGCCAAGCGCCGGGCAACGTATGCGGGACCCAACTAGAACTGTGCTGAGCGACTGGGAACGTATGCGGGACCCAAGCAGAAGTGTGCCAAGTGCCGGAGAACGTGTGCGGGACCCATCTAGAAGTGCGCTAAGCGCCTGGAAGGTGGGCGGGACCCAAATTTAAATGCGCCAAGCGCCGGGGAACGTATGCGGGACCCAACTAAAACTGTGCTGAGCGCCGGGAAACGTGTGCGGGACCCAACTAGAAGTGCACCGAGCACTAGGAACATGTGCGGAACCCAGCTATAAGTGCGCCAAGCGCCGGGCGACGTATGCGGAACCCAACTAGAACTGTGCTGAGCGCCGGGGAACGTATGCGGGACCCAAGCAGAAGTGTGCCAAGAGCCGGAGAACGTGTGCGGGACCCATCTAGAAGTGCGCTAAGCGCCTGGAAGGTGGGCGGGACCCAAATTTAAATGCGCCAAGCGCCGGGGAACGTATGCGGGACCCAACTAAAACTGTGCTGAGCGCCGGGAAACGTGTGCGGGACCCAACTAGAAGTGCACCGAGCGCCAGGAACATGTGCGGAACCCAGCTATAAGTGCGCCAAGCGCCGGGGAACGTGTGCAGGACCCAAGTAGAGGTGCGCCAAGCGCCGGGGAACGTGTGCTGGACCCAAGTGGAAGTGCGCCAAGCGCCGGGCAACGTATGCGGGACCCAACTAGAACTGTGCTGAGCGCCGGGGAACGTGTGCGGGACCCAACTAGAAGTGCGCCGAGCGCCAGGAACATGTGCGGAACCCAGCTATAAGTGCGCCAAGCGCCGGGGAACGTGTGCAGGACCCAAGTAGAAGTGCGCCAAGCGCCGAGCAACGTATGCGGGACCCAACTAGAACTGTGCTGAGCGCCGGGGAACGTATGCGAGACCCAAACAGAAGTGCGCCAAGCGCCGGGGAACGTGTGCGGGACCCAACTAGAAGTGCGCCGAGCGCCAGGAACATGTGCGGAACCCAAGTAGAAGTGCGCCAGGCGCCGGGGAACGTGTGCAGGACCCAAGTAGAAGTGCGCCAAACGCCGGGGAACGTGTGCAGGACCCAACTAGAAGTGCGCCAAGCGCCGGGGAACGTGTGCGGGACCCAAGTAGAAGTGCGCCAAGCGCCGGGGAACGTGTGCGGGACCCAACTAGAAGTGCGCTAAGCGCCTGGAACGTGTGCGGGACCCAAATTTAAGTGCGCCAAGCGCCGGGGAACGTGTGCGGGACCCAAACAGAAGTGCGCCAAGCGCCGGGGAACGTGTGCGGGACCCAACTAGAAGTGCGCCGAGCGCCGGGAACGTGTGCAGGACCCAAGTAGAAGTGCGCCAATCGCCGGGGAACGTGTGCAGTACCCAAGTAGAGGTGCACCAAGCGCCAGGGAACGTGTGCAGGACCCAACTAGAACTGTGCTGAGCGCCGGGGAACGTGTTCGGGACCCAAACAGAAGTGCGCCAAGTGCCGGAGAACGTGTGCGGGACCCATCTAGAAGTGCGCTAAGCGCCTGGAAGGTGGGCGGGACCCAAATTTAAGTGCGCCAAGCGCCTGGGAACGTATTCGGGACCCAACTAGAACTGTGCTGAGCGCCGGGAAACGTGTGCGGGACCCAACTAGAAGTGCGCCGAGCGCCAGAGAACGTGTGCGGGACCCAAATTTATGTGCGCCAAGCGACGGGGAACGTGTGCAGAACTCAAGTAGAAGTGCGCCAAGCGCCGGGGTACGTGTGCGGGACCCAACTAGAAGTGCGCTAAGCGCCTGGAAGGTGGGCGGGACCCAAATTTTAGTGCGCCAAGCGCCGGGGAACGTGTGCAGAACCCAAGTAGAAGTGCGCCAAGAGCCGGGGAACGTGTGCGGGACCCAACTAGAAGTGCGACAAGCGCCGGGGAACGTGTGCTGGACCCAAGTGGAAGTGCGCCAAGCGCCGGGCAACGTGTGCGGGACCCAAGTAGAAGTGCGCCAAGCGCCGGGAACGTGTGCGGGACCCAAACAGAAGTGCGCCATGTGCCGGAGAACGTGTGCGGGACACATCTAGAAGTGCGCTAAGCGCCGGAGAACGTGTGCGGGACCCATCTAGAAGCGCGCTAAACGTCTGGAAGGTGGGCGGGACCCAAATTTAAGTGCGCCAAGAGCCGGGGAACGTGTGCAGAACCCAAGTAGAGGTGCGCCAAGAGCCGGGGAACGTGTGCAGAACCCAAGTAGAAGTGCGCCAAGCGCCGGGGAACGTGTGCGGGACCCAACTAGAAGTGCGACAAGCGCCGGGGAACGTGAGCGGGACCCAAGTGGAAGTGCGCCAAGCGCCGGCCAACGTGTGCGGAACCCAAGTAGAAGTGCGCCAAGCGCCGGGGAACGTGTGCAGAACCCAAGTAGAAGTGCGCCAAGTGCCGGAGAACGTGTGCGGGACCCATCTAGAAGTGCGCTAAGCGCCTGGAAGGTGGGCGGGACCCGAATTTAAGTGCGCCAAGCGACGGGAAACGTGTGCGGGACCCAAACAGAAGTGCGCCAAGCGCCGGGGAACGTGTGCGGGACCCAAACAGAAGTGCGCCAAGCGCCGGGGAACGTGTGCGGGACCCAACTAGAAGTGCGACAAGCGCCGGGGAACGTGTGCTGGACCCAAGTGGAAGTGCGCCAAGCGCCGGGGAACGTATGCGGGACCCAACTAGAACTGTGCTGAACGTCTAGGAACGTGTGCGGGACCCAACTAGAAGTGCGCCAAGCGACGAGAAACGTGTGCGGGACCCAAACAGAAGTGCGGCGAGCGCCGGGGAACGTGTGCAGGACCCAAGTAGAAGTGCGCCAAGCGACGGGAAACGTGTGCGGGACCCAAACAGAAGTGCGCCAAGCGCCGGGGAACGTATGCGGGACCCAAACAGAAGGGCGCCAAGTGCCGGAGAACGTGTGCGGGACCCATCTAGAAGTGCGCTAAGCGCCTGGAAGGTGGGCGGGACCCAAATTTAAGTGCGCCAAGCGATGGGCAACGTGTGCGGGACCCTAGTAGAAGTGCGCCAAGCGCTGGGCAACGTATGCGGGACCCAAGTAGAAGGGCGCCACGCGCCGGGGAACGTGTGCGGGACCCAAGTAGAAGTGCGCCAAGCGCCGGGGAACGTGTGCAGAACCCAAGTAGAAGTGCGCCAAGCGACGGGAAACGTGTGCGGGACCCAAACAGAAGTGCGCCAAGCGCCGGGGAACGTGTGCAGAACCCAAGTAGAAGTGCACCAAGCGCCGGAGAACGTGTGCGGGACCCATCTAGAAGTGCGCTAAGCGCCTGGAAGGTGGGCGGGACCCGATTTTATGTGCGCCAAGCGACGGGAACATGTGCGGAACCCAGCTATAAGTGCGTCAGGCGCCGGGGAACGTGTGCAGAACCCAAGTGGAAGTGCGCCAAGCGACGGGAAACGTGTGCGGGACCCAAACAGAAGTGCGCCAAGCGCCGGGCAACGTATGCGGGACCCAACTAGAACTGTGCTGAACGCCGGGGAACGTGTGCGGGACCCAACTAGAAGTGCGCCAAGCGCCGGGAAACGTGCACGGGACCCAAACAGAAGTGCGCCAAGTGCCGGAGAACGTGTGCGGGACCCATCTAGAAGTGCGCTAAGCGCCTGGAAGGTGGGCGGTACCCGAATTTAAGTGCGCCAAGCGCCGGGGAACGTGTGCAAGACCCAAGTAGAAGTGCGCCAAGCGCCGGGGAACGTGTGCAGAACCCAAGTAGAAGTGCGCCAAGCGCCGGGGAACGTGAGCGGGACCCAAGTAGAAGTGCGCCAAGCGCCGGGGAACGTGTGCAGAACCCAAGTAGAAGTGCGCCAAGCGCCGGGGAACGTGTGCGGGACCCAAGTAGAAGTGCGCCAAGCGCTGGGGAACGTGCACGGGACCCAAACAGAAGTGCGCCAAGTGCCGGAGAACGTGTGCGGGACCCATCTAGAAGTGCGCTAAGCGCCTGGAAGGTGGGCGGGACCCAAATTTAAGTGCGCCAAGCGCCGGGCAACGTATGCGGGACCCAACTAGAACTGTGCTGAACGCCGGGGAACGTGTGCAGGACCCGAGTAGAAGTGCGCCAAGCGCTGGGCAACGTATGCGGGACCCAAACAGAAGGGCGCCAAGTGCCGGAGAACGTATGCGGGACCCAACTAGAACTGTGCTGAGCGCCGGGAAACGTGTGCGGGACCCAACTAGAAGTGCGCCGAGCGCCAGGAACGTGTTTGGAACCACACTAGAAGTGCGCCAAGCGCCTGGGAACGTGTGCAGAACCCAAGTAGAAGTGCGCCAAGCGCCGAGGAACATGTGCAGGACCCAAGTAGAAGTGCGCCAAGCGCCGGGGAACGTGTGCTGGACCCAAGTGGAAGTGCGCCAAGCGCCGGGGAACGTGTGCGGGACCCAACTAGAAGTGCGCCAAGCGCCAGGAACGTGTGCGGGGCCCAACTGGAGGTGCGCCAAGCGCTTGGGAACGTGTGCAGGACCCAAGTAGAAGTGCGCCAAACGCCGGGCAACGTATGCGGGACCCAACTAGAACTGTGCTGAGCGCCGGGGAACGTATGCGGGACTAAAACAGAAGTGTGCCAAGTGCCGGAGAACGTGTGCGGGACCCATCTAGAAGTGCGCTAAGCGCCTGGAAGGTGGGCGGGACCCAAATTTAAGTGCGCCAAGCGCCGGGGAACGTATGCGGGACCCAACTAAAACTGTGCTGAGCGCCGGGAAACGTGTGCGGGACCCAACTAGAAGTGCACCGAGCGCCAGGAACATGTGCGGAACCCAGCTATAAGTGCGCCAAGCGCCGGGCAACGTATGCGGGACCCAACTAGAACTGTGCTGAGCGCCGGGAAACGTGTGCGGGACCTAATTAGAAGTGCGCCAAGTGCCGGAGAACGTGTGCGGGACCCATCTAGAAGTGCGCTAAGCGCCGGGAAGGTGTGCGGGACCCAAATTTAAGTGCGCCAAGCGACGGGAAACGTATGCGGGACCCAACTAGAACTGCGCTGAGCGCCGGAAAACGTGTGCGGGACCCAACTAGGAGTGCGCCGAGCGCCAGGAACGTGTGCGGGACCCAACTAGAAGGGCGCCAAGCGCCGGGGAACGTGTGCAGGACCCAAGTAGAAGTGCGCCAAGCGCCGGGAACGTGTGCGGGACCCAACTAGAAGTGCGCCAAGCGCCGGGAACGTGTGCGGGACCCAACTAGAAGTGCGCCAAGCGCCGGGAACGTGTGCGGGACCCAACTAGAAGTGCGCCAACAGCCGGGGAACGTGCGCAGAACCCAAGTAGAAGTGCGCCAAGCGCCGGGGAACGTGTGCGGGACCCAACTAGAAGTGCGACAAGCGCCGGGGAACGTGTGCTGGACCCAAGTGGAAGTGCGCCAAGCGCCGGGCAACGTATGCGGGACCCAACTAGAACTGTGCTGAGCGCCGGGGAACGTGTGCGGGACCCAACTAGAAGTGCTCCGAGCGCCAGGAACGTGTTTGGAACCACACTAGAAGTGCGCCAAGAGCCGGAGAACGTGTGCAGGACCCAAGTAGAAGTGCGCCAAGCGCCGGGCAACGTATGCGGGACCCAACTAGAACTGTGCTGAGCGCCGGGGAACGTATGCGGGACCCAAACAGAAGTGTTCCAAGTGCCGGAGAACGTGTGCGGGACCCAACTAAAACTATGCTGAGCGCCGGGAAACGTGTGCGGGACCCAACTAGAAGTGCACCGAGCGCCAGGAACATGTGCGGAACCCAGCTATAAGTGCGCCAAGCGCCGGGGAACGTATGCAGGACCCAAGTAGAGGTGCGCCAAGCGCCGGGGAACGTGTGCTGGACCCAAGTGGAAGTGCGCCAAGCGCCGGGCAACGTATGCGGGACCCAACTAGAACTGTGCTGAACGCCGGGGAACGTGTGCAGGACCCGAGTAGAAGTGCGCCAAGCGCTGGGCAACGTATGCGGGACCCAAACAGAAGTGCGCCAAGCGCCGGGGAACGTGTGCAGGACCCAAGTAGAAGTGCGCCAAGTGCCGGAGAACGTGTGCGGGACCCATCTAGAAGTGCGCTAAGCGCCTGGAAGGTGGGCGGGACCCAAATTTAAGTGCGCCAAGCGCCGGGGAACGTGTGCGGGACCCAACTAGAACTGCGCTGAGCGCCGGGGAACGTGTGTGGGACCCAACTAGAAGTGCGCCGAGCTCCAGGAACATGTGCGGAACCCAGCTATAAGTGCGCCAAGCGCCGGGGAACGTGTGCAGGACCCAAGTAGAAGTGCGCCAAGAGCCGGAGAACGTGTGCAGGACCCAAGTAGAAGTGCGCCAAGCTTCGGGCAACGTATGCGGGACCCAACTAGAACTGTGCTGAACGCCGGGGAACGTGTGCGGGACCCAACTAGAAGTGCGCCGAGCGCCAGGAACATGTGCGGAACCCATCTAGAAGTGCGCTAAACGCCTGGATGGTGGGCGGGACCCGAATTTGAGTGCGCCAAGCGCCGGAGAACGTGTGCAGGACCCAAGTAGAAGTGCGCCGAACGCCGGGAAACGTGTGCGGGACCCAACTAGAAGTGTGCCAAGTGCCGGGGAACGTGTGCGGGACCCAACTAGAAGTGCGCCGAGCGCCAGGAACGTGTGCGGGACCCATCTAGAAGTGCGCTAAGCGCCTGGAAGGTGGGCGGGACCCAAATTTAAATGCGCCAAGCGCCGGGGAACGTATGCGGGACCCAACTAAAACTGTGCTGAGCGCCGGGAAACGTGTGCGGGACCCAACTAGAAGTGCACCGAGCACTAGGAACATGTGCGGAACCCAGCTATAAGTGCGCCAAGCGCCGGGCGACGTATGCGGAACCCAACTAGAACTGTGCTGAGCGCCGGGGAACGTATGCGGGACCCAAGCAGAAGTGTGCCAAGTGCCGGAGAACGTGTGCGGGACCCATCTAGAAGTGCGCTAAGCGCCTGGAAGGTGGGCGGGACCCAAATTTAAATGCGCCAAGCGCCGGGGAACGTATGCGGGACCCAACTAAAACTGTGCTGAGCGCCGGGAAACGTGTGCGGGACCCAACTAGAAGTGCACCGAGCGCCAGGAACATGTGCGGAACCCAGCTGTAAGTGCGCCAAGCGCCGGGGAACGTGTGCAGGACCCAAGCGGAAGTGCGCCAAGTGCCGAAGAACGTGTACGGGACCCAAGTGGAAGTGCGCCAAGCGCCGGGGAACGTGTGCAGGACCCAAGTAGAGGTGCGCCAAGCGCCGGGGAACGTGTGCTGGACCCAAGTGGAAGTGCGCCAAGCGCCAGGAACGTGTTTGGAGCCACACTAGAAGTGCGCCAAGCGCCGGGGATCGTGTGCAGGACCCAAGTAGAAGTGCGCCAAGCGCTGGGCAACGTATGCGGGACCCTACTAGAACTGCGCTGAGCGCCGGGAAACGTGTGCGGGACCCAACTAGAAGTGCGCCAAGCGCCGGGGAACGTGTGCGGGACCCAAGTAGAAGTGCGCCAAGCGCTGAGCAACGTATGCGGCACCCAACTAGAAGTGCGCCGAGCGCCAGGAACGTGTGCGAGACCCAACTTGAAGTGCGCCAAGCGACGGGAAACGTGTGCGGGACCCAAACAGAAGTGCGCCAAGCGCCTGGAAGGTGGGCGGGACCCAAATTTAAGTGCGCCAAGCGCTGGGCAACGTATGCGGGACCCTACTAGAACTGCGCTGAGCGCCGGGGAACGTGTGTGGGACCCAACTAGAAGTGCGCCGAGCTCCAGGAACATGTGCGGAACCCAGCTATAAGTGCGCCAAGCGCCGGGGAACGTGTGCAGGACCCAAGTAGAAGTGCGCCAAGAGCCGGGGAACGTGTGCGGGACCCAACTAGAAGTGCGACAAGCGCCGGGGAACGTGAGCGGGACCCAAGTGGAAGTGCGCCAAGCGCCGGCCAACGTATGCGGGACCCAACTAGAAGTGCGCCAAGCGACGAGCAACGTATGCGGGACCCAACTAGAAGTGCGCCAAGTGCCGGAGAACGTGTGCGGGACCCATCTAGAAGTGCGCCAAGAGCCGGAGAACGTGTGCAGGACCCAAGTAGAAGTGCGCCAAGCGCCTGGAAGGTGGGCGGAACCCAAATTTAAATGCGCCAAGCGCCGGGGAACGTATGCGGGACCCAACTAAAACTGTGCTGAGCGCCGGGAAACGTGTGCGGGACCCAACTAGAAGTGCACCGAGCGCCAGGAACATGTGCGGAACCCAGCTATAAGTGCGCCAAGCGCCGGGGAACGTGTGCAGGACCCAAGTAGAGGTGCGCCAAGCGCCGGGGAACGTGTGCTGGACCCAAGTGGAAGTGCGCCAAGCGCCGGGCAACGTATGCGGGACCCAACTAGAACTGTGCTGAGCGCCGGGGAACGTGTGCGGGACCCAACTAGAAATGCTCCGAGCGCCAGGAACGTGTTTGGAACCACACTAGAAGTGCGCCAAGCGCCGGGAAACGTGTGCAGGACCCAAGTAGAAGTGCGCCAAGCGCCGGGCAACGTATGCGGGACCCAACTAGAACTGTGCTGAGCGCCGGGGAACGTATGCGGGACCCAAACAGAAGTGTGCCAAGTGCCGGAGAACGTGTGCGGGACCCATCTAGAAGTGCGCTAAGCGCCTGGAAGGTGGGCGGGACCCAAATTTAAATGCGCCAAGCGCCGGGGAACGTATGCGGGACCCAACTAAAACTGTGCTGAGCGCCGGGAAACGTGTGCGGGACCCAACTAGAAGTGCACCGAGCTCCGGGGAACGTGTGCGGGACCCAACTAGAAGTGCGCCGAGCGCCAGGAACGTGTGCGGGACCCAAACAGAACTGTGCTGAGCGCCGGGGAACGTGTGCGAGACCCAACGAGAAGTGCGCCAAGCGCCGGGGAACGTGTGCGGGACCCATCTAGAAGTGCGCTAAGCGCCTGGAAGGTGGGCGGGACCCAAATTTAAGTGCGCCAAGCGCCGGGTAACATACGCAGGACACAACTAGAACTGTGCTGAGCGCCGGGAAACGTGTGCGGGACCCAACTAGAAGTGCGCCGAGCGCCAGGAACATGTGCGGAACCCAGCTATAAGTGCGCCAAGCGCCGGGGAACGTGTGCAGGACCCAAGTAGAAGTGCGCCAAGCGCCGGGGAACGTGTGCTGGACCCAAGCGGAAGTGCGCCAAGCGCCGGGGAACGTGTGCAGGACCCAAGTAGAGGTGCGCCAAGCGCCGGGGAACGTGTGCAGGACCCAAGTAGAAGTGCGCCAAGCGCCAAGCGCCGAGCAACGTATGCGGGACCCAAGCAGAAGTGTGCCAAGTGCCGGAGAACGTGTGCGGGACCCATCTAGAAGTGCGCTAAGCGCCTGGAAGGTGGGCGGGACCCAAATTTAAATGCGCCAAGCGCCGGGGAACGTATGCGGGACCCAACTAAAACTGTGCTGAGCGCCGGGAAACGTGTGCGGGACCCAACTAGAAGTGCACCGAGCGCCAGGAACATGTGCGGAACCCAGCTATAAGTGCGCCAAGCGCCGGGGAACGTGTGCAGGACCCAAGTAGAAGTGCGCCAAGCGCCGAGCAACGTATGCGGGACCCAACTAGAACTGTGCTGAGCGCCGGGGAACGTATGCGGGACCCAAGCAGAAGTGTGCCAAGTGCCGGAGAACGTGTGCGGGACCCATCTAGAAGTGCGCTAAGCGCCTGGAAGGTGGGCGGAACCCAAATTTAAATGCGCCAAGCGCCGGGGAACGTATGCGGGATCCAACTAAAACTGTGCTGAGCGCCGGGAAACGTGTGCGGGACCCAACTAGAAGTGCACCGAGCGCCAGGAACATGTGCGGAACCCAGCTGTAAGTGCGCCAAGCGCCGGGGAACGTGTGCAGGACCCAAGTAGAGGTGCGCCAAGCGCCGGGGAACGTGTGCTGGACCCAAGTGGAAGTGCGCCAAGCGCCGGGCAACGTATGCGGGACCCAACTAGAACTGTGCTGAACGCCGGGGAACGTGTGCGGGACCCAACTAGAAGTGCGCCGAGCACCAGGAACGTGTTTGGAACCACACTAGAAGTGCGCCAGGAGCCGGGGAACGTGTGCAGAACCCAAGTAGAAGTGCGCCAAGCGCTGGGCAACGTTTGCGGGACCCAACTAGAACTGTGCTGAGCGCCGGGGAACGTATGCGGGACTAAAACAGAAGTGTGCCAAGTGCCGGAGAACGTGTGCGGGACCCATCTAGAAGTGCGCCAAGAGCCGGAGAACGTGTGCAGGACCCAAGTAGAAGTGCGCCAAGCGCCGGGCAACGTATGCGGGACCCAAACAGAAGGGCGCCAAGTGCCGGAGAACGTGTGCGGGACCCAAACAGAAGTGCGCCAAGCGCCGGGGAACGTGTGCAGAACCCAAGTAGAAGTGCGCCAAGCGCCGGAAACGTGTGCAGGCCCCGAATAGAAGTGCGCCAAGCGCCGGGGAACATGTGCTGGACCCAAGTGGAAGTGCGCCAAGCGCCGGGAAACGTGTGCTGGACCCAAGTGGAAGTGCGCCAAGCGCCGTGGAACGTGAGCGGGACCCAACTAGAAGTGCGCCGAGCGCCAGGAACGTGTGCGGGACCCAAGTAGAAGTGCGCCAAGCGCCGGCGAACGTGTGCGGGACCCAAACAGAAGTGCGCCAAGCGACGGGAAACGTGTGCGGGACCCAAACAGAAGTGCGCCAAGCGCCGGGGAACGTATGCGGGACCCAAACAGAAGTGCGCCAAGTGCCGGAGAACGTGTGCGGGACCCATCTAGAAGTGCGCTAAGCGCCTGGAAGGTGGGCGGGCCCAAATTTAAGTGCGCCAAGTGCCGGGGAACATGTGCGGGACCCTTCTAGAAGTGCGCCAAGCGCCGGGAAGGTGTGCGGGACCCAAATTTAAGTGCGCCAAGCGACGGGAAACGTGTGCAGAACCCAACTGTAAGTGCGCCACGTGCCGGAGAACGTGTGCGGGACCCATATAGAAGTGCGCCAAGTGCCGGAGAACGTGTGCGGGACCCATCTAGAAGTGCGCTAAGCGCCTGGAAGGTGGGCGGGACCCAAATTTAAGTGCGCCAAGCGCCGGGGAACGTGTGCGGGACCCAACTAGAAGTGCACCGAGCGCCAGGAACATGTGCGGAACCCAGCTGTAAGTGCGCCAAGCGCCGGGGAACGTGTGCAGGACCCAAGTAGAGGTGCGCCAAGCGCCGGGGAACGTGTGCTGGACCCAAGTGGAAGTGCGCCAAGCGCCAGGAACGTGTTTGGAGCCACACTAGAAGTGCGCCAAGAGCCGGAGAACGTGTGCAGGACCCAAGTAGAAGTGCGCCAAGCGCCGGGCAACGTATGCGGGACCCAACTAGAACTGTGCTGAGCGCCGGGGAACGTATGCGGGACCCAAGCAGAAGTGTGCCAAGTGCCGGAGAACGTGTGCGGGACCCATCTAGAAGTGCGCTAAGCGCCTGGAAGGTGGGCGGGACCCAAATTTAAATGCGCCAAGCGCCGGGGAACGTATGCGGGACCCAACTAAAACTGTGCTGAGCGCCGGGAAACGTGTGCGGGACCCAACTAGAAGTGCACCGAGCGCCAGGAACATGTGCGGAACCCAGCTATAAGTGCGCCAAGCGCCGGGGAACGTGTGCAGGACCCAAGTAGAGGTGCGCCAAGCGCCGGGGAACGTGTGCTGGACCCAAGTGGAAGTGCGCCAAGCGCCGGGCAACGTATGCGGGACCCAACTAGAACTGTGCTGAGCGCCGGGGAACGTGTGCGGGACCCAACTAGAAATGCTCCGAGCGCCAGGAACGTGTTTGGAACCACACTAGAAGTGCGCCAAGAGCCGGAGAACGTGTGCAGGACCCAAGTAGAAGTGCGCCAAGCGCCGGGCAACGTATGCGGGACCCAACTAGAACTGTGCTGAGCGCCGGGGAACGTATGCGGGACCCAAGCAGAAGTGTGCCAAGTGCCGGAGAACGTGTGCGGGACCCATCTAGAAGTGCGCTAAGCGCCTGGAAGGTGGGCGGGACCCAAATTTAAATGCGCCAAGCGCCGGGGAACGTATGCGGGACCCAACTAAAACTGTGCTGAGCGCCGGGAAACGTGTGCGGGACCCAACTAGAAGTGCACCGAGCGCCAGGAACATGTGCGGAACCCAGCTATAAGTGCGCCAAGCGCCGGGGAACGTGTGCAGGACCCAAGTAGAAGTGCGCCAAGCGCCGGGGAACGTGTGCAGGGCCCAAGTAGAAGTGCGCCAAACGCCGGGGAACGTGTGCGGGACCCATCTAGAAGTGCGCTAAGCGCCGGGAAGGTGTGCGGGACCCAAATTTAAGTGCGCCAAGCGCCGGGCAACGTATGCGGGACCCAACTAGAACTGTGCTGAGCGCCGGGAAACGTGTGCGGGACCCAACTAGAAGTGCGCCGAGCGCCAGGAACATGTGCGGAACCCAGCTATAAGTGTGCCAAGCGCCGGGGAACGTGTGCAGGACCCAAGTAGAGGTGCGCCAAGCGCCGGGGAACGTGTGCTGGACCCAAGTGGAAGTGCGCCAAGCGCCAGGTACGTGTTTGGAGCCACACTAGAAGTGCGCCAAGAGCCGGAGAACGTGTGCAGGACCCAAGTAGAAGTGCGCCAAGCGCCGGGCAACGTATGCGGGACCCAACTAGAAGTGCGCCAAGCGACGGGAAACGTGTGCGGGACCCAAACAGAAGTGCGCCAAGCGCCGGGAAACGTGTGCTGGACCCAAGTGGAAGTGCGCCAAGCGCCGGGCAACGTATGCGGGACCCAACTAGAACTGTGCTGAGCGCCGGGGAACGTGTGCGGGACCCAACTAGAAGTGCGCCGAGCGCCAGGAACATGTGCGGAACCCAGCTATAAGTGCGCCAAGCGCCGGGGAACGTGTGCAGGACCCAAGTAGAAGTGCGCCAAGCGCCGGGGAACGTGTGCGGGACCCAGCTATAAGTGCGCCAAGCGCCTGGGAACGTGTGCAGAACCCAAGTAGAAGTGCGCCAAGCGCTGGGCAACGTATGCGGGACCCATCTAGAAGTGCGCTAAGCGCCTGGAAGGTGGGCGGGACCCAAATTTAAGTGCGCCAAGCGCCGGGGAACGTGTGCGGGACCCGAGTAGAACTGTGCTGAGCGCCGGGAAACGTATGCGGGACCCAAGTAGAAGTGCGCCAAGCGCCAGGAACGTGTGCGGAACCCAGCTATAAGTGCGCCAAGCGCCGGGGAACGTATGCAGGACCCAAGTAGAAGTGCGCCAAGCGCCGGGGAACGTGTGCGGGACCCAACTAGAACTGCGCCAAGCGCCGGGAACGTGTGCGGGACCCAAACAGAAGTGCGCCAAGCGCCGGAGAACGTGTGCGGGACCCATCTAGAAGTGCGCCAAGCGCCTGGAAGGTGGGCGGGACCCAAATTTAAGTGCGCCAAGCGCCGGGGAACGTATGCGGGAACCCAACTAGAAGTGCGCCAAGCGCCGGGTAACGTGTGCAGGACCCAACTAGAAGTGCGCCGAGCGCCGGAGAACGTGTGCGGTACGAAACGTGTGCGGGACCCAAACAGAAGTGCGCTAAGTGCCGGGTAACGTGAGCGGGACCCAACTAGAAGTGCGCCAAGCGCCAAGGAACGTGTGCAGTACCCAACTAGAAGTGCGCCAAGCGCCGGGGAACGTGCGCGAGACACAACTAGAAGTACGCCAAACGCTGGGGAACGTGTGCGGGACCCACCTAGAAGTGCGCCAAGCGCCGGGAACGTGTGCGGGACCCACCTAGAAGTGCGCCAAGCGCCAAGGAACGTGTGCAGTACCCAACTAGAAGTGCGCCAAGCGCCGGGGAACGTGCGCGAGACACAACTAGAAGTACGCCAAACGCTGGGGAACGTGTGCGGGACCCGAAAAGAAAAGCGCCGAGGGCCGGATAACGTGTGCGGGACCCAGACAGAACTGCGCCAAGCGCCTGGAAGGTGAGCGGGACCCGAATTCAAGTGCGCCAAGCGACGGGGAACGTGTGCGGGACCCAAACAGAAAAGCGCCAAGCGCCGGGAAACGTGTGCGGGACCCAACTAGAAGTGCGCCGAGCGCCGGGAACGTGTGCACGGGACCCAAACTAGAAGTGCGCCAAGCGCCGGAGAACGTGTGCAGGACCCAAGTAGAAGTGCGCCAAGCGCCGAAGAACGTGTGCGGGACCCAAGTAGAAGTGCGCCAAGCGCCGAGAAGGTGCACGGGACCCAAACAAAAGTGCGCCGAATGCCGGAGAACGTGTGCGGGACCCATCTAGAAGTGCGCTAAGCGCCTGGAACGTGGGCGGGACCCAAATTTAAGTGCGCCAAGCGCCGGGAAACGTGTGCGGGACCCAACTAGAAGTGCGCCAAGCGCCGAGCAACGTATGCGGGACCCAGCTATAAGTGTGCCAAGCGCCGGGGAACGTGTGCAGGACCCAAGTAGAGGTGCGCCAAGCGCCGGGGAAAGTGTGAGGGACTCAACTGGGAGTGCGCCAAGCGCCGGGTACGTGTGCGTGATCTAACTGGCAGCACACAAAGCGCCGAAAAATATGTGCGGGACCCAACTTCGGGTACGCCAAGCGCCTAGGAAAGTGTGCGGGACCCAACTGGAAGTGCGCCAAGCGCCGGGGAAAGTGTGTGAGACTTGGCTTAAAAAGCGCCAAGCGCCGGGGAAAGAGAGCGGGACCCAACTGCGAGTTTGCCAAGCGTTACGGATCGTGTGTTCGACCCAACCGGGAGGACCGGCAAGGGAGTGAAAATCGAAAACGCGGTTGTGATTCAACCATTCATCCAGTCGTTATTGGGTTCGAAAACCATGAAAAAGGGTGTCAACTGTGGTGGTGCTAGAAGGGGTGGGCAAGTCTTATGCAAGAGGGGTCTACTACAAAACTGCATGAATATTTGAAAGGTCATATCTTCTTCTTCTTCTTCTTCTTTCTGCAGCCTCAAAGTGGTTTTTGCTCATAGGTTGAGGAACTGGGCGGCCTCTCACAGGATTCCGGGTCCAAAGCGTCCATTGTTGTTGTAAGGAGGTAAGGTCTCTTCGGGCACACGATGAACAAGTGCGCCGTGTCAGTGTCCGGGAGCACCACAGTCCGGGCATGCGTCTGGTCGGCTGCTGTCGATCTTGTTGACGTAAGACATGAGGCAGAATAGAGTGACCACAGCGCACGCTTGATGCAAGAGCACATCTGGCTCGTCTGCCGAGTTGAGACTCGGACTCGCAAACCCGAGGCGGCACCGTTCCCAAGATAGGGTTCACAGCCGCCTTTGCTAGATATCCTCGAACAAATTGCGTGTGCTCCTCACGCAGAAGACGAAGCCTTTCCATGTTGGAGTCGGCCCATCTCTGTACATCAACTTTACGAGGAGCATCGGCGAACGGCGTGCTAATCGTCCTCTCTTATGGGCTTCATGATTCTCTTTGACGGATGATTCGGCTGCCTCAGAACATTAATATACATCTGCTGTGCCTGGAGTTCACAATGCTCCTTGACCGGCAATATGCAGGCCTCCGCGTGAAGATGCTCCACCGGGGAGCTCCTTGCACAACCGGTAGCAATTCTAAGCGCAGCATTCTGTACACGCTGCAGCTTATTCCAGGAGCTGTCAGACACCAGGTGCTGCCACACTGGTGCCGCATATTCCAGAGCCGGCTGAAGTATTGCCTGTAGGTTCTCAATATAGTCTCTCGGTTGCTTCCCATGATGTTCCTCCGAGAGCTCTCAAGATATTAAGTCTAGCCTTGACGACTGTTTGTTTCTGTTCCGCGTTTTTGTGGAACTTCAGTGAGGGATCAAGAATAAGGCCAAGCAGCTTGGGGAATTTTGCTGCTGGCAACAGGTCACCATCCCATTTGACATCTGGATGGGCACTGTGTTCCTTGGTGTTCGTTGTGAACACTGAAACAGAGGATTTTGCGGCAGAGACTGTGAGCATCATTTTATCGAGGAAGAGCTTCAACTCGACGAGATAGGCGCTGATCTTGTTAGCGGCTATCTGCAGGTCACGATCCTGGCACATGATGGTGATGTCGTCGGCATACATAACAATCCTTACATCATTGGGAGGCTCGGGAATGTCCTCAAGATACAGGCTGAATAGGGCAGGGGACAACACTCCGCCTTGCGGAACACCGGCTGCTATTGGAATGCTATCGGATACATGATTCTGGAACAGAACCTTAGCACGGCGGCCTTTAGTGAACGCTGCAATCCATCGCTTCTGCCATGATGGTAGCGACGACTTGAGCAGTTTCTCGGACAGCAGTCCCAAGTTAACAGAGTCAAACGCTTTGCTCAGGTCGAGGGCGACGGCCACCGTTCTCAGGGGCTTTCTCATGTTGAACCCATCAACCGCAAAGCTCACGATCTCTAATAGAGCTGTAGTAGTGGAGTGAAGTTTCCTGAACCCATGCTGATGCTGCTGTCGCTCATTTTGATCAGCCAGGTCCGTCACGATCAACTTTTTCAGCTAATTTAGCGACGGGCGATAACAGGTTTATTGGTCGAAAGCCCTTTGCCGTGCTTTGGGACTTGCCTGGCTTTGGCAACGGTATCACATTGGCTGTCTTCCAAGCTTGGGGTAGAGTGCAAGTCCGGAAAGAAGTGTTAATGATATCTGCAAGCATCGGTAGAAGTTCCGTGGGAAGCGTCTTCAGGATGGCTGGGAGATACCGTCAGGTCCGATAGCCTTCGAATTCCGCATTTCTTTGATAGCCTTCTACTTGCGTAAGAGTAAAGGCCTCAGAAGCGTTCATGAGCGGCAACCGGCTCAGTTCTCTAACCGTGACTCTGTTCTGCACGCCTCGCTTGGCACGTGTGATGAAGAAGTTCTTGCCGAGCGCATAAGCAGCCGCTTTCCTGATTTGAAGACGTTCTCCTCGAACTCAATAGCGGAGCTCATCGAGGGAGCGGACTTGCCGGAACTTTTCCTCAACACTTTCCACGTCGTAGTTCCGTCAGCCTTGAAATTCAGCTTTTCAGTGAATCTTCTCCCAGCATTCCTTCTGTTCTTATCCAGATCCTGCTTGATCTCGTTATCCAGCACAGCTATGTCCGGGTCTAGATGGTCTGCGGTTTCCTTCTCATCTCTGGTTCTTATCTTCTGCAGTATTTCCCTGCTGACATTTGGAAAAAGGTCTTGACACGACCTCAGGAATTGTAGAAGCTTTCATGGCCTTGCGGATGGCACTTGTTAGATGGCGCTCTTTCTGATGAACATCACCATTCCATGGGTAGTCGACCGCATGGCGAAGTGCAACATCTCTGAACAGGGTCCAGTCTGCTAGGCCTAAATTAAGATAAGTAATAAGTACGATGACGAAAACCAGAGTAAGGGGCAAGAGAGTCAGAGAGATCAATATAGACAAAGACGGGAATGTGATCACTGGAGAGAGTTGTGGATGTGGACCACGTGCAAGCATTAGAGAGATTGGATGACACAAGAGAGATGTCTGGGCTAGACGGACGGCCGCTGGCAGGGAGACGAGTGGGCTGGTGATCATTGAGGAGAACCAGGGCACACTCCTCAGCCCCTTCTTCGACATCTTCCTGGCGTCAGAATCAAGAGCGGAACAGAAACGTGTGAGCATTGAAGTCACCCGCAAAGACAGCTGAAGGGGAGAGTGAGCAGTCGTACAAACTGCTTAAGGAGGGGAATAGATTATAAGAGGGGGGACAAGATGATATAGGAGGAATATATATGTTAAATAGAGATAAAGGGGTTTTGAGGGGGAGGTGGACAGGAATGTACTGAGAGTACCGTCCTTAGGAGTATTAGGGATAATGTGAGTATGTAAGGCAGATGGAACGAAAGTAGCCCCTCCGCCCCCAAGAGCTGTCCTTGGCATGTGATAGGCGGTGTAGCCCGGAATGTTAGGTTGGGGATAAGTGGTAGATGGAGAGAGCTTGGTTTCTTGAACCATGATAACATCCGGGTGATGAGAACGTGCGAATAGAGAGAGTTCAGATAACTTGTTGCGAAGGCCGTTGAGATTAATGTGAACAATGGAGAGGGGGCGGTTGGTAATTGAGGAATCCAGAGTTGTTGGGGTCAGAGCATAGAACACAACGAAAGGATGAGTCATGATGCCTCACAGAACTGAGGCCCGAACAGGAGAAGTGCACCCACCTTTGGCATCCGAAGCACTGGACACTTGTTTTATGCCAGGTAACATCCTCGCCGCAGGTGGCACATAGATATTTCCGGGCTGGACCTGGATTCCTCTCGACGCCGGCCCTTTGTAATAAAAATCCTCAGGAGAGCTGCGGCCGACCAGCACCTCTCCCATGACAAAACCCTCTTCTCGGAGGGGTTGACGTCGGTTTGCACGGAGGCGATCTTCTTTCCTCCACACTGCCACGGCACGAACGTACGACATCTCGGCAGCAGGTCATATCTGAGGGTGTATTGTGCCTTTAAAAGGAAACATCTGCTAAAATAAAGTAAAATCATCTAACTGTTTTGCTTTGCCACGGATTAGTATGATTTGGAAATTGAACATTTGTGAGAAACTCGTTAAAAGAAGTGAAATGTCTTATGCTACTGATTTGGCATGGGAATAAACTCGAAAGAAGCGCTAAAAACTTAGTGAAATGATTAAGCGTTGATTTGGCTGTGCACTTGTTCACTAAACAACAAAAATTGAGTGTGACATTGAAAAACCGAATCACGCATATCTTACTAAGCACACACATTTATTCGTGTGACTGCAATTCTCTTAGTTGACAACATTCGCATAGACACACTACGTGATGTTATTTCCACTTTCTTTAACTGATAGTCAATCGGAAGCGAACGCGCCAAATAATTTAGTAATGCTTGAAAATCAATATTTCTGAATGATTGAGGTGGGAGACGCAACATAGTTTTGCAAGGACCTGAGACTTTTTAACCTAAACTGCAAGCGTTAGGTTGATTTTAAAAGAGATGTGCGTGATTTGGTTTTTTAATGTCACACTCAATTTTTGTTGTTTAGTGAACAAGTGCACAGCCAAATCAACGATGAATCATTTCACTGAGTTTTTAGCGCTTCTTTCGAGTTTATTCCCATGCCGAATCAGTAGCATAAGACGTTTCACCTTTTTTAACGAGTTTCTCACAAATGTTTCATTTCCAAATCATACTAATCCGTAGCAAAGCAAAACAGTTAGATAATTTGTATTCCTGTATTCTATGCTGCTACTTTTTATATCTATTCACAGTATGAGTAAGTTTTCCTATATTCGATCATTTCCGAGTTTTTATTTATATAAAAGTATATTTATTGTTTATCTCTATCCATCTTTTTTGCTTTAGTAATTCGAAAATGTATTTACTGATCATCCATTTCATTAATAAATTATGATTTTTTCATTTTTCAATATATGCCTTTAAGGAATTACTCAATTATTTAGCTGTTTACTCAACAATTTTGGTATATACCAAATTATATATAAAGTCACAGCATTTCATTCACTCCAAATAATCTCGCTGTTGGTGCTTGATGGCCATAAAGCCCCATTTCCCATAAGTATTATTTTTGGCTTTATAATAGTTGAAAATATTAATCAATGAACACATTTTCCTTTTGAATTTTCCCTGCTGTTCACTAATCCATTGCTTTGCTGCAATTGTTAATTTTTATATATTTTGGTATATACAAGATTTGTTGAGTAAACAGCTAAATTATTGATTAATTTCTTAAAGGTATTGAAAAATGAATGAGTGAAAAAATCATAATTTATTAATGAAATGGATGTTCAGTAAATACATTTTGTTTATTTTTACATAAGTAGAACTCGGAAATGATCGGAAATAGGATAACTTATTCATAATGTGAATAGATGTAAAAAGTAGTAACATAGAATACAGGATTACAGATTTGAATAGTGACAGGTGAGCAGTAGCAGTGAACAAATCAGGTGATAGTGGAGGTATCCCATCACCGCATTGATTACCTGCATGCCCGCGCTCGGGGCCGGAATACCACTAGACCACCCGTTCACCACTTTTCAAACGCACCGCAACACAGCCCAAGCTCCTCCCTGCGAGTTCTCAGAACTTTGGAAACATGTTACGAACACATTATCCAACATGTTACGGAAGTCTGCCGTAAGCTGTTGTCATAGCTGCGGAAGCATGTTCTTATGCGTGTTCGATAGCTGTTTGTAAAGATGAATGAAGGCTGTTGGGCTTCTGTGCTAGACGTGTTGGTAAGGACCTCGTAATACTTTGGCGTTCTACTGCCTGTGGCTCCCGTGGCAGACCTGCAGTTGGGGACATTTCGACACTGATTGGTAGCAGGCCTACCCCAGAGACCACCGGCAACGAATTATAACGAGACGAATTATAACGAGATCCTAGCATGTTCTTGTCACTTGAAATTTTTTGTTCCGTTGTCAGTAATTGATCTAGAGTCGCATTTTTGAGGCAGGCCTGCACTCAAATGCCAAACGAAAGAAGTCGGAAATTGAGAGCATGGCACGATTCATTGATAATGTGGGAGCGGTGGTGTGCAGGTCCATGCGAAGCAAATGGGGGAAGATGCACTACGCTTTTCCACCAACTTCTCTTTTGTCTAGGTCTTAGTGGTTCTATTTGATGAAAAATAAGGGGACAAGCAGTCTGGTAAATGAGGGAGACATTTTAGAGCAAGTGAGAACCACAGAATACCAGATCCTATTGTTTTTCAGTGCTGAAACAGTTTTAAGAATATCAGTCTACGATTTGGAAAAAGTTGTATGTATGAAGGGAAACAGCAGACTTAATCTGGAGCATAGGTCAGTTACAATCGCAAAGGATCGCACTGTTAATTCGCGTTCCCTATGACCCCGTCAAAGCTTGTCGATCAACTCAGTACCACCCGGTCTATGCGCACCGAAACACTGACAGACGGGTGTAGAAAATCCACTGAATAAGTCCGTCTGCAAGAGTCCGCAATCCACTCAGTAAATGCGGGTGTTCTAGGTGCGCACACGGACAGGGCCAATGCAACCTAGGTTGGTTTTTCTGCCCCGGACTCAATCGGTTTTTCGATCAAGTCTGACTGGGACCTTCAGAAGGTTGGCGCCATATGCTGACATACATACACCGAGTTTGCGCCAAACTTCAGCAGGAAACGCAAAGTATCAGTGCGATCCGTGCCAACTGTAAGTGCTGATGCCTGAACATGAAACTTCGTGACGCCAAAAATAGACGTCGAGGTTCTGTATTCTAAATAGCATGAAGGAACATTTAAATGGGCTAAATTATAGTAAAAAATCGAATAGAAATACCATGCATTGAAAGTGGAATAAACCTTGAAAATCGAAAATTTCGAAATTTTTTCCTGTAAATTTAAAGTCATTTTTCTATACAAGCAAAAGAATTTGGTTCAGAGGATTGAATGCGCGAAGAAATGAAAAAGATGATCCATTAAAACAATTGCGGCATTTCTCGCAGCCAGTGGAAATGGTCATGATCAATTCTTGCCGCCGTTCCTACTCTGAGAGAATCTTTCGCGCTAGCACCGTGATGCTCCCACGATCCGCGATGGTACCGTGATCGTTTACCCCCGGTCCCGCGCTCTCATGATGTGCAGATTTGCAAAGCAGCGCGGAATACTGCACGGGCAATACCTTAGAGCTTCGCGTTGATCTGATATTTAACGCTCGTTTGTATGAAACATCGAGAGAGCATGGTTGATAGGACAGGTATGGACGCTGGCAGAATCTCGCGATCGTCCCGCAATAGTTTCGGGCTCGGTTCCCAGCGGTTCCGCGATTTAAACCCCCAACCCATCAACGTACTGACGCGATACGCTTTC
Organism: Aplectana chamaeleonis; assembly: GCA_029168955.1. Lineage (NCBI taxonomy): Eukaryota > Metazoa > Nematoda > Chromadorea > Rhabditida > Cosmocercidae > Aplectana > Aplectana chamaeleonis. The sequence goes on from JAPDOI010000791.1 coordinate 121,014, forward strand.
AGGTTGAAACTGGTAGAATCTCACGATCGTTCCACGACAGCCCCTTGCTCGATTCCCTGCGGTTCCACCATAGGCCATGGTGGGAGCATCGATGAACGAACGCGGCACGCTCTCGGCTTGAGACTGGCGGAAATTCGCGATCGTTTCGCAATAGACCCATGCTAGTAACCTCTCGGCTCCTACCAGAAACCGAGGGGATTCTATCCGGTAACAATCGCGGAGGATTCTATCAGGGTAGAGGCGCTGCACTGAGCGTCACTGGTGTCGCGACGGTGAAACACTGCAAGATCACCGTGTCACCGGTCTCTCGCGACACGCCACCGCCGTGGCCCCCTGCGGGGCTTCATTATAGCTCGTCATTGCCCAGTCGCAGCAGAACTCGCCGCGGTGCAACACTGAAGAGTGGTCCACGACAGGCCGACTGCGAGAAAATAAGCGGCGAATCTACTCCTACCAAGAGATCTGAATGGGAGCCACTTCTTTAATTCTAGACTCCTTACGGCAGTCCCGCATCTCATCCTCGTCTCTCCGCGACTGCCCCTCGTCTCCTCCGCGCCCACCCGCATCTCGACAATGATCATTAGATACAGGGGAAAATGCGCTTACGAACGCTATACAGCACTTTGCTAAATAATGCTAATATCAACATTTAGAAATCAAAGAAGCGAGTAACCTTGTTCCTCAACCTAATACGGGGGCGGGAGAAGCGGGGCCAACTTCTTACTCGTGTAGCTTCAGTTTTGGTCGTTTTTGTCGCTTCAGAATGCGTAAGCGTTGTGTTCTAAGCCGTACCATTCTATTTCCGTTGTTATCTCAACCACGTTTACGAGCGTTTATGCTGCCTTTAAAGGCAGTGTTCACGATAAAAGTCGTTTTTCTGTTTTCCCGCCTATATTGAAAACGGTCCCATGCCGACTTCAATGATGTCCCTAGAATCGTACAAGACCCCCTGGAAACGGAGTTATGGCCCCTCGAAATTCAGCAAAGGAAGCATTGTGGACGAGTTGTCCGAGGCTTGTAACTCACGTTTTTTGCAGCCGATGTGTGCGTGCTGACCTGAGTAGAGGGAGACGTTGAGAATGAAGGGAAGAACGGGGCTTTTGATCGGAAACCATCGCTCATCTAACCACGAATTCAGGGCAACTGTTATAGGACGTCGGCGGAGTGGCCCAACGGGTTGGCTGGCCCACGAGATTTTCACCCACTTACCGGTCGTTTTTCGTCGCACTTTCGTTCTTAATCTTCCACGAGGGATCCAAAGCTTACGTTTTAGCCAAAAAAACGTGCAACTTTTTCTTCGTGAACACTGCCTTTAGGGTCACGAAAACTCGTTTCCGTTAAAGATCTACATGAAAAAGTCGTCAAAAATGCTCAACTTTGGAGGCTCATAATCTCTACACGGTTGCCTTCTCAAAAATTCAGGAAGCGACAACCTAAATTTATCTGCGAGAAAATCGCGAATGAAAATTTTCATGGGCGAGCGGCTTCGTGATTTTAGAAGATCTCACACCCCCTCCGCGTTCTTAGGTAGCTCTTAATATATGCAAAATAAGGCGAGTTGGAAATCCGACTTTGTGCTGGTTCTCAATCCTCCAAACAACTTGCTCCCTTAATTTGGAAAAGGGATGGGGACCCTGGCTTGTTGCACAGTTTTAGATGAGTGGCAATTTCTGAACGGGTGTGAGTTCTTCGACAACCGATCTTCGAGTGCACAGTTTGAATAAAGAACGTGAAATGGTTGACTCCAATGTTCAGAGAACTGTACCGCAGTTCTGAAGAATAAGTTTATTATAAGAGATTTAGAGTGTGTTCAGCGTTACAATTTTGTCAGCAATCGCCACTGCAACAAGGCTAGAATTCCCCACACGATTATGCCAATTGCGGATATGTTCGTTCCTGTATAAAAGCGAAATTCTGTCATCATTCGAAAAATTTCGATTTCGCTGCCTTGCTTTTCCAGCCAAAAATAAGTAATTGCGAAAATGAGACGTTTGAGTGAAGTTTTTCTCAGTTTTTTTCGGAATTATTCGGTTTTGAGACCGGAAATTTTTCGTTTTTTGAGTTCTTTCGCACACGCCTGGTTGCCATACAGTTACAACGACCGGACTATAATATAAAATACAAGCCGTCCTGCGGGCTTCGCCCGCCTGACGGCTGGCAGGGGGCTTCGCCCCCAGACCCCCGAATTTTCGTCTCCGGCGGAAATTATCAAGTTATCTTTTCATATATGTAATTGGCTCAGAAATTATTTAACCCCAATATATTTTGTTGTAGACATTAAATTGCCTGCCGCACATGTGGACACATGGAAAGACAGACAGCGGCAAATTTTACCGAGAAAAGCAATAAATCTGATAAATCTGCTTCAGTCTTGCACGCACACAAAATCAATTCGAAGTGCGGGAGATCCTGTAGATTAGCGTTCTAGAGCTCGTTTCAAAGACATTCTTCCTTCTGCGGCGTCCTGCGCATTGCTACGTAGTACCGCACACTTTCTACGGCGTCCGGAGCGCTCCCCCTGAGGTCGAGCACACTTCCTACGGCGTCCGGCACTTTCCTACATGGGTTCCGTACACTTTCTATGGCGTTCGGCGCACTCTCACATGGGTCCCGTACGCTATCTACAGCGTTCGGCGCACTCTTACATGGGTTCCGCACACTTTCTAGGGCGTCTGACGAACTTCTACATGGGTCCCGCACACATTCTATGGCGTCCTCTGTGCTCTTACATGGTCCCGCACACTTTGTGTGGCGTCCGGCGCACTCTAACATGGGTCCCGTACATTTTCTATGGCGTCCGGCGCACTCTTACATGGGTCCCGCACACTTTATTTGACGTCCGACGCACTCTAACATGGGTCCCGCCCACTTTATATGGCGTCCGGCGCACTCTTTCATGGATCCCGCACATTTTCTATGGCGTCCGTCGCACTCGCAAATGGGTCCCGCACACTTTATATGACGTCCGGCGCACTCTAACACGGGTCCCGTACATTTTCTATGGCGTCCGGAGCACTTTTACATAGGTCCCGCACACTTTCTATGAGGTCCGGCGCACTCTTACATGGGTCCCGTACATTTTCTATGGCGTCCGGCGCACTATTACATGGGTCCCGCACGCTTTATATGACGTCCGGCGCACTCTAACATGGGTCCCGTACACTATCTACGGCGTTCGGCGCACTATTAAATGGGGCCCGCACACTTTATATGACGTCCTTCGCACTCTAACATGGGTCCCGCACACTTTATATGGCGTCCGGTGCACTCTTGCATGGGTCCCGTGCACTTTCCATGGCGTCCGGCGCACTCTTACATGGGTCCCGTACATTTTCTATGGCGTCCGGCGCACTCTTACATGGGTCCCGCAAACTAACTTATGCGTCCGGCGCACTCTTAATTGGGTCCCACATACGTCGGGCGCACTGCCAGTAGGGTCCCACACATTTTTTCGGCGTCCGGCGCTCTTACATGAGTTCCGTACACTTTCTACGGCGCTCGGCGCACTGCCATTGGGGTCCCGCACATTTTTTCGGCGTCCAGCGCACTCCCGTTGCTGTCCCGCTGACTTTCTACGACGTCCCGTTCGGCTGTTTCGGGCATAACCCTTCTAAAACAGAAAAGTCTGCAATTACAGAATGCACACCGTAGACTGACAGACTGACTGACTGACTGTGACTGACGAACGGACGGACGGGCGGACGGACGGACGGACGGACGGACGGACGCACGGACGGACGGACGGATGGACGGACGGACGGACGGACGGACGGACGGACGGACGGACGGACGGACGGACGGACGGATTTGACGGACGGACGGACGGACGGACGGACGGACGGACGGACGGACGGACGGACGGACGGACGGACGGACGGACGGACGGACGGACGGACGGACGGACGGACGGACGGACGGACGGACGGACGGACGGACGGACGGATTGACGGACGGACGGACGGACGGACGGACGGACGGACGGACGGACGGACGGACGGACGGACGGACGGACGGACGGACGGACGGACGGACGGACGGACGGACGGACGGACGGACGGACGGACGGACGGACGGACGGACGGACGGACGGACACCTCTCCTTTAATACTATGGAATGATTACCCCTGAGGTTGGGCCGTTCTTTTAACGTGGCGAAGCACCTCCACTGCCCACTGCGAGGTGGCCAACCTTGTTGTGAAAACAAAACCAACCGCCTCACGGAGTAGTTATTTCAGGAACCTTCTTTATGAGGTCTACAAGATGGCCGCAATAGCGAACAGCCAAGTTGATTTTTGCCTGCAGCGTATCCAGCGCGGGTTTTCTGAAATCGTTCATCACACTCAAAAACAGACCACACTCCTCGGTCAAGATTGAGAATGGTAAGTCACTATCACTCACGGCAGATTCATCCTTTGCGCCGATTGATATCCAGCCGTTCAGCAAATTCACCCTTCGAATGAGCTTCGATGACGACGCAAAAGTTGATGCCTCATGATAATGGAGGGCGTAACAGGCCTTCCCCCCCCCCCCAAGCATCAAGGCTCGAATTGGCAGAACAGCTGTTTGAAGTGCTTGCCTCCAGAGTTTTACTCATTTCCAAGATACTTCCATGATCAAAATACAAGCTATTACTCATACCACAGCCTTTATACTTGAAAAACTCTGAGAACTGTATGTTCATAAAGACAAAAATGGTGAGGTAGTATATATCAAGAACGTCATAGTATCTAAGAACATCGCACCTAAAAACTTACTATCACTCATATTGCCCTGAAGTGAAAAAATATTGAAAAAAAACATCTTTTTTTTCTAGTTGTCAATACTTCAATAGCAAATCTGGGACTATTCTGGATGATGAAAATGTGGGTATGTTAACAGAACAATGCTAGCAAGTGCACTTTCTCCCAGCTTTCTACACTCGATGAATCAGTAGTGGACAAATGGATGTATGCAAATGCAGTCATTTTCAGCCTTATAAATCATGTTGATAATTGTGTTTCGAATACATAGACTACTCCACCACATATTACTTCCATCCGGGCAGAAAGCTGCGATACAGTCTGGATACAAATAGTCATCACAGTGGAGAATATGTCATCAAAGGAGAACCCCGGTTGATTTGTTCTATAGCTCAGACAATGGGAGCAGCAGACTGCTGGCGAAAATACTTCAGCTTCTTAACAGCTGACTGACAACAACTGGCATTTAGCTGGCCAATGGCAATTGCGAGGCCGACAGTTGGCGTACCCTCGCCATGGCAGGTATTGCTAGCGGCCGACCACTGGCAAAAAATTTGCGTGTTAAGTGAAAACTGCGTGATAACTTGTCTTTAGCTGGCAATGGCAATTACATCTCGAACTTGCCGAGGATATGAAAACGCATCCCCACACAGCACCCGGTTGTCCCTGATTTGAGAAATGGCTGGAACTCGAAAGAGTTAACGACTTGGCACGCTTTAGCGTGTTGTACTTCGACAACTGATATGATTGATAGGCTTAAACTCTGAGAGCTTTAGCCGCGAAATAGCCGGGAAATAGCCCACCAGGCACCGCAGCGGCTCCTGGTGGGCTATTTCGGGGCTATTTCTCGGCTTTTCACGGAACGGACAAGAAATAGCCGAGAAATAGCCGAGATATAACCGAGAAATACTCAAAAACACACAAAATTAACCAAGACGCAACCGTCGCCGGCTCGCCGAGCCACCATCTGGGGCCGCCAGCGCTTGGGCAGGGCCTTCAGAGGCTGAGCGAGGTCCAAGTACCTCAAACTTGGGTAATTGAACCGACGGAGATACTGACATCTGAATCACGCCTCTAGAATTCTCCGTATATCTACCGGAGAGCATTATTTCTCGGCTATCTCTCGGCTATTTCGCGGCGAGCATTATTTGGCGGCTATTTTGCGGAGAGCATTATTAAGCGGCTATTTATAAGCTATTTTGCGGCGAGCATTATTTGGCGGCTATTTAGCGGCTATTACATGGCAAGCAGGCATTTCGCGGCTATTTCTCGGCCAAACTCTCAGAGAATGCAGCATACACGCTCGTAAACGTGGTTGGGGTAACAAAGTGATAAGAACCGTATGGCTTAACACCGTATGGCACAACATGATGCCTACGCATTTTGAAGCGTCAGAAACGACCCACAATGCCGTTACAGGAGTAGCAAGTTTGGCCCCGCCGTATTTTCACGCCCCCTGTATTTTCCCTTTTTCTCCAACGCAGGGTTGCTGGGTCATCTTCGCCGTCGGTACTGTTGGTGGATTGCCTAAAAAGTGAGCCACACACGTCGGCGAAGATGACACAGCAACCTTGCATTGGAGGAAATGGGTGGCGGACGTTCTGTCCCAAGGAGGGCGGAGCCTAGGCGAGGTGTGAATTACGGAAGTCGTTGACTCGGACTAATTACAGCACTTTACGCACTGCTATGACATGACCTTGTTATACGAGACGCTATCCAACGAGGCAAGCACAGTAAAATATTCATTAAAGGCAGTGTTTACGATAAATTATGGGTGTTCAGTTTCTTACAGACTGTGATAGGTCAAGGGCTTACTGTGACAGCAGCGACAGAGAGATCTGCAGAAAGAGACGAGAAAGCACTTTTTTCCGTCAAAGCAGGATCCCTTGGGTGACGTCCCATTTTTGAGAATGTGAGGATTGACCGGTGTGTAGGAATGGAGTCTTTCTATGTGATAACGTGATCATATCTTATCGACCGACTTATCGAAGCCATTTCTGTTGCTGACCGTCTGTTTACGTGCTGAAGCTTCTTCAGAAAGGAATAGTGTGCGGGGCGGGGTCTCCGGAAAAAGGTGGAGTTTCCGGACTTTAGGGTGCCTCGTTTGGGCACTTCTAGACGGTTTTTTCGCGTTCTTTCTTCGTGATAGGATCACCAACCAATACACCGTTGGTTTTCTGCGAAAAAATCGCCAACTTTTTCATCGTGAACACTGCCTTTGAAGTATATTATAGCAACTACCAATTATTATTACTATTGAATCACCATTATTATTATTATTATTATTATTATTATTATTATTATTATTATTATTATTATTATTATTACTATTATTATTATTATTATTATTATTATTATTATTATTATTATTATTATTATTATTATTATTATTATTATTATTATTATTATTATTATTATTATTATTACTATTATTATTATTATTATTATTATTATTATTATTATTATTATTATTATTATTATTATTATTATTATTATTATTATTATTATTATTATTATTGACTTTACTTGACTTAATCGGTTGGCTTTCGCCTGACGCGGTCATTCCGCATCTTCACCGAGGTGTGCCGTCCTAGTAATCAGCCGTGTCTATTTTTTACGGTCTTCAGCCACAATTTGAACACATTCCATCCAGCTGTCACTATTCCATTTCCTGCGAAACGAAACATCGCGCCTGAACTGTCTTTTGATGCCGAGTGACATCAAATCCTCTTTAACCACATCCGTCCAGAACTTTCGGCTACGCCCAGGTGGCCGTTTCCAGACAGGATTTGGAAGCATTTTTAAAGCGTGTTGTACGAGACGATCCGGCGTTCTTCTTAGTAAATGCCCGAGCATTTGATGTCGACTTTCCATTGCTGCTGGAGATGGCGTTAGGAGATGCTGGCACCTCCCTCGTGTCAAGCGTTGATGTACTGCGTCGATTTCCTTGTAAAGGTCTTCGTTATGGCATACACGCGGCCAGAAATATCCGAACAAACGCCTAAAAAGCTTCCTCTCCGTGCAATCCAATCTTTCCATCTGCGCCTTCGGTGCTGCCCACGTCTCCGATCCGTAAATCATGATAGGGCGAATAGCGGATAGGTAGACGCGCAACTTGACTTCCTTCGCGATGGTGGTAGACCACAAACACTTGGTTAGAGAATTGAATGCAGACGTAGCTTTCGCACATCATTGTCGAATATCCGCTGCATAACTACCATCGTTCTTCAGCAAACAGCCCAAATAACAGAAATCGTCCACCAGTTCGATACGTTGTCCGTCCACACAAACTTTGAAGGCCTCTGAGAGACCCACATCTGCTTGCATTTGTCGGGACAAAGACGAAGTCCATAGGCTGCGGCATACTTCGAAACGAGGTTCACAATCCTCCGCAGTTTTGCTTGGTTTTCAGCGAATAACACAATGTCGTCGACGTACTCCAGATCGACAAGGGAGCGTCATGATGGTGTTAGGATCACATCCGCATTAAACTGTTCTTCAACTCTACTCATGATGTCATCAACGGCGAAGTTGAATAGAAAAGGTCCTGCTACAGCTCCTTGCCCTACTCCTGTTCTCACCTCGAAAGCTGACGTAAACCCGACAGGTGTACGAACTGCTGTTGTTGTTCCTTTGTTCATGTCCTCGATCAACTGAACATACTTTGCCGGGACTCCATCTGCTCGCAGAGCATTGAGCAATCGATCACGATGAGGAGAGTCGAACGCGGCTTCAAAGTCCAAAAAAGCAAGCTGTAATGGCTTCGAATACTGCTGCCACGATTCAATTACTCTTCTCACGACGAACACTTGGTCGATGGTCGATCTTCCAGGTCGAAAACCGGCTTGCTCACCTCTGGTCGTTCTTTCACGATGTTTGATAAGTCGCTCGAGAATGATACGTTCTAAAACCTTGTACATGACACGAAGTAGAGAGATTCCTCTGTAGTTCTTAGGATCCGTGACGGATAGCTTCTTGTGAAGAGGTACGATGATCGCATGTCTCCACGGATCGGGCATTCTTTCGCTCATCCATATAGCACGGATGGTGTTGGCCATTTCACGAATCCCAGACGGATTAAGAGCTTTCAGCATTTCAGCAGTGATGTTGTCATCTCCACCTGCCTTTCCATTCTTCATTTTCCGAACACAATCCAAAACTTCAGACTCAGTCGGCGGTTCCTCACTGACATCGTAATGTGCTCTCTGAAGATGCGGGAGCTCAGGTACTGATGGCGCTGGAGGATTCAGTAGTTAACTGAAGTAATTCTTCCACATTGGCAGCGTCGCATCACCAACTGCAACTCCATTGGTAGTGTTCAAGACAGGAGAACATCTTTTCATCTTTCCGCTATACTGTCGCAGCAACGTGTAGGCTTTCCTCAGATTCTTCTCCTCCCAAGCCTTCTCGAACTCCTTAGCTCTACACGTCCACTCTCGTTCGCGGTCACTTTGAAGCTGCCGACGCATTTTCCTCCTCAGACGCTTCTCCTCCACGAAGTTTCCTGCAGTTCGGAGAGCACATACTCTGTCGTAGGTAGATGTTGTTTCTTCTGAGACGTAGGCAAACTTCTTCTTAGGCTGTACAACCGGGAGCGCCTCTTTCGAAGCGTCCTGGATGCACTTGACAAAAGAATCCGCGTCGCAAAGTTTCTTCTTATTCCGTTCTCCGATGTGAATAGAAACGCGTTGTCGAAAATTCCTTCTGCACTCTTCATCTCTGAGACTTGTCATGTCATACCTCTGGAGAGGCTGAGCCCCTCGCTTCCTCTTATGAATCCTCGCAGTGAAGTTCAACAGAACAGGACGGTGATCCGAATCGAATGCGACATCCCACACAGCTCTAGATCTTCGAATGTCCGATACTGGAATATTCCTCGCCAGTACATAGTCAAGCTGTAGTTTCAAAGTTGTCATCTTCCGCTTCCGCTGCTCTTCTGGAGATAGCTGGGTTGGTCCCTGCCACGTAAGCTGATGGCGGCGATGATTCCTCTTGAATGTCGATGCAATAATCAGACCACTGCGTTCACAAAACTCGACAAGGCGGTAGCCATTGTACGATATTTGCTCTATAGGGTAGAACCATTTACCGAGTACTTCGGATTCCTGATCAAGTCCCATCTTCGCATTTGCGTCAATCCCCACGACAACAGCATCTTGACAAGGTATCCTGGCCAGCAACGTGTTGAGTTCCTCATAAACGCATCCTTCGAATTGTTCTCGGCGGTTTCAGTGAGCGCATGAGCACTCACCATCCGCAGATTAAATCCTCTGTGATCCCGCAGCCGTACGAATGCATTCCGGCACCGCGTTGAGCCAAACTCTTTGACCATACTATTGAAATCCTTCCTTACACCTATTGCACAGCCTACCACTCTCCTATCGTCAGCGTTACCGCAGTAGATGGTGTACCCTTCGACGCTGATGACGGGTCTATCCTTGAGGCGGGTTTCCTGCAAAGCAGCAAACGGTGCATGGGAATAGCTCAGAAGTCTGGATAGCGCAGTTTTTCTGGATATCACTCGACAGCGATCGACACTTCAGGGTAGCGAAACTGTGGCTTGTCGCCAAAGACTCCATGAACTCCTTAGGTACGGATCCTAAGGTGTTATGGACCAGAGGCCTTAGTGTGCCGGACGGCTACACCTTTATCCATTGTATGGGATACTTTGGCGATATAGTTGTGCACGCTATATCGCTCGAACGTTCCCTGTGCACACTCAAACGTCTGCTGGGTTCAGTAGAAGCAGGGGCACCAACGAGCAGGTACCAACAGACTTGCATACACACCCCAATAATAATAATAATAATAATAATAATAATAATAATAATAATAATAATAATAATAATAATAATAATAATAATAATGGGGGTGTGTATACAAGTCTGTTGGTACCTGCTCGTTGGTGCCCCTGCTTGTACTGAACCCTGCAGACGTTTGAGTGTACACAGGGAACGTTCGAGCGATATAGCGTGCACAACTATATCGCGAAAGTATCCCGCACATTGCATAAAGGTGTCGCCGTCCGGCACACCAAGGCCTCTGGTCCATAACACCTTAGGATCCGTACCTAGGAGTTCATGGAGTCTTTGGTCACAAGCCACAGTTTCGCCACCCTGAACTGTCGATCGCTGTCGAGTGATATCCAAAAAACTGCGCTATCCAGACTTCTGAGCTATTTCCATGCACCGTTTGCTGCTTTGCAGGAAACCTGCCTCACGGATAGACCAGTCATCAACGTCGGAGAGTACGTCATCTACTGTGGTGACGCTGATGATAGGAGAGTGGGAGGCTGTGCGATAGCTGTAAGGAAGGACTACAATGGTATGATCAAGGAATTCGGCTCAACGCGTGTAGGAATGCATTTGTGCGACTGCGGGATCACAGAGGATTCAATCTGTGAATAGTGAGTGCTCATGCGCCCACCGAAACCGCCGAAGACAATTCCAAGGATGCCTTCTACGAGGAACTCAATTCGTTGCTGGCCAGGATACCTTGTCAACATGCTGTTGTGGTGGGAATCGACGCAAACGCGAAGATGGGACTTGATCAGGAATCCGAAGTACTCGGTAAATGGTTCTACCCTATAGAGCAAATATCGGAGGCTACCGCCTTGTCGAGTTTTGTGAACGCAGTGGTCTGATTATTGCATCGACATTTAAGAGGAATCATCGCCGCCATCAGCTTACGTGGCAGGGACCAACCCAGCTATCTCCAGAAGAGCAGCGGAAGCGGAAGATGACAACTTTGAAACTACAGCTTGACTATGTCTTGACGAGGAATATTCCAGTATCGGACATTCGAATATCTAGAGCTGTGTGGGATGTCGCATTCAATTCGAATCACCGTCATGTTCTGTTGAACTTCACTGCGAGGATTCATACGAGGAAGCGAGGGGCTAGCCTCTCCAGAGGATTGACATGACAAGTCTCAAAGATGAAGAGTTCAGAGGGAATTTTCGACAACGCGTTTCTATTCACATCGGAGAACGGACTAAGAAGAAACTTTGCGACGCGGATTCTTTTGTCAAGTGCATCCAGGACGCTTCGAAAGAGGCACTCCCGGTTGTACAGCCTAAAAAGAAGTTCGCCTACGTCTCAGAAGAAACAACATCTACCTACAACAGAGTGTGTGCTCTCCGAACTTCAGGAAACTTCGTGGAGGAGAAGCGTCTGAGGAGGAAGTTGCGTCGGCAGCTTCAAAGTGACCGCGTAGAGCTAAGGAGTTCGAGAAGGCTTGGGAGGAGAAGAATCCGAGGAAAGCCTGCACGTTGCTGCGACAGTATAGCGGGAAGATGAAGAGATGTTCTCCTGTCTTGAACACTACCAATGGAGTTGCAGTTGGTGATGCGACGCTGCCAATATGGAAGGATCACTTCACTTCACTACTGAATCGTCCAGCGCCATCAGTACCTGAGATCCCGCATGTTCAGAGAGCACATTACGATGTCAGTGAGGAACCGCCGACTGAGTCTGAAGTTTTGGATTGTGTCCGTAAAATGAGGAATGGAAAGGCTGGTGGAGATGACAACATCACTGCTGAAATGATGAAAGCTTTTCCTCCGTCTGGGATTCGTGAAATGACCAACACCATCCGTGCTGTATGGATGAGCGAAAGGATACCCGATTCGTGGAGACATACGATCATCGTACCTTTTCACAAGAAGCTATCCATCACGGATTTTAAGAACTACAGAGTAATCTTTCTACTTCGTGTCATGTACAAGGTTTTAGAACGTATCATTCTCGAGCGACTTATCAAACATCGTGAAGGAACGACCAGAGATGAGCAAGCCGGTTTTCGACCTGGAAGATCGACCATCGACCAAGTGTTCGTCGTGAGAAGAGTAATTGAATCGTGGCAGCTGTATTCGAAGCCATTACAGCTTGCTTTTTTGAACTTTGAAGCCGCGTTCGACTCTCCTCATCGTGATCGATTGCTCAATGCTCTGCGAGCAGATGGAGTCCCGGAAAAGTATGTTCGGTTAATCGAGGACATGAACAAAGGAACAACAGCAGCAGTTCGTACACCTGTCGGATTTACGCCAGCTTTCGAGGTGAAAACAGGAGTAAGGCAAGGAGCCGTTGCAGGACCTTTGCTTTTCAACTTCGTCGTTGATGACATCGTGCGTAGAGTTGCAGAACAGTTTCCTGCGGATGTGATCCTAACACCATCAGGACGCTGCCTTTTCGACCTGGAGTACGCCGACGACATCGTGTTATTCGCTGAAAACAACGCAAAACTGCAAAGGATTGTGAACCTCGTTTCGAAGTATGCCGCAGCCTATGGACTTCGTCTTCGTCCCGACAAATGCAAGCAGATGTGGGTCTCTCAGAGGCCTCCAACGGGAGTTTGTGTGGACGGACAACGTATCGAACTGGTGGACGATTTCTGTTATTTGGGCTGTTTGCTGAAGAACGATGGTAGTTATGCAGCGGATATTCGACAACAATGTGCGAAAGCTACGTCTGCATTTAATTCTCTAATCAAGTGTTTGCGGTCTACCACCATCGCGAAGGAAGTCAAGTTGCGCGTCTACCTATCCGCTATTCGCCCTATCATGATGTACGGATCGGAGACGTGGGCAGCACCGAAGACGCAGATGGAAAGGTTGGATTGCACGGAGAGGAAGCTTTTTAGGCGTTTGCTCGGATATTTCTGGTCGCGTGTATGCCATAACGAAGACCTTTACAAGGAAATCGACGCAGTACATAAACGCTTGACACGAGGGAGGTGCCAGCATCTCCTAACGCCATCTCAAGCAGCAATGGAAAGTCGACTTCGACTGCTCGGGCATATACTAAGAAGAACGCCGGATCGTCTCGTACAACACGCTTTAAGAATGCTTCCAAATCCTTTCTGGAAACGGCCACCTGGGCGTAGCCGAAAGTTCTGGACGGATGTGGTTAAAGAGGATTTGAAGTCACTCTGCATCGAAAGACAGTTCAGGCGCGATGCTTCGTTTCGCAGGAAATGGAATAGTGACAGCTGGATGGAATGTGTTCAAATTGTGGCTGAAGACCGTGAAAAATGGACACGGCTGATTACTAGGACGGCACACCTCGGTGAAGATGCGGAATGACCGCGTCAGGCGAAAGCGTCAAATTAAGTCATTATTCTTATTATTATTATTTTATTTATTTATTTATTTATTTATTTATTTATTTATTTATTTATTTATTTATTTATTTATTTATTTATTTATTTATTTATTTATTTATTTATTTATTTATTTATTTATTTATTTATTTATTTATTTATATTTTGCACTGATGGTGCGACATCGACATTAATAAAGAAACAGTGCAGTGCATTGGCACTTGAAGGACGAACAACAAGGAAAGAATGAGACAGAGCAGAAACAGGGAAGAGAACAGCAATAACTTCAAAAAGACAAATGATATTAAACAGGTTCAACTCTTTCCAAACCGCCGACAATTAAAGTTGGGTTTCACAAGATGTGTAGCAACTTTCATCGAGCAATTGGTATCATATTTTAGTTGGTTTGGCAACTAGCGATAACCCCAAAGAAAGGTTTTCATCATAGGTATCGTGATATGTCGAATGATACTGGGAAAAGAAGAAGGATACCGTCAGCCTGGGCAACGCAACTAACCGAAGCTATTCTGTGGCGGGCCAATTCAGGTGCCTCTTTGATCTGGTACGAACCTCAGGCGTAAGACCCAGGCCCAAGGAGCGAATGGTAAACCATGCACCTTGTTAACATGTATCCTTAATTTAGCTAATTCAGGGTTGTAGGCAAATTTCGCAAGAATATCTTTGACAGCGATCGGTAGTATTCTAACAGAGATGTAAGAGATAACGGTAAAAATATGGATGGGGGAGGTAGCCGTCCTAGTGCTCGGTATGTTAAAGGCAAAGAACATTATGGCAGTGATGTCAAGAGCAGAACGGACTTTCGTTCTGCGAAGGTGAACATAGCCAAACTCGTAAACATCAGGCCCAAAGGGTCAAATGAAAGATATCACAGGTTTTCTTGAAGCTTGATCTGTTCCTGGCGTGCAGGAGATCCATTAGTAATTCATATAGTATTACACCATTCTAGATCAGCAGACAATTTTGTAACCAGTGTATTGAATAGAATACATATGGAATCGAAGAAGAACCATAGTCAGGAAAATCTAAAACACTGACGAGTCTTTTATCACCAGAGATCTACAAAAGGGGAGTTAAATCGGTCATCTTCAGTCTTCGTTTGAGAGCAGAACTGCTCGTAGATTCAAGAGCTTTTGGAGTCAGGTTTCGGATTCTTCTAGCAAATCTGTTAGAAACGAAGTTGAAAAGTATAGAATGCTTTTTTTCTGTGAATCCTATGGTAGTGTGATACGAATTTAACGTCCGTTTCTCGATTTTCAAAATACTTGGCTAGGTGTTGCCCCCTAAATGACATGGTACCTACCGTAACCTACAGCAAACCTAAGAATTCAAAAACAAGGACTCTAGATTCGTGTTCACCACCCTGGATTACCCCTACATACATGTTTTGAGCTAAGTCCGAAAAAAAAATTGAAACTCCAAAAAATATGCCTGATGGGTAGGTAACGCTTGCCTTTTCGCGAGGCTTGAAAAATGCTCATAACTTCTTGGAACCTGCAGCTCGGGGCGGAATACTGCCCATTTTTACTATTGAGTCAGAAAAGATACTATCAATACTAGTCGTTTTCGCAGATGCGTTTGACACTCTAAACACTTCCCTTGTAAGGGAATCTCAAAAAATGAGGCTGAAAAATAAGAGTACACCTGTATTAGAAGTACACCCAAAAATTAGATCTGGAAAAAAAGTACATGCAACTCTTTGAACAAGAAAATATGGTAATTTTCTCGATCATCCATTCATTCAGGATATTCTGAAATTATAATATTATATTTATTACATCATTCCGTACTAAAGTCGAATGCTCATTATACTTGTTCCAAATGAAACTCATTTCGAATATCCGACTTTTCGACTGTAGTCGGATATCGCACTTTTCCGAATATTCGACTTTCCGACTATAGTCGGATATCGCACTTTTTCGAATATTCGACTTTTCGACCATAGTCGGATATCGCACTTTTTCGAATATTCGACTTTTCGACTATAGTCGGATATTGCACTCTTTCGAAAATCCGACTCTTCGAACAAAAAGTCGACTTTTTTATCCGACTGAAACAGTCGGATACTCATCCAATTATTCGATTCGGAACAAGTATAATGCCCATGTCTATCTGTCAGTTCTCTTATTATCATTATTAATATTATTAACACTTTACCCATCAGATTAGGTTCCTTCAAAATCCTGATATGCATTGCTTCAAGGCGAAGTATTATTTGGATTGTACTTATTGCCCTTTGTAATACAATTCTATGCCTGCATCCTCCACTGTTCAGCATGGTATTTCATTAGTGTATTAAGGTCTCGTAAACATTTCCAGACCCTAGCAGGGAGTAAAGTGCGGTAATTAGTCCGAGTCGTCGACTCCCTGCAATTCACACCTCGCTCGCGCCTCACTCAGGCTCCGCCCTTAGGATAGAACGTCCCGCTGCCGGAGGAAAAGGGCAAATACAGGGGGCGTGAAAATACGGGCGGGGCCAAACATGCTACCCCTGTAACGGCATTGTGGGTCGTTTTTTACGCTTCAAAATGCAAAGGCGTTTGGTTCTGAGCCATCCGATTCAATTTCCGTAGTAATCTCAGATACGTTTTCAAGCGTGTATGCCGCCTTTGGAGGCAGTGTTCACGATTAAAATCGTTTATCTGTTTTCCCGCCAATCTTGAAAAAGTTCCCACGCTGATTATAATGATGTCTCTGGAACCGTACAAGACCATTTGGGAACGGCGAGTTGTCTCAGGCTTATAACTGCCATCTTTTGAATTCGCTGTATGAGTGCTGACCTGAGTGAAGAGAGAAGTTGAGAATGGAGGGAAGAACGGGGCTTTTGATCGGAAACCATCGTTCATCTCACGATCTCAAGTGTTCATTTGTTCACGTCGAGGGGTGAGCATTGCGCTTTTGGGTTTGCCTTGCGCTCAAAGTGGCAACTTCGGGCTCTTTTGGGGCTCTTCCTGGCTCGTTTTCATGCTTCTTCCGACGCCAACGTTACAGTGTGTCCCTTCACTACTCATTCCAAGTGGAAACTGAGACACATTTTTTTACTGTGAACATTGCCTTTAAGCGGTATATAAGCCGCTTAAGCCAAATGAGTGCTCACTCGGCAGTTTGATTACATCCCTGAAAGGTGACCTCAAGTCGCTCTACAGAGGCCAGCATACTTTTGAGAGCTGAGGGAGGAATACCCCACAGTTCGGGGGGGGGGAGGTCTTAACCGCTGACCGTGGTATAGGTGATCAACGGTCAGCGGTAAGGGACACAACCTGATCTATCGGTTTGCCGAGAAACTGGCGGACTGCGGTCAAGTTTGTAATTGCCCAATAGCGGGAATGCCAGGAAGTAATGAAGAGGCTTCCAACGGTTAGCCAGCGTCCTGGGTGACCGCCGGCAGTGTTCTGGCGGACCGCAGTTTAAAAGCTGTCTGACTCTGGCAATGGCTTTTGCTCGCCAGCCATATGCCGGTGGTCCACCAATACCATTGTCTGAGTACCTAAAACTCTACAAATTCCCACACATACCATCCCTTATCAATAACCGTTCTGCTGTGGACGACTCCGCCAGAAAAGAATGAGAAAGACCTTCATGGAGTTTGGAAGAATTCAAGCGCCACCAGGCGTTCATGGTGAGCCAATTTGATCACTGAGGTATTTACTCGTCACCTCAGTCTTCTATGGAGTAGAATCTTTTCGAGTTAGGGGGTGAGGTTTGAAGGTACAGAAACAAGGCGAATCCTAGGGCAATCAAGGCGATCATTACGACGGCAACGATCACTGAGCAAACGACAAACGACGTCGACCACTCACGATTCACTACGTCGGTCCTGAAATCGGCTAAGATTTCTTTCGCCCTCCGAGCACCATCCCTTCGCTTACCAAGATGAATGTTGCTTCGTGGTGGATTTCGGGGTCGGTTGTATCCGAACATCACCAGTGAAATGACGGTTGCGGTCGACGGAGTGAGAAGACGTCAATGTGAGTCGTGTGAAGGGATCACCTGCAATGAACTCTCCACTCAAAGAAACAAGACCTATTTATCTGGTAAGCTGACCTTCACTCGTTCTTTTCAAATTGACCATGGGACTAGGTTTGGAGTTGTTCAGTGGTCTGCCTTCTTAATTGACGTTGTTTACTATCTAGGAGAAACGAATTATTCATTCAGCATACCTGTTCGGGGTCTAGCAGGTCTGTGCTTCCTTGCCGGGGTTGGAGTGAACTCTAATTCTGAAAGACAGTGGTTAAAGGCATGATTTTCAGGAAGTGTATAACACTAATGAGAAACTGCATTTCATATTTCGTAAGGCCCCCGTCAGACTTGGTCGGAAAACCGACTGAGTTCGACTGACTCCGCCTGCGTCCGGCCGCCCCCAGCCCCACCCATTTCCTCTACGAAACACGCGATCGGGAGGATGGGGAGTGCACCAGTTTTAAAGACACAGTCCAACCTCAAAATCAATTTTTCATTTTTCTGCCTATCTTGGAGAAAATTTCACGCTGATCACAATGGTGCCTCCAGAATCGCTCAGGACTCATTATGAACGGAGTTAGGGCTCATCGAAATTTTCGATTTTGAAAGGGTAGAAGTTCGCGGACGAGTTGTCTCGAGCCTGTATTTTCTCGTTATTCGCAGCCATCGTTGTGAAGCAGGCCGCAAAATAAAGCCAAACCGAAAACAAATCGAAGAACATAGGTTTTGAACAAAATCATTCGCGCGTCTCTTCCCTATTCAGGTCGGAAACCTGGCAGTGGGCCTTACCCATTTTTTTCCCAAGGGGGCGTGGCCGAATTTTTCCTAGCTTTTTCTCGCTTATTTGGGCGAATTGAGATTTCGCGCTTGGCAGGGTTGCTATAGGCAGTGACCGGAACAAAATCTCAAAAATTACCTCTGAGGTTGGACTGTGCCTTTAAAGGCAGTGTTCACGATGAAAATCGTTTTTCTGTTTTTCTGCCTATCTTGAAAACGGCCTCATGCTGATTCCAATAATGTCTCTGAAATCGTGCAAGACCTTCTGGAAACGGAGTTATGGTCCCTCAAAAATTGAGCTAGGCAAGAATGGTGGACGAGTTGTCCGAGGCTTGTAACTTGCGTCTTTCGCAGCCGATGTATGCGAGCTGACCTGAGTAAAGAGAGAAGTTGAGAATGAAGGGAAGAACCGGGCTAATGATTGGAAATCATCGCTCATCTCACGATCTCGAGCATTCATTTGTTCACGTCGGTGGGCGTGTATTGCGCTTTTGAGGTTTGCCCTGCGCTCGAATTGGCAACTTCGGGCTCTTTTGGAGCTTTTCCTGGCTCGTTTTTATGCGTTCTTTCAACGTCAACGTTACAGTGTGCCCCTCCACTATCCGTTCCTGGTGTAAACTGAAACACAGTTTTTATCGTGAACACTGCCTTTAAAGGCAGTGTTCACGATGATTTCCGGTACCGAGTTTTCCACCCAAAACAATGCGTTGGCAACCAAGTGTTACAATAATTACGAAGAAACGGCGAGAAACGCACTAGAACGTCTTATTTCAGTGACATTATTCCCTGGCCTGGCCTAGTTGTCCGATTGGATGAGCATGTAATCTGTGGCTGTCACCGGCGAAAAATGGGGCTCATCAAAAATGGAAAAATATTTTGGGCATAACAGTACTAGTTAGGGTCCGAAAGAAAGAGAGGAGCAATAGACAGTAGCGAATTGCAAAAGACGGGTCCACAAAAGTTTACATTGTCACAACGAACAGTTCCAGTGAGAGTAAAAAGGTGAGGTGAGAGTAAGGGATTTGGTGCCATTCTGGGGCGTTTTCCTCGATTTCATCGTCATTTCAGTTCTACTCGGAGGCTAAACAATCGATTTAACGATTAATCTCCAAATCGAAGATTATCGTGAACGCTGCATTTAAGGCTCATTCATAGCAGGCCGCTTCGACTAGTCGCGGCACTGACAACAGTTTCAAAACCAATCGCGCCAACAGATCTTGCAGTGAGTCGCAACGGTTTGCAACAGTTTGCAGTTTCAATCGCGATCGCCGAGCGACTGGGGTATTTCATAGCTGGTCGAAGCGACCTACTTAATTTTGCTAGGTCGCTCCGACTAATCGCGTCGCTTCCATGTTGGAAGCGACTCGTCTAGTCGAAGCGAAATCTTTCGTCCCAACCTTGCGTATGTGGCGCGAAATTGCAGACGTCACAGTTCACCAACATAAAAGACGGCACATGAAAGTAAAAACGTGGGCTTATGACACATTTACGATGATAGAGTTGAGAAAATATTACAAGGATACCGCGAAATCACATTTCATGCAGAGCTCCTAGCAATTAGTAAGTTTAGGCGTAGTTTAAAGTTTTTGCTCAAGCAAATTTCACCCCCATCGTTTTTTGGAACCATTATTTGTTGGGAAACTATGCAAAACTCTTTTATTTAGAAGGTAAGGGCAACAATGTCACAAAAAATAAGTAGAAATGCCGAGAAAAATGCTTTTTTTATTCCTGCGGCGTGGTCCGCAATCGTCCGTCTATATCACGCAAAATTACGTCCACCCGAGCGATTTCAGATCGCGGCAGTATTGTTGATCGCTTCGACTTGAAGTCGAAGCGACCAGCTATGAATGAGGCTTTGAGTAGGACAGAGCGCAGGCCACGAGAGTCAGGCACGCAGCGGGATTCAATTGATGCATTGGCCAGAATCGACATGGTGAACCACGGATGCGCGCAGACGGCTGCTACCAGGGTTGTGCGAGAATTTCTATTTTCTGACCGTTTTCGCCCTTCTGTTTCTGTTTTCTGGAAAGCTCGCAAAAACCAGAAAAAAATCCAGTTCTCTGGAACAGTGCAGCTTATTTACTCTTGCGATTTTTGCTTACAAAGCAATTTCTAAGCACTTCCGGAGACTGCTGACTACTTTAGGAATAAAATCGAAGACGGATAAGCATTCATGAAATCTCGTTAATTGAGGGGCATGCGAACTTCTGCAATTAGCCGTTCTACCTTGTTTTACGTTTTTCCAGAAAATTTTCGCTTTTTCACTTTCTTGTACTTAAATGATGACCGAATCTACATTTTCATGAAGTAAGCTTTACAAACGTTTTAATCGCTAACCCTGCTCACGCACTCGTAGGGTAGTACTCCAGCACAATAGGGGTTGCATCCCCGGGCAGAGATTGAATTCAATCCCTCGTTGTCGACAGCTGCAGCAGTTAGTTGTTAGCAGCAGCTGATGCTGACAGCGAGTGGTTGAATCCTGTGTCTGCCCTGGGATGCAACCCCTATTGCGCTGACGTGCTACCCTACGGGTAGGTGTTCTGAGAGTTTAGGCCGAGCAATAGCCAATAAGCAGCCACAAAGTGCCTGCTCTCCGCCTAATGGCCGACATTGATCGGAAAATAGCTAGTTGACGCAAAACAGCCGTCAAATGAATGCTCTCCAAGAGAAGTATACGACGCATTTTTGAGGCAAATTCCGATGGCAACACCACCGACGGTTCAGCTTTCCATGTTTTCTCGGTTATTTCTCGGCTATTTCAGAAACAATTTGTCGCCGCCGCATAGCAGCCAAGAAATAATCGAGAATTATTTGAAAAATAGCCCACCAGGAACAGCTGTTGAGCCCGGTTGGCTATTCTCGGCCAAGAATCTCAGAGTGAGTACTTTTGATCATGTGTTCTCACCGGACGGCAAGCGCGGAACGAGCGGGAAAAAATTATGAAATATTCGGCGGCACCAACGGGGCGGTGAGGGTAAAAGTTGAGCCTCAAATGTGACATGCACAAAAATTCCTGGATTGCATGTGCGTATATGGTAGCCTGGAGTTGTTCCAGAACTATTTAATTTGAAGTGTTCTTGAACTGAGAAGCATGTATTGGTTCCAACGGTGAAACCGTCATGGCGGTTTGGGCGGTGCCAACCTTCAAAGTCCACGTGTCACGAGCGTGTCTTGCTGTGAGGACTATGAAAGATGCCATAGGTGATCTGTGCAGTTCCGTAGATATTATACATATTACAGTTATGATTATTGTTAAGTATCAGTCGGTCCCTGAGACGAAAGATCTAAGACCCGAAACGTTGCAAGTAAAGGGCTTATCATTACCCTCTGCTATCGAGCTTCAACACCCACTATATGATTATTGTGTTCAAAATTACACTCTCTTTCTACAATTGAAAAAAAAATCAAAATGCAAAGAGTAATTTCCTCTGAAAATTTTCTGTTTCTGTTTTCTGGCCGTTTTGACCTCTCGGTTTTCTGTTTTCTAAATTTTTGTTGAAAATTTCCGCACATCCCTGTTGCAGGCGGACTCATCGGGTGCATTTTCTGCACCCGTCTGCCAGCATGGCGGTGCGTATCGGCCGAGTGGGACCCAGCCAATCGGCCAGCTGTGACGGGGCCTAAGCGGCAAGCAGTGGGTTGGCACCGTTGCTCTGGAAATCTTTAAAGGCAGTGATCCCCATAAAACGAATCTTCGACTTTTTTTGGTGAAACGGGTGAACGGGTGCGTGAGATATAAGACGTTTTTTTGCGCAAACGGCAACAAATCTTGGCTCACCTCTTGGGGACGGATTCATCAACGATAAACCCGAGGTTTTTGGGTATATTTTACCTTGAACTCTGCACACCTCAGTGATCTATGCCACTCTCTCGCCACTGCTATCATTCTTAAAGGCAGGGTTCGCGATAAAAACGGTTTTTGTAATATCCTCATGAGGAGGTAGATCTGGCCATTGCAGATGTGAAAATACTTGAGAAGTTGCACAAAGAATCCGGAACAAGTTGCCTGTTTTGTCAACTTTTATTTGGCTTCTAAAGTAGTTTCTGAGCATTTTGGAAGACTAAATCAATAAATAAATAGCGGATATGCAAGCATTAATTAAAATCATAAACCCTGCCTTCAAAGGGAGCATACATGCTCGTAAATGTGACTGAGATAATTATAGAAATAGAGTGGCATTGCTCAGAACACATCGCGTACGTATTTTGAAGCGTCAAAAAAGACCCACAAAGTCGCTACACAAGTAAGAATTTGGCACCGCCCTGTGTTTCTCCGCCCCCTGTATTTGCCGCTCTCCTTCAGAACCGGCCCTGCTTTGCCATTCTCACCGTCGGCGATTTGTGTGGTCTACTTATTGTGCTTATTTCACCACCCACAAACGTCGCCGATGGCGGGAATGGCCCAGCTCCCCTTTTTGAAGGAGGGTGGCGAATACAGGGGCGGAGAAATACAGGGCGGAGCCAACTTCTCGCTCTTGTAGCGGCCTTGTGGATCGTTTCTGACGCTTCAAATTGCGTAGGCTTTCTGTTCTGAGCCTTACCATTATATTTCCGTAGTTATCTCAATCACGTTGCCGTAGAGGGATCTACCTCCTCGTTGGTGTACGGTGGAAGCGTTCACAGACTCTTTAGGATTGCCTGGCAAGCCTTGATGTGAACGACAAACAGATCCGAACTGTCTCCCCCCCCCCCCTAGAATGTCAGCGTCAAGCTAGCGCTGAAGCGTTCATAGTGCTCATCCCACGCCCTTGCCCGGCTAAGTACGAGTTCTAGGAGACGAATGCCTTCACGCATCGACATCTAATCAGCTGCCCCAGTCCCCCGCACACCGCGCCCAGCCGTCTACGACGTCGGATGGTATGGCAACAGGTGAGGGGCGATCAAATCTCGGAGTACGCAGGACGTTTTATGGAAACGGACAAACTGGACCGGACAAACACTGGCATCACGACTGTGTACGAATTTGCTCTTTCAACGCCCGAACTCGTTCAACTGAAGCGGATCAGAACGTCTTTCTGCGATCGAATACTTAACGATGTTATAGCAGTACAGGAGACAAAGACGAACAAAGAGTCCGTGCGGAAATTGAAAGATGGAAGATTGTTGTTTCTCGAAAAAAAAGGAGGGAAGGAACGTTGGCGGTGTTAGATCCTTACTCAACAGCACCATAGCGCACACTATGAATTGCACTCTACCTACTCCCCGCGCCTGGCCGTTTTACGACTCAAGCCCAAAGGACACCCAGCAATCTCTATCATCATCGCATATGCACCAACATCAGCTGCTGCGGATGATGAGCTCTATGAGTTCTACGAACAAGTCGAGGATGTAGTAGCTAAAGAAAGAAGCTTTCACAAGATTTGTCTGAGCGACTTCAATGCTGTCCTCGGAAGAGCCCGAACGGAACGACGACCAATGAGATTGACCATATTCTCGGTAATCGGCGAAGGGCCCTCCTAGACGTCGGCTTTGTTCCATCATTCGTGACAGGCTCTGACCACAGAATGCTTCGTGCAAAGCTTCGACTTCACTACGACTTTACGAGAAAACATCTAAGTCAGAGATTTTGCAGCAAAGTCCGAAGCGTGGATTCAGAAGTGATGCAGCGCGGCGCGTGTAGCCGATACACAATGGAATGTTTTTGATGACCCTACAGACGATTACGAGGATCTGTGTTGCAAGATGAAGGAAAACCAGAAAAAATTATTGGTTGGAGCAGCGGAAGAAATTGTACATCTCGATCCGAATACCAGTCACTTGGAACGTGGTACCATCAGCAAAGTTTGCAGAGCTGAGGTATCGAGCGATTTGAAGCAATATCGAGCACGGAAGTTGTTGGACACCGTGAACCAGAGGAAAATCATCAGGTTTTGTCGGCGTGAGCTGTCAGATCGCAGAGAACAAACGTCAGCCCTTCCGGATGCTTCGGGTTGCATTTGCACGTCCCGCGCTGGTATGGAAAAAACAAAATTGTGGTGGATTTCTACAGCACTTTCTTCAACTCAACACTGTCCGTGCCGCGTAGCCCACTACCTGCAATAGCAGATAGCCCACCTCCAATTCTTGAGAGCGAAGTTGCATCTGCCGTCAAAGGAATGAAGAAAAGCACAGCTTCTGGACCAGATGACATTACGACCGAGTCCCTCAGAGAGGGTGGTTCACCTTCATGGAAAGTTCTGGCGGAACACTTCTCTAGATACCCCGCGCAGGGAATCGTTCCCGCGCAGTGGAAATCGTCAAGAACGATACTCCTATTCAAAAAGGGTGATCGTGATGACATCAACAACTACAGGCCAATCGTTCTACTCTCAGCGCCGTACAAGGTCTTTACGAAGATTCTGCTCAACAGGATAGAAAAGGCTCTAGATGACTTCCAGCCCAGAGAACAGGCCGGCTTCCGGAAGGGTCACTGCTGCGTTGATCACATTCAGGCGGTGAACTATACCAAGGCATTCAGTTCGGTTAAAGTCCCATCTGTTCTTAACGCTTTTATCCACGCTAGTGGTGACGCCCAGTACATCAGAATACTGGAAGAGTGCAACAACGGAAGCAACACCATTATTCAACTATTCGAGAGAAAACTGAAAGTGTCGATTGGGAAGGGTGTCAGACAGGGAGATACCATCTCGCCGAAGCTGTTCACGATCGCGTTACAAGACGTGATGCGCCACATCGACTGGGTTAGCAAGGGTATCCTTATAGGCGGGTGCAGACTATACAACTTGCGCTTTGCTGACGGTATTGTGCTGCTGGCTTCGTCTTCCGCAAAAGTCGAAGGAATGCTTAACGAACTGGATGCTGCAGGCAAAGCGATAGGCCTTACAAAAAAAATGAGGAAAACCCAAGTGATGCGCAACCAGTGGTACGGCGACATCCCCATTCGTCTCTCTGACTTTCCGCTACCCACTACGAACAGCTACGTCTATTTCGGAAGTGATGTGAATATGCTAAACGACTTGTCTACAGATATCGGACGGAGACGACGAGCCCCCTGGTCTGCATTTGGATCGATAGTGGAATTGACAGACAAGTTGAGGGATGTGAAGACACGAGCACGTTTGTTTGACACCACGGTGCTACCTGCAAATGGGGTGCAAGTGCTATGAAACCGAGACACGGGCGGAAACGAAGGCGACCACACAGGCCATAAGGTCAGCTCACAGGGCCTTGGAACGCAGACTACTGAAGACTAATCGTCGTGTCCAGCGAGCTGGTGGCCTACGCAGTGCGGATCTTCGGAATCAGTCGCAGTTAATGGATCCTATCCTGTTCATGGCCCAGTCCAAACACAGATGGGCAGGACACGTGCTGCGCCGCATGGATGACCGATGGAGGCTCCTCATAACGGCCTGGTTACCACGTGATTGCCACCGGCCTCTAGGCCGTCCTCCCACAAGGTGGAACTCTGTATTTTCAGTCAGAGTCAAGACGTTCTGCACCAAGCGAGGGCCTCCAGAAAATCACCATCACTGGATGTCCCTTGCTCGAGATCGGTCGAGCTGGTTGAGATCTGGTCCACACGGCGGCGACGCGCAGTGAAGATGGATCATCAAGGTATCAAGGTATCTCAATCACGTTTACGAGCGTGTATTCCCCCCTAAAAACCATGGTTTTATCTTTGATGATTCTGGCCCTTCGGCCCAGTCTTAAACACTCAAAGGCACACTCCAACCTAAGAGACGAAATCTTAGATTTCCAAATACTTTTGAAGAAGGCTCACCCTATGGAATCCCCCCAAACTGCGAGCTTCCGATTCCTCCAAACAAGCGAGATGTAGGAAGAAGCCGTCCAGGCGCGCCCACAGCAAGAAGCCACTTTGGCACGCCCCCATAAACCACCATCCGAGCTCAACAGCGGCGAGATGGTTTTTGATCAATAACCCTATCCTTCCTACCACTCTCAGCCTCTCTCCTCACTCAAATCCGCACGCATAGGTTGCTTGGGAATGACGGAAATTATAAGCTTTCGACAACTCGTCCACCATGCTTTCGCCGATCATTTTTAGGCATTTTCGACGACCACAACTCCGTTACCAGGAATCCTTGTAAAATTCTCGAGACACTATTGGATTCAGCGTGAGACATTTTCAAATTTAGCAGAAAAAAAGAAAAATATCCTCCATCACTGGATGAGGGATCGCAGCGACGCCGCTTGGCGGGAAAAATTGCGCGATCAATAGCCACTCTTCCCTCGTTTTCCCGCGCGCCATTTTTCCCCCCAAGCAGCCTCGCGGCGATCCCTCATCCAGTGATGGACGATAATTTCGAGGTTGAACTGTGCCTTTAAAGGCACAGTCCAATCTCAGAATCGTTCTTCTGTTTTCCTGCTTATCTTGAAAACGCTCCCACGCTGATTACAATGATGTCTCTTTGTACGTTCAAAACACCCTAAGAACGGAGTTATGGCTCTTCAGAAATTAAGCTGCGTAAGCATGGTGGACGAGGTGTCCCGTGTCTTGTATTTTCCGTCATTTGCAACCGATGTATGCGAGCCGACCTGGATAAACGGATGGGCTGAGAATGAAGGGAAGAACGGGGCGATCGATCGGAAACCATCGCTCATCTCGCCACTGTTGAGCTCGAAAGATCGTAAACGGGGCGTGCCGAAGTGGCTTCCTGATGTGGGCGCCCCAGAGTGGATTCCTCCTATATCTCGCTTATTCGGAGGATTGGAGAGCACGCACTTGGCAATAGAGCATTTTCTAAAATGAAGCTAGTGTAATGATGTTTACGTTAATTATAAGGTGTCATAATAATTCGAAGTAAATATTATATGGGAGAAAGGTAATTTAGAATTCGAATTTCACAATAGGCAATAAAGTTCGTTTCGACCCTTTCTTTAGACGAACTTTATTGTTACAGTCTTCCCGGGTCTCTTCAGTAAAGAAGAAGACTGTATTAATAGTTAGTTTATATAACTCCAAAAAGTATTATGTGGAGTGGGTCTACCTCACAATTATGTGGAAATCTCAGATTTCGCCCCTAAACTTGAACTGTGCCTTAAAAGGCACAGAACGCCTAGAAAATTATTTTATGCTGATCTCCCTATGCCCCTTTATGTGTCTTCTGATCGTGGTGAAAGGGTGAACATTGATGACCGAGATTCGTCTCGAAAAATGGCCGACGGCACAAAAGGTCACGCAGTTCGCCGTCGCATTAGTTTATCTAATGTGAGAACGGGCGGCTCCTGATAGCACCGGCTCTGCATTCTGGGAGTAACTAGACCACAAACCTGGCTTCTACATTCGCTAATCTATCTATCTATCTAAGCTTTATTCAGTCAAGGAAAAATAATAATCCGTAAATCACGGTTGGCAAACCATTGACTAAAAATGTTAGCAAAAAAGGACAATAAAAATCAGAAAGAAATACGGGAGAGCTTAACTAATCATAAGGCGGTAGTAATCCAAAAGAGCGAAAAAAATTTGGAGGTATAATTCACGCAGTTGATGGCTAGAGGTGCAATTAACTCGTTAATAAACCTCGTTAATGATCCTTTCTTGAACCCTTGTGCGTTTTTTTTAAATTCTTGTGTATGCTAATAATATGAAACCGACACGAAATCGGAATGCTCTCCCACGACGCCAGGAGATGCCTCTACCGAGGACCGAAGAGGATCAGGACGGGGCGTAATTGGAAAAACCCACACCCAACGCGGTCAGTGTCTAAACATATTCACGCTCAATTGCCGAACGGCTGCGTCCGACACAGATCCCAAAATTCTCCTTAATCAGTCCAGAAAAATCAAATACGATGTCGTCTGCCTGCAGGAAACGAAGGTCAAGGAACCGTACACGAGAAAGCCTGATAAAGGAGAGCTGATAATAATGGGGCAAAAGGTCACTGCGAAGAATATTGGAGGAGTCGGCTTCCTCGTTTACCCAGGAGTTCAGCACATCGTCCACCCTCACGAAGTTTTGGGCCCCCGTATAGCAATCCTGCGATCGGGAACTGAACACAAGGCTATCATCTCCGTCGTGAACTGTTATGCTCCTACCAATGTAGCGGAAGACGAGGAGAAGGACAATTTCTACACTGAACTGGAAGCGGCAATCAGGAAGGAGAAGTCTTACTACAAGTTTGTTCGCGGTGACTTCAATGCCATTTTGGGTAACGGAAGCGACGGTAACTGTAGACTTGGTCCACATGGTGACGGGAACAGAAACAGCTATGGCTATCGCGCTCTGGATATGATGTCATCATGCAACTTGTTCCCCGGAAACACGCTGTTTGAAAAGAAAATGCACCGACGATGGACATGGGAACGTCCCAATGGGTTACCGCATTCGGAGCTAAATCATGTTCTGACAAATCGGAAGCGGAGTTTGATGGATATCAGCGTGGTGCCGTCCTTCGACTGCGGGTCTGACCACAGACTATTTCGGGCAAAGATCCGCCTCAACAAACGAGTCTTCAAAAGGGATAGACATCGTCCCGCACCTGCTCGCTTTCCTCAGTACAACGAGGCTGCAGTGGATGCTGCAGTTAATGACTACTCTTGGAGACTGGTCGATAATCTTACGACGGACCTCGAAGAGCTCGCCAAAGGTCTGCCTGCTTCAATGTGAAAAAGCTGCAATGGTAGCTCAACACCCAGGAGAGCAAAGGCTAAATTCCAAAGCTCGAGAGCTTCTTCAACGTCGCGGTGAATTGAGAAGGGATCCATCCGCAGTGTATTTGGAGAAGACCGTCATCAACAAGGCTTATCGCATCTCTCAGAGAGCACCGCAGGATGAATTTGATTCCGACCGCCGCTCGAAGAAGGAGCCTCAAACGATGTCGAAATGATCTTACGGATTATCGTTACGTAACGACGTGCCTGAGGGACAAACATGGAACGCTCAGAACTGCAAGAGCCGATATGGAACGCATTGTCAAGGAATTCTACACAGATCTTTATCGCTCGACTACGCAGGTTCCTTGATATCCCTCTCCTACAGAGAATCCAGTGCCACCTATTCTCTCATCCGAGATCGCTAATGCCTTGTGGTTGCAATAGAAAGTAACAGCTCCTGATCCTGATGGTATTTCCGCAGATTTGCTTAGAGCTAGAGGTGAAGCCACGTATGAAATACTTGCGGAACATTTCAACTCCTATCTCGAAGCTGGATTCATATCAGATCAGTGGAAATGCTCGGAGACATTTATGATCTTCAAGAAGGGAGACAAGGAGGATATCGGGAATCACCGTCCTATGGCCCTGCTGTCGATCCCATACAAGGTCTTCACCAAGATAATCCTCAATCGTTTGAAGGCCACAGTTGACGCTTACTAGCCTGTAGAACAAGCAGGATCCAGGAAGGGTTTCTGTTGCATGGACAATATCCACACTGTGTCCCAATTGATCGAAAGATGCTGTGAATACAAACTGCCGTTGCGCCTGACGTTCGTAGATTACAAAAAAGCATTCGACTCAATGGAGACAAACGCTGTTCTAAACGCCTTGTTACATGCCGGAGTGGATTCTGCACACGTGAACGTTCTGGAGCTGTCGGAACATCAACAACGGTACAGTTATCCGAAAGGAAGCTGCGCATTCCAATCGAGAAAGGATACCGACTAGGTGACACAATACCGCCAAAGCTCTTCACGACTGCTCTGCATCATGCAATCAGCAAACTTGATTGGGAAGAGAAAGGCTTGAACATCGATGGGAAGAAGCTGTCCAATTTAAGGTTCGCAGACGATATTGTGTTCATCAGTGGCAGCACACAGGAGATGAACGAAATGCTGATGGAATTGAATAGCGTGGGCAGCGCGATTGGTTTGACAATAAACATGGGGAAGACTCAGACGATGGCAAACTAGTGCTGCGACGACGGACCAATCTACCTGGAAAAACGCGAAGCGGATCGAGTTGATATCTATGTGTACCTAGGACGAGAGATCAATATGAAAAACGACCTGTCGAAAGAGATTGACCGACGAAGAAGAGCAGCGTGGGCAGCGATGGGAAGTGACCAGCGAGATCCAGGATAGCAAACTGAGTGCTCACTTATTTGACTCTACGGTGCTACCTTCGTTGTTCTATGGTACCGAGACGTGGGCCCACACCAAGGGGTCTTCTGCTGCTCTGAGCACAACGCACACGACATTGGAGAGGTGCCTGTTGGGAACGAATCGACGGAATCGATTTCAAGAAGGACCGAGCAGTCGCGAACTTCGGAAGCAGTCTGGAATACGAGACGCAGTATTCCATATTGAGTCTGCAAAGCACAGAAGGGCAGGACATGTGCTACGAAGAGTCGACGATAGATGGAGTACCAGGATCACATACTGGTACCCGAGTGTCAAAAGGACTCTAGGACGGCCTGCGACGCGTTGGGCAGACACTTTCAACAAGTTATCCAAACAAAAAGGCTTACCATACTGGATGACTGTTGCTCTTTATAGGGAAACCTGGAGCGAATGTGCTCCACATCGAGAAGGCCGCTGATGAGGATGGACCATTAAGGTATCAAGGTATGCTGCTCTTGGAGAGGTTCACACGCTTATCACAGTGGTACCTTTGGAATTGTCTAAGACCCCCATGTACTGTGCTTATCTGGGTCAAATTCCGGTCCGCAATCGCGTCTCGACACGCTTTGCGGCCGCGCGCTTTCGAGTCGGAAGAGTTTCCAGCGCCGCAGCTGCCGATCTGTTGACTCTAGAAGAGTTTTAGAAACTGGAAACTAAACAAAATTGAAGAAAACTGCATAAAAAAGTCATATCGAGTCGGCTTTGGAGGTGGAAACTCAACTGACTCAAGCGCGTGCGGCCGCAAAGCGCGTCGAGACGCAATTGCGGGCCGGAATTTGACCCAGATAAGCACAGTACAGAGTTATGGCTCCCTAATGATGCCTATATTTTGAGAGTGGAAATTGGTGGTCGAGTTGTCTTAGGTCTGTGTTTCCCTTTATTCGCAATCGTTGCTCGGAGCAAGCCAGGGTAAGGAGACAGTCCGGTAATGGGCTGAAGAACGAAGGCTTGTTGGGAATCCATCCATCCATCTAGCCGCTATCGAGTTTGGAACTCTGGTAGGGGTGTGGCCCGTGGTGGTGAGCTAAGGAGGTCGGGCCTGTGATATAGTTGTGCCCTGGACGAAAAGACCGAATTTCGAGTAGATTCGAAAACCCCCCATTTCCGAAAGTCCAATTTTTGGATACATTCGAATTCCCCCTTTTTTTGAGGTCCGAATTTCGAATGTATTCGAATGACCCCTTTTTCGAGTTCCGAAATTTGAATAGATTCGAATATATTCGAATAATTTTTCGAATGATGTCGAGTGGACAAACAGAAAACAACCCAGTTGAGCAGTCAATGTATCCTCCATTACGGAGCGAGTCTTACTGCCATGGATCGTGAGTGTATGTGCGCGTATGCAACGTCCCCTTTGCCTCATACTTCCCTCCATGCGGTCCCAAAATTTGAATGTGGTGAGCCCACTCCACCCACTTTCCTGCGGCTATCAAGGAAGTGGGTGGGGCGATCACACCATATTCAAAGTTTCGGAACCGCAAATTGCTATTGGTGGCTCGTTTTGAGCCTTTTTCAACATTTAAGATAGCGGGGTTCCTCAGCCTCATTGCAGTCGATGATGATTGATAAAGAATCTGTTGTGCGACGAGAAATATTGATTATTCTCTTTATCCGCATCGTTTCGGGTTAACAACCCTTCATCAGATAACGATAAAAGCACCACATCAATAGACATCAAATTGAGTAGCGTTCAAAGTGATTAAGAGAGTGAGAACGCACAAGTGGGTCGAGCTGGAAGGTGTTCTTTCTTCGGCAAGCGGCTATTGACCCACTAGGACAACCAATGACAGCAATACGACGGAAGTGGTCTGCGATGTCAAATGAATCGTCAGCAGTTGCTTATCGAACTCTAATCACTACTCGACGTCAATAATCTCAGAGCTTCTCTCATTTCCTCTCGGTTGTTCATGGGCGGCCTGAAACGTCTTATCTCCAAAGCTTCCCTGGTTTTCCTTTCTGCACTGTCTGGGATGTTCTTGTGCATGATGCTCGGGATGCTGTCGTGGAGATGGCGTGATGTCCTGTGCCTTGAGAACGCGCTGTTCGGGTAGGGTTGAGGTGTTCTTAGCGCTCTCATTGGTTCATCAAGCCGGTAACGTCGAGGTCTCTCTGTTTCGCCGATGTAAAACTCTCCGCATGCGTCGCACTCTATCCTATATACCACGTCCCGCATTCGACAGATTTTCACATCTCCAACAGAGTAACTGCAATCACGTCTCCTACATCGGTCTTCATATGATCTCGAAGACGTCACGAGCTGACGCAGCATGGGAGGAGGGCGGAATATTAGGCGTAGAGGGAGGTTTGACGTGCGGGCCGCCACATTGACATCTTTAGCAAACGACTTATTAACAAAAGGGAGGACTAGCGTAGTGCTAGACAGGGGATACGGTCGCCAGGTCTTAATGGTGTTTTCTGTGTAACCGTTTTCATTCAAAACTAGCACTATTTTTCTCTCCACCTCCTCCTTCTTGTTAGTTGTCAGATGTCTCGCGGCACGCACCAAGTTTCTGATCACATTATTTTTCATGAACAATGGGTGAAAGCTACGCGAGTGTAGTACGATTGATTTTGACGCAGGTTTCGGATATTATATTTCGTATACTCCTTTATCTATTATTATCGACCACAGTGAAGCTGGGGAACCCTGCCATCGTAAATGACATCAAGTACCTGCAACGACAATACCATTTTTAGAGATACTTTTAAATTTATGTTGAATTATGTGAGCTATCATCAGCACGCTCTCTATCTCGACGAATCTATCCCTTTCCTCCAGAGCTGCGTTGAAAACCGTCTGACCTCTGTATTCATCCGTAATATGTTGAGCCTTTTTGATGCCGATCGGAGTCACACTGTACGTCACGCTGTAAATGACCTGAGGAGAGCCCTTCTTTCATCTGCTATCTCAAGACAGAAGCGTACCCGGTCGCAGTGCATACGAAACATTGTCACCCTAAGAACAACGTTACGAAGCCGAACAACTGATCAATGTTGGTAAGTACTGTGTCAATATCATGGTCAGCCATGTGATGTCTTAAAAGCAGTGTTCACGATGAAAATCGTTTTTCTGTTTCTCCACCTATCCTGAAAAGGCCCCATGCTGATTCTAATGATGTCTTTAAAGCCTTTCAAGACCTTTTGGGAACGGAGTTATGGTCCCTCAAAGATTAAGCTAAGGAAAAATGGTGGACGAGTTGTCCGAGGCTTGTAACTTCCATCTTTTGCTGCCGATCTATACAAGCTGACCTGAGTGAAGAGAGAAGCTGAGAATAAAGGGAAGAACGGGGCTAATGATTGGAAATCATCGCTCATCTGTCGATCTCGAGCATTCATTTGTTCTCGTCGGTGGGCGTGTGTTGCGCTTTTGGGGTTTGCCTTGCGCTTGAAGTGGCAACTTCGTGCTCTTTTGGAGCTTTTTATAGCTCGTTTTCATGCGTTCTGTGCCCCTCCACTACCCATTCCTAGTGGAAACTGAAACACATTTTTTATCGTGAACTCTGCCTTTAAGAGCAACGACGAGGGCTAAACTAAGACACAAACTGAATGAATTACGAAGTCACTCTTTACCATCTCGCACTTTAATCATCCCCAATGCTGTACCTCCGCGGCGATGCACCATAATTGACGAAGGCGTCATCGACAATCAAGGAGAAGCAACATTGAACCTTGGTCCGCGTTGCGCTCCTCGTCCCCTCCTCGATGAGAAGCTAAAGACGGAGGTCACAACTGCTTTGCAACGGTACGCATATACCCAAAGGTGGAAAGAGCAAAATGGTTCTAGTGTGCCCACTCGTCAAGAACATCTTGTTGCAAATATGCCATTTCCACGAAAACAGGCGTGTGCGCCTACCATTACCCCAAGATGAACAGCAAGATTAGCGGTGCTAGAATCCGACCTGCTCCAAATTGTTGATAACCATCGCAGGCGAAGCGCACCAGACAATATGACAACACTGGAATGAGCTGGCCTGCTGAAGGTACTTCGGCTAAAATCAACACTGCGATTTTCAGTCGGTGACGAATGCGATGGATCTGTAGTCATGGCTCGTGAGAGAGAGAGATGGCGCTGTGTCAGGAATCACTATCTGATCGAGAAAAGTACACAATTTCAACAGCAAACGAGTACAACAACAGTTTGAAGCAACTGAACTCGACGATCAAACAAGTTTTAGAAAGTGGAGAGAAATATAATGAAACGCCTCATTTCTGCGCACCCTACCATGCCTACTTATTACCAGTTGATCAAGACTCATAAACTCCCCCCCACCAGTACGAGAGACTTGACTTACTTGACTTAATCGGTTGGCTTTCGCCTGACGCGGTCATTCCGCATCTTCACCGAGGTGTGCCATCCTAGTAGTCAGCCGTGTCCATTTTTCACGGTCTTCAGCCACAATTTGAACACATTCCATCCAGCTGTCACTATTCCATTTCCTGCGAAACGAAACATCGCGCCTGAACTGTCTTTCGATGCCGAGTGACTTCAAATCCTCTTTAACCACATCCGTCCAGAACTTTCGCCTACGCCCAGGTGGCCGTTTCCAGACAGGATTTGGAAGCATTTTTAAAGCGTGTTGTACAAGACGATCCGGCGTTCTTCTTAGTATATGCCCGAGCAGTCGAAGTCGACTTTCCATTGCTGCTTGAGATGGCGTTAGGAGATGCTGGCACCTCCCTCGTGTCAAGCGTTTATGTACTGCGTCGATTTCCTTGTAAAGGTCTTCGTTATGGCATACACGCGGCCAGAAATATCCAAGCAAACGCCTAAAAAGCTTCCTCTCCGTGCAATCCAACCTTTCCATCTGCGTCTTCGGTGCTGCCCACGTCTCCGATCCGTAAATCATGATAGGGCGAATAGCGGATAGGTAGACGCGCAACTTGACTTCCTTCGCGATGGTGGTAGACCACAAACACTTGGTTAGAGAATTAAATGCAGACGTAGCTTTCGCACATCGTTGTCGAATATCCGCTGCATAACTACCATCGTTCTTCAGCAAACAGCCCAAATAACAGAAATCGTCCACCAGTTCGATACGTTTTCCGTCCACACAAACTCCCGTTGAAGGCCTCTAAGAGACCCACATCTGCTTGCATTTGTGGGGACGAAGACGAAGTCCATAGGCTGCGGCATACTTCGAAACGAGGTTCACAATCCTTTGCAGTTTTGCGTTGTTTTCAGCGAATAACACGATGTCGTCGGCGTACTCCAGGTTGACAAGGCAGCGTCCTGATGGTGTTAGGATCACATCCGCAGGAAACTGTTCTGCAACTCTACGCATGATGTCATCAACGGCGAAGTTGAAAAGCAAAGGTCCTGCAACGGCTCCTTGCCTTACTCCTGTTTTCACCTCGGAAGCTGGCGTAAATCCGACAGGTGTACGAACTGCTGCTGTTGTTCCTTTGTTCATGTCCTCGATTAACCGAACATACTTTTCCGGGACTCCATCTGCTCGCAGAGCATTGAGCAATCGATCACGATGAGGAGAGTCGAACGCGGCTTCAAAGTTCAAAAAAGCAAGCTGTAATGGCTTCGAATACCGCTGCCACGATTCAATTACTCTTCTCACGACGAACACTTGGTCGATGGTCGATCTTCCAGGTCGAAAACCGGCTTGCTCATCTCTGGTCGTTCCTTCACGATGTTTGATAAGTCGCTCGAGAATGATACGTTCTAAAACCTTGTACATGACACGAAGTAGAGAGATTTCTCTGTAGTTCTTAAAATCCGTGATGGATAGCTTCTTGTGAAAAGGTACGATGATCGCATGTCTCCACGAATCGGGTATCCTTTCGCTCATCCATATAGCACGGATGGTGTTGGTCATTTCACGAATCCCAGACGGAGGAAAAGCTTTCATCATTTCAGCAGTGATGTTGTCATCTCCACCAGCCTTTCCATTCCTCATTTTACGGACACAATCCAAAACTTCAGACTCAGTCGGCGGTTCCTCACTGACATCGTAATGTGCTCTCTGAACATGCGGGAGCTCAGGTACTGATGGCGCTGGACGATTCAGTAGTGAAGTGAAGTGATCCTTCCATATTGGCAGCGTCGCATCACCAACTGCAACTTCATTGGTAGTGTTCAAGACAAGAGAACATCTCTTCATCTTCCCGCTATACTGTCGCAGCAACGTGTAGGCTTTCCTCGGATTCTTCTCCTCCCAAGCCCTCTCGAACTCCTTAGCTCTACACGTCCACTCTCGCTCGCGGTCACTTTGAAGCTGCCGACGCAACTTCCTCCTCAGACGCTTCTCCTCCACGAAGTTTCCTGCAGTTCGGAGAGCACATACTCTGTTGTAGGTAGATGTTGTTTCTTCTGAGACGTAGGCGAACTTCTTCTTACTGTACAACCGGGAGTGCCTCTCTCGAAGCGTCCTGGATGCACTTGACAAAAGAATCCGCGTCGCAAAGTTTCTTCTTAGTCCGTACTCCGATGTGAATAGAAACGCGTTGTCGAAAATTCCTTCTGTACTCTTCATCTCTGAGACTTGTCATGTCAATCCTCTGGAGAGGCTGAGCCCCTCGCTTCCTCTTATGAATCCTCGCAGTGAAGTTCGACAGAACAGGACGGTGATCCGAATCGAATGCGACATCCCACACAGCTCTAGATCTTCGAATGTCCGATACTGGAATATTCCTCGTCAGGACATAGTCAAGCTGTAGGTTCAAAGTTGTCATTTTCCGCTTCCCCTGCTGTTCTGGAGATAGCTAGGTTGGTCCCTGCCACGTAAGCTGATGGCGGCGATGATTCCTCTTGAATGTCGATGCAATAATCAGACCACTGCGTTCACAAAAGTCGACAAGGCGGTAGCCATTGTCCGATGTTTGCTCCACTGGGTAGAACCATTTACCGAGTACTTCGGATTCCTGATCAAGTCCCATCTTCGCATTTGCGTCAATCCCCACGACAACAGCATGTTGACAAGGTATCCTGGCCAGCAACGTATTTAGTTCCTCATTAAACGCATCCTTCGAATTGTCTTCGGCGGTTTCAGTGGACGCATGAGCACTCACTATCCACAGATTGAATCCTCTGTGATCCCGCAGTCGTACGAATGCATTCCGACACGACGTTGAGCCAAACTCCTTGACCATACCATTGAAATCCTTCCTTACAGCTATTGCACAGCCTCCCACTCTCCTATCGTCAGCGTCACCGCAGTAGATGGTGTACTCTCCGACGCTGATGACGGGTCTATCCTTGAGGCGGGTTTCCTGCAAAGCAGCAAAAGGTGCATGGAAATAGCTCAGAAGTCTGGATAGCGCAGTTTTTTGGATATCACTCGACAGCGATCGACAGTTCAGGGTGGCGAAACTGTGGCTTGTGACCAAAGACTCCATGAACTCTCTAGGTACGGATCCTAAGGTGTTATGGACCAGAAGCCTTGGTGTGCCGGACGGCGACACCTTTATGCAATGTGCGGGATACTTTCGCGATATAGTTGTGCACGCTATATCGCTCGAACGTTCCCTGTGTACACTCAAACGTCTGCTGGGTTCAGTAGAAGCAGGGGCACCAACGAGCAGGTACCAATAGACTTGTATACATACCCCCAGTACGAGGGAACCGTTAAAGGCAGCATACACGCTCGCAAAAGTTGTTGAAATAACTACATTAGTGGGGTCGTACGGGCCCTAAAAGAGCTCTCACGAAGTTGGAAGAGTTGGAAAGCGAGTAAAATGACCGTATTTGAGCCGTACTGAGTCACAAAGTCATCCTTTCTCCGCCCATCGATACGGGCTCCGCCCCTCAATAAAAATGTTCAATGCTCGATTACGGTCACTTTAGCTCATTTTTTACGCTTCTAATGTCGTAAGCGTTCCAGAAAGGGCCGTACGAGTACATTAGCGTCGTTATCCCAACAAATTTGTCGCTAGCTCCGCTATTTCAGCCAATGCGGTAAAACTCGTCCACTTCTGGGCCAATATAGAACAAACCGTTATATCTTCGTTTTAGTTGATTTTTTTTTCCGGTTTTTCGTTATCCCTGAAAATTTACAGCTTCAGACCTTCGATTCATTCCATAAAATTGATATCATTTTTGAGCGTGTATGCTGCCTTTAACAAATGCTATGATAAGATCGCGACCGATCGTCTCTACGTGCAATGGACCCACGGAGGCAGTCAGTTGGTTCCTCCAACAGATGCTATCACCGCTGCTACAATTTGTGCCATCCCATCTCGGGAACACTGACCAGCTATTAGAAAAGCTCAAAAATACCAACTTGACGCAATTGCATATGGAGTAGCAAAGCTTCGAAGTCACGCCCTTATACACCTACGTTGTCACTACTGCGCCAACATCAGCATGAGATTCACCTCTTCAATCTCCATTTACAGGATATCGAACAACTCCTTAAAGCCAGAGTCCAAGCTCAGAATCGATTTTTCGGTTTCCTGCCTATTCCGGAGTAAATTTCGCGCTGATCACATCGGTGTATCTAGAATCGCTCAGAACTCACTACGAACTTGGTTACGGCTCTTCAAAAATTTTGAATTTGAACTGGTAGAAGTTCGTGGACGAGTTGTCTCGAGCCTGTATTTTCCCGTTATTCGCAACCCTCATTCTGAAGCAGGTCACAATATAAAGCCAGACCGAAAATAAAAGGAAGAACATAGATTTTGAATAAAATCATTCGCGCGTCTCTTCCCTATCGAGGTCGGAAAACTGCCAGTGGGCGTTGCCCACTTTTTCTTTCAAGAGGGCGTGGTCGACTTTTACCTAGCTTTTTTTCGCTTGTTTGAGCAAATTGAGATTTCGCGCTTGGCAAAGTTGCTATAGACGGCGACCGAATGAAAAAATATCAAAAATTACCGGTTGGACTGTGCCTTTGAAGGCAGTGTTCACGATAAGAATCGTTTTTCAGCTTTTCCGCCTATCTTGAAGACGGTCCCATGCTGATTCCAATGACGTTTTTGAAATCGTACAAGGCCTTCTAGGAACGAAGTTATGGTCCCTCAAAAATTGAGCTAAGGAAGCATGGTGGACGAGTTGTCCGAGGCTCGTAACTTCCGCCTTTTGCAGTCGATGTATGCGAGATGACCTGAGTGAAGAGAAAAGTTGAGAATGAAGGGAAGAACGGGACTATTGATCGGAAACCATCGCTCATCTCACAATCTCGGGCATTCATTAGTCCACGTCGGTGGGCGTGGAAAGTGCATCTGGAGTGTTACAAGCTGACGGGTGTGCAACTTTGGGGCCGTGGGGAACCGTTCCGAGCTCATTTTTCTTAGTTTTTCAACGTTAGTGTTGCGCTTGGCCCCGCAGCTGCCGATCTCCACCAAAAAATCAGACATGGTTTTCATCGTGGACACTGCCTTTAGCACTGTCGTCAATTTCAACTTCTTTTGTTTCAATAACATCGTTTATCGAGAGAAGGTCCTGGCGATGGGGAACAGGCTCGCTCCACTCCTTGCGATACTGTTCATGGATATCTGAATTCACAGCACGACGCGATCAAGCTAACAGCCGAAGGGCTGGGCCCTGACGACTACCTACCATTTCTGAACACTCAAATTAGAATCACCAACAATCAAGCTCAAACTGCATGGTATACGAAACCTGCGTCAAAATCAATCGTACTACACTCGCGTTGCTGTCACCCATTGTTCATGAAGAATAATGTGATCAGAAACTTGGTGCGTACCGCGAAAAATCTGACAACTCACAAAAAGGAGGAGGTGGAGAGAAAAATAGCGCTAGTTTTGAATGAAAACGGTTACACAGAAAACACCATTCAGACCTGCCGACCGTATAGGCATCCCCTGTCTAGCACTACGCTAGTCCTCCCTTTTGTTAATGAGTCGTTTGCTAAACACGTCGATGTGGTGGTCCGCACGTCAAACCTCCCTCTACGCCTAATTTTCCGCCCTCCTCCCACGCTGCATCAGCTCGTGACGTCTTCGAGATCATATGAAGACCGATGTAGGAGACGTGATTGCAGTTACTGTGTTGGAGATGTGAAAATCTGTCAAATGCGGGACGTGTTGTATAGGATAGTGTGTCGCATGCGGAGAGTTTTACATCGGCGAAACAGAGAGACCTCTACGTTACCGGCTTGATGAACACATGAGAGCGCTAAGAACACCTCAATCCTACCCGAACAGCGCGTTCTCAAGGCACAGGACATCCCGCCATCTCCACGACAGCATTCCGAGCATGACTACGACCATTATGCACAAGAATATATCAGACAGTGCAAAAAGAGAAATCAGGGAAGCTTAGGAGATAAGACGTTTCTCGCTGCCCATGAACAACCGAGAGGAAATGAGAGAAGCTTTGAGATTACTGACATCGAGTAGTGATTAGAGTTTGATAAGCGACAGCTGACGATTCATTTGACATCGCAGGCCACTTTCGTCGCATTGATGTCATTGGTTGTCCTAGTGGGTCTCTAGCCGGTCGCCGAAGAAAAAACACCTTCCCGCTCCACCCACTTGTGCGTTCTCCCTCTCTTAATCACTTTTAACGCTACTAAATTTGACGTGTATTGATGTGGTGCTTTTATAGTAGCCTGAGGAAGGGTTGATAACCCGAAACGTTGCGGATAAAGAGAATAATCAATATTTCTCGTCGCACAACAGCTTCTTTATCTATTATCATCGTTTTCAGCATTGTTGTTGCAATGGGCCACGGACCTTACGATTTCTAAGTTGAAGATTGTTTCAATCGTAACCTTCAAAGAAATTTTTTTTTGCAATTTTGGCATTTCTAAGGAAATATGAATTTTATGATAATAAATTTTTGGAGGTCCTCGAACAACTTAGAACTTGAGCGTGCTCCTCTGATTCCCTAGTCAAAACATTAATAGTTACAGATTCATTGGGTACAATTACCCATTAAATGAGGTGAACCTAGTCAAACAATCGTTTGTTGCAGCGCTGACGAACACAGAAACTGCGGGTAGGACGCACACCAAACCGTTGGTTTGCCGCACGCTGAGAGGCGCCAAGTGATTTCGAAATCCTTTGACGTGGTCATGCCTGCCAAAGGAATACACGGCCACCTAGCGTACGCCTTAATTAGCGATTACAGGGCAGATTTATGCGAAACTATTCGAAATTATAACTATTCGAATTATCATTCGAATAGAAGGCCTCGAATGTCGAACACATTCGAACGAAGATTTTTTTTTGTTGAGGTCCGATTTCTGACTAAATTCGAACGGCCTCTTTTTTTGAGGTACGATTTTTTAGTAGTATTTGAATAGTGTGATTTAAAAAATTCCGATAAGAAATACGTATTCGAATAGCAAGTATTCGAATATATCGATTCGAAACCATTCGAATGGCACAACTATAGCCTGTGATGGTCGCTTACATTTTGCTTGTTTGGAGGGATTGAGATCTCGCCTTGGTACGTGTTATATACTCAGGCAATCGCGGGGGTCAAAGCTGGTTAAAAGACCCTTTCCCAACCAAATTGGCTCTGGCTGATCGGCGGAGGTTTCGGCATGACTCATAAATGCCTAAGTTTTCGTGGTACTGTCTCATATGTGGCGAAGTTTTCGGGGCAACGTGTTGCAGCGTCTGCACTCTGTTTTTCTCTGATACTCTCTCGTGTAGAGCGCGGAACTGGCAGCCCGCAATGTACACGCTGCGCCTGGATGTGAGGTGTTTGTGCTTGTCATGGTTGACATTGGTCGGGATTTCGAAGCTCGGCAGGTTGAATCGCCAATGCCGCCTCTTGATCTGCCACTGACGCCCGCGACTGCAGGAGTCGTAGGTGGTGGTAGGTGGTGGTCGGTGGGATGTGATCAAGCGAAACTTTCGGTGAAAACACGTCGGTGTGACGTCACATTGAGTGGTCGGTGAGAGGTGATTAGGCGGAGCTCCCGGTGTGAACGGGACAACGGTGACGTGGCATTGTAGGGTCGATGGGAAGTTGACACGCGGAGTTTTCGGGCTCAGCCCGCCCCTTATTTCGCTTCGAGCGGCAGCATGCTACCTGTTCGACTCCCCTCAACCGACCACCGACCCCCGCGTGTATGAGAGTAAGAGGTGTCTACTAAACAATGAAGTAAAAACCACAAAATTCATGTCTGAGGGAGGACTGTGCCTTTAAACACACAGTACACCGTCAGACATGAATTTTGTGATTTTCATTTTTTTTGTGACCCCTTTCAGACACCACCACGGAACATGCCCCCTTTTCTTTATTTCCAAGCTCAGTAACGGCTATATGGATGGATGAAAGTCAACCGCGTTTTAGATTTTTACTATGTGCCGGTCTGTCTCTTCATCGCACTCCACTCTCGTGCAGCGACTGTGAAAAAAGGAAAATACAGGCTTGAGACAACTCGTCCACCTAATTTTCGCCATCAATATAAAGGAGTTTTAAAGAAGTCGCAACTCCGTTTGTAAGGGGCCTTGCACGATTTCAGAGATGCATACTATTGTGATTAGGCTGCTATTTTTTTTTTCAAGATAAATATAGAATCTGTATAATGATTGTTTGGGTGTCCTGTGCCCTTAGGAGTTCGTGCGCCCTTCAGCCTCGAATTGTTTGAAAACTGGGATTCTCTTTAAAAGTGAACCTGTATGAACGAATCGTAAGGTGTCTCATGTCTGTCCACCAGTAATATAAGTTCTTCTTAGTACGGGTCCTCCAGCTGCATTAGAAAGGGGTCTATTTTTTTGAGGAGACGACAAACGATTTAGTTCATGGCGTTGGTGAGTAGTGTGGAAACGCGGTCCCATGGGCGAAATAGCCGTGGATGAGCAGTGTGGACAGGCGGCCTCGTAGGTGCCAAAAGGGTACTCCTCGATCATTATAGGTATACGAAGCGCGAAACTTCACACGACTCCTAGAGAGAAGTTCACAAGTGTGCTGACAAATGAAAGCCGAGAATTCCTATAGACGATGTCTTCAAAGTAATCCTAGCAGTGAAACACACTCCCACGACCACTCTCTACTATTTAAGCTCGAAAAAAAGATCGTTCTCATTACCCACCTTCATCGTCCATGAGAAGAAGCCCTCTGATCAGACAGCAAGTGATTTTCTGCGGAAGCAGCAACTGAAAATCAAA
Organism: Aplectana chamaeleonis; assembly: GCA_029168955.1. NCBI lineage: Eukaryota > Metazoa > Nematoda > Chromadorea > Rhabditida > Cosmocercidae > Aplectana > Aplectana chamaeleonis. The sequence goes on from JAPDOI010000791.1 coordinate 164,659, forward strand.
AACTAATGCACTTGAAAGAACTATGTGATTAGAGAAAGATAGGGGAGACAACTCACGTTTATGCTTTCGGAGATATTCCTCTTCGGTCGAATCACGACTTGTGGACCAAGTTGGACATCAAATGTATGGGTTCTGGAGCTTAGCTGAAATACAGAGGAATGTAAATGCTAGAGAGGTTGGCCCTGTGGCGGCAAACTGCGATCATATAGTGGCCTAATCGTAGCAAAATTCCGGTACGCAGCTATTTCGACGCGATTGCCGCTCAAAATCGTATTGGGACCACAGGTAATGGTGCTGAGACCACGAGGTCCCGGCAAAATCACCCTCTAATTGCGTGCTGCAACAGCGGTTGTCCGCATGTGCGTACCGCAATTCCGCTTGCAAGCGTCCATAGCTACCTCCAAGCGTTGTGTGACGCTAGGGTTTCGCATCGTTAACATGTGCTATTGAATTCACTCCATAGCTGCCACTGCAGGCGGCCTGTCACTGATGTTGGCGGCACCGCAGCTGCAGCGACTGTCGCTAACTCAAAAAATCGCAGCATTCAATACGTGTCGAACATGCTTTCAACTCAAGTGACCACACCCATCGAGAGTCTCTATCACAGGGACACGTGCTCCAAATAGCAACAGGCAAAATTCAATCGCTGGAACACGTGCGGCAAATCGTTATCCCAGGAACACGTGCGGCAAGGTTGTCCAGCACTATTGTAGCAGCACACTGACACGCAACCCGTCCAGCTCGCCGAGCACCATCTGGGACCGCCAGCGGCTTGACGAGGTCTCCAGCGGCTCAAGCAAGCCAAGTACCGCGAACTTGGGTGCATGAACCGGCGACGCTGCCGACATCTGATTCCCGCCTCAAGGGTGCGCGGTATGCTCTCCTATTTTTGGAAAAGCGTTTTCTCTTCGAGTTTAATGTGTATCATGCACGCACCGAACGTTTTATTTGTTGGTGCACGTGCTCTGATTCGAAACACAATAGGAGCACGTGCTCCATTAGCAGCATGTTCCCTGATTGTGCTCGAAACCGACTTGTCCTCGAGTTGAATGCATATTCGACACGCATTGGATGTGGCTGTTATCTGGGAATATTCTCAATCCCATCGTTAGTTACCCCTTGCCGTCTTCAAACACACTTATGCGCCAGCGGTTGAGCGCTGTGGGCCAGTGTCTAAGGAGATAGGAGCTTTCTACACACAATGGGAGGAGTTGTCCAGCTCTAGCACGCACGCGTCACGCCTCAACTTAAGCGAAGTGAACCGAGTGGAATTAAAGCCGCAATGGGCGAGATAACTCCTCCCCTACTGTGAAAAAAGCCCATATTCCGTGTCTAAGCGTTGTGCGTCAGCGTTTCAGCGACATAGCGCTTGCTGCTGGCCGTTACCTATGAACGGAGCCTAAGGACAGCACAGAAGCGGTGAAAAGTATCGGAACAAGCCATTCCAAAGCAATAAATCCCTCGAGTAAATCATTTTGCATCGGGAGCGAAAATTTATTAAACTAAAATTTGTTGATCATCAGTACATCAGGAGTATAGCTTATTCTTGAATTTGATTTTGGTCCAGTACACTTACGAAATAAATATTTTTATAGCACTGCACGCCATTCGTCAAAACTCGTTCATCTTCCCGGAGCGTCTTCCGTTATTGTTCAAACTTCTGGCATTATTTGACTCTCGAATGAATACTATGTATAATCTTGTTGTGGAGGTTTCATTAGAACTTTGAGGGCGGGCATCTCCTAGAAGGCAGTACTGTTTTGAAGATTTCATTAATTGCTACATTATTCACGAGCCATCATTCTTAATCTCATCCTCAAAATCGTGTTTTGCCCAGAATCCAATGCTCCAAAGAATCTTGAAAATCCCACGCGCTACAGCTTGATCTAAGCCAAGTTATACGCAGAAAGCTGGGGTGGTAGTAAGTGGGTTTGAGAGCGCCAGTAAATTCGCGTTAAGTTCGCGCTTTTCGTGTAACGATTTATAGGCAAGACTCTAATATGGTAATCAGCGTAAGAAAGTCTAGGTAAACGCAACGCTCCAATCCTTATCGTGCTTGATTTTGCCTTGATAAATTTAGTGGAAATTAAGTGGAAATTGATAAATTTAGTGGAAATTTAGCTTGTAAAATGCGATCTGTAATTTCTTGTCGATTAATGGTCCGAACTTGACGGCCGAATCTTACATATCCTCAGTAACTTAATTAACTGGAACCAAAAGCTAAATCTTCTGAAATTTTGAATGATTTTTCTGAAGATGATTTTACTCAGCGACTTCCGTTTCGAAGAGGCGGAACTTCTGATAGATTTCGCCTTCGGTTAGTTATTAAATCAGTACCGAGTAATATTCTAGAACAGGAACAATTCTTAAAACCAGTAACCTACACACACCAAGATACACCACTCATTATCGCGTTTTCTCCAGCAGGCAGAAAATCTATATTATTGATCCTTTTCTGACATTGGGACAGGGTCTCTCTACACACCGAGAGAGGTGATGTCTGGCCTTTCGCGACTCTAATTCCACTCGGAACCACTTCGCTTGCATTGAGTGGCGTGACGTGTCGAACTGCAGAAACGGGAAAACTCCTCCCCACGTGTGTAGAGAGCCCCTGTCCCACTGACATTCGCTTGAGAGTTGCCTCGTAGGGCGGGGCCGGTTACGCCCACTTTTTTTCGGCTGCTCTACATTTTTCCCTCGTCGCGCTGGAGCCATGGTCGAAAAAAGTGTGAAAAAAGTGGTGAAAATTAGGGGCGACTCCCAGGAAAAAATTCTCCCAGCTCGCGACTTTTCTTCGAACGCCACTCCCGAACAAAAACAATCAATATGGCGCCAATTTTCCTTTGACAGCCTTCTAATAATTCTACGTTCACAACTCTACTTTTCCGTTCTCATCTTTCTCTTATCTTTTCTAATCTTATATTTGTGTGATTAATTTCGTACAGTTGTTCGTGTTGTAATTCGCATCCTCAGCAAAAATTCTACCAGATTCTTGAAGATTCGAAAGCTTCCTCACATTTTTCTGGCAGAATTTTTCCCAAAATTATTCGTAATTCTGACGTATTCTGTCGGGTTACTACCGTGATCTGCCAGAGTTTTTCCGTATTGCGCAAGATTTTTGGGAAAACGTGAGATTGGTCGCGATTTTCCCTTAAAGGCATCGTACACGATGAAAACCATATTTTAGTTTTTCACGTTTTTTTTACAGTTTGGTCTCTTTTGTAAACGAAAATGTCGAAGGGGCTCATGAAAAACCTACATTTGTAAAGAAAAATCAATCGGAACAAATTGTAAATATGAGCTTGAATTTCGCGCCAAAGTCGTTTTTTAGGTTTTCCCGCATTTGGAGGCTTGGTCACCGCCATTTTCGAAGTTTATCTGCATGTAGAGTATGAACCGTAAATGTTTTCTACATAGTTCGACGGTCACATCAACATTCAACGAAAAAGTGTTAGATGACCGACCCAGGAGTTCTAGATGATCGACCCCACAGCAGTTTTCGGGTGGAAACAACTTTTAAGGGGAGCACTTTCGGAGCCTCAAACTCCGTGGGCGATGTCAGCTAGCCCGAATTGTTTGATTGTACACAAAAAATCGAAAGTTATCTCCATCGTGGACGATGCCTTTGGACGATGCCTTTAAATCATTGTTAAGTGTCTAGTAAAGTCAGAATTCTACAGAAATTAGTGAAGTTTTTGTGAAAAGAATGGGCCTGAGCGCTAAGTCTATCGTGATTTGTTTACGTATACTTCTAATTCGTTGGATAGTTTTGTTTTGTTTTTTTTTGAAAAAATGTTGATAATTTTCTCTTTCTCAGCCATCCTTGCTCGTTCGTTCACAATTCTCTTCCTTCCTCTCGCTGATTGTTGGCGTAGCGACTTTTGCTACTAATTTTTTCTTCCTCTTATTTTTTCTGTATAACTTATTTTTCCTTTCTAGCATTATGTACAACTCTGGCAGGAAGATCAAATCAGCAAGGTTATCAGCTTATATACAGGCTGAGGTTCGCTAATGGGAGGCGTTGGGGGGGGGCGGCTGACTATGCGCAAGGATGGTATGGATTACACACTTCTCAGAGAACTCGAGAAAATTCAAAATTCTCAACTTATGTGCCATTTCAGGAGCGAAAGGTGATCCAAAGACCGACAACACCAACGCGGAAGGCGCCGCGGCAAGTGGTGGCGAATTCTGTTGGGAATCAGGGTTTGGCGTGAGGTGTAGTATTATATATCCGAATCATAATACACACATTTTCATCCGAAAGTATATATATATATATATATATATATATATATATATATATATATATATATATATATATATATATATATATATATATATATATATATATATATATATATATATATATATATATATATATATATATATATATATATATATATATATATATATATATATATATATATATATATATATATATATATATATCCGAATCATAATACACACATTTTCATTCAGAATCGAACCTTTCAGATGAAATTGTCTAGATATTTATTCCGCGAATGCATTTTTCATCATTGCATAACCTCACTGAACGTTTATTCAAGAATTCAAACTTCCCGTAAATTTGTTTGCTTTCGATTTACACATTTAAATCTAATGTGCGGTTTCAGCGCTTCTTATATTAGTTCCCCATAGGCTTGAGACCGAATATAATATTTTTTCGTGTAATATAAAATACGAATAATTTGAATATACGAATATACTAATTTCACCGTGATGAGGCTACGCCGGAGTCGATTTGGCGGGAGTTGCCTCGATGTCATGAGGCGACTCTTACTTTTCATCGAGGCAACTCCCAAGCGAATGTCAGAGATTAATAATAGATAATCTCTGATGAGTACGATTCCCCAGCCAAACAACCCATACTCATCAACAATCACCCCTTCTTGCCTCTTTTGTTCTATAAGCGTTATGATCGATAATATCTATTATCGATCGATGACTTGTGCAATTGCTGACACGTTCTAATGTGCCCGATTCGTGTAGATTGACTGCAGATCCAATCACGCAATAAGTAGTCGTATTCATGAAACCACGGGATCCTTTCGGGGCGGCATGCATGACTGCTTGCGAGGATGGTAGGGAACCGCTCCGCGTTGTACATGCGAAGCGTCGAGCCAGATGTTGCCAGGAGAACATGCCGTCCCCTAGCGTAGAGGCGCAAGCTCACTAGGCACGGCCAAACCCCCGCCTAACAGCTGTTTTTCGATGGTATCCTTATCTGAAGCAGCCTCATTTTTGCGACTAAAAATGCACAAAAAAACAAGAGAATCATAATCATTAACTATACATCCCTTAGTTCATGTCGCGAGCGCAGTAGTCGCCATCGCTGTCCTAACCTGTTATATTCCAAGTATTTGTTGCAACTATTCTAATATTTTTCTCGTTTCTTCTTTACTATGTTGACAGGAAGTCAATTTATTCAGATTGTACCAAAAACTCAGCGAGGCCGCTTGAAAGAAATTGAGGTTGAATGAATCTCTTCGGAGAACTCGCCTCCTCTATCTTCGCATGGAGCTTACAATCCAAACAGGATGTACGCACAGTGTTACTGTCACTCATTTTTATTCCGATGTTGTTTTTGTCCTTCTCATATTCTATACTAGCGTGCACACACACAGTGCTACTTGTGGGGCGTGTCTCTCGGTCACTGAGCAGAAAAATAGGAAATAAAGATGTCGAAAAAATTCAAGCTCACATGTGCCGAGAAAACTCTTGAGCACTAATAAGTACGACTTCTCCTCTGACCAACGCACTGATGATCCAAAGAGCTTCTGACTTTTCACGGTTTTTCGCGCACTAATCACGTGGTCCCGCCCACTTTTCATTACATTTTGCGGTACAAACCTAAAACTCCACCCACTTTCCACAACGTACCCTGCACTGATCCCGAAGCCTATCCCACATTTCTTTACATTTACGGGGTGACTTTGGAGCCCCGCCCACTTTCCACGGTGATCCGTGCACTATTCTCGAAGCCATCGTACGTTGCACGCATTAATCCCGATGGCCCCGCCGCTTTTCATAACATTTGCGACAAGGCATTGAAGCCCGGCAAACTCTCCAGGATGTTCCACCCGGTATTTTCAGAATCACCCGTACATTTACACACGGACTCCTTAGCCCCACCCATTTTTATCCTTATACTCAAAGCAGTTATGTCCCGATGTGTGTGTGTGTGTATGTGTGTGCATGTGTCCCGCATATCTTGGGAATGGCCGATCAAAACTTGTATGAAATGGTACCAGCATTTAGGTGGGTGCGACATTTATCGATTACCGAGAAATCAGCCCGAGTCACCTCTTACGTGCCTCGGGGCAACCGAGTTTGTCCGTGGAGCGCACTTTTGGCAGTGGGTCATGATAACTTCTGCGAGTCGTCTAGCGATGCAAAAAATGCAGGGCGTCATAAAAGGTGTGCAGAACCCCAGTGAGGGTGTGCAAGACGTCATAGAAAGTGTGCAGGACCCTAATCGGAGTGTGCAGGACGTCATAGAAAGTGCGCAGGTCCTAAGTAGGAATGTGCAGGACCCCAGCGGAAGTGTGCAGGACGTCATAGAAAGTGTGCAGGACCCCAGTGGGAGTGTGCAAGACGTCATAGAAAGTGTGCAGCACCCCAGTGGGAGTGTGCAGGGCGTCATAAAAGGTGTGCAGGACCCCAATGAGGGTGTGCAAGACGTCATAGAAAGTGTACAGGACCCTAATCGGAGCGTGCAGGACGTCATAGAAAGTGAGCAGGTCCTAAGTAGGAGTGTGCAGGACCCCAGCGGAAGTGTGCAGGACGTCATAGAAAGTGTGCAGGACCCCAGTGGGAGTGTGCAGGGCGTCATAGAAAGTGTGCAGGACCCAAGTGGGAGTGTGCAAGACGTCATAGAAAGTGTGCAGCACCCCAGTGGGAGTGTGCAGGGCATCATAAAAGGTGTGCAGGACCCCAGTGAGGGTGTGCAAGACGTCATAGAAAGTGTGCCCGACCCTAATCGGAGTGTGCAGGACGTCATAGAAAGTGCGCAGGTCCTAAGTAGGAATATGCAGGACCCCAGCGGAATAAGCAGGACGTCATAGAAAGTGTGCAGGACCCCAGTGGGAGTGTGCAGGGCGTCATAGAAAGTGTGCAGGACCCCAGTGGGAGTGTGCAAGACGTCATAGAAAGTGTGCAGCACCCCAGCGGGAGTGTGCAGGGCGTCATAAAAGGTGTGCAGGACCCCACTGAGGGTGTGCAAGACGTCATAGAAAGTGCGCAGGTCCTAAGTAGGAATGTGCAGGATCCCAGCGGAATGTGCAGGACGTCATAGAAAGTGTGCAGGACCCCAGTGGGAGTGTGCAGGGCGTCATAGAAAGTGTGCAGGTCCTAAGTAGGAATGTGCAGGACCCCAGTGGGAGTGTGCAGGACGTCATTGAATGTGTGCAGGACCCCAACGGGAGTGTGCAGCACGTCACAGAAAGTCTGCAGGACCCAAATGGTAGGGTGCAGGACGTCATAGAAAGTGTGCAGGACCCCAGTGAGGGTGTGCCAGACGTCATAGAAAGTGTGCCCGACCCTGATCGGAGTGTGCAGGACGTCATAGAAAGTGCGCAGGTCCTAAGTAGGAATGTGCAGGACCCCAGCGGAATAAGCAGGACGTCATAGAAAGTGTGCAGGACCCCGGAGGGAGTGTGCAGGGCGTCATAGAAAGTGTGCGGGACCCCAGTGAGGATGTGCAAGACGTCGTAGAAAGTGTGCAGGACCCTAATCGGAGTGCGCAGAACGTCATAGAAAGTGCGCAGGTCCTAAATAGGAATGTGCAGAACCCCAGTGGGAGTGTGCAGGACGTCATTGAAAGTGAGCAGGACCCCAGTGGGAGTTCGCAGGGCGTCATAGGAAGTGTGCAGGTCCTAGGTAGGAATGTGCAGGACCCCAGTGGGAGTGTGCAGGACGCCATTGAATGTGTGCAGGACCCCAACGGGAGTGTGCAGCACGTCACAGAAAGTGTGCAGGACCCAAATGGTAGGGTGCAGGGCGTCATAGAAAGTGTGAAGAACCCTAATCGGAGTGTGCAGGACGTCATAGTGAGTGCGCAGGTCCCCAGTTGGAGTGTGCAGGGCGTCGTAGAAAAGGCACAGGTCCCGAGTGGGAGTGTGCCGGTCATCAAAAGTTAGCAGGATCGCAGTGGGAGTGCGCAGGACGTCACCACGAGTGTAGAATTTGAAAAAAAGGTTTTTTTTATTTTTTAATGCTAAATCTTAATCTTTTTTGGAGAAGAAAACAGATAGGAAAACATTAATCTTGAGAAGCCTGCGACGCGTTTTGAGATTGACGCAGAACTCCTGAGACATTTTCTTGCCAGTTTTAGGAAACAAGCGGCACCTCCACTTCCGCACCTTATCTTTTCGCCACTCATTGCAACCGCTCAGTCATTTCGAATCCCTAACTTCCAAAAACCAGTTTTATATTTCTGAAAGTTGGGCTCCGCAAAAAAGTTCAAGGATTTGGCATTGCTCTTAAAGGTTGTGAAATTGTTTCAATAGATTTGGCTATCAAACTGATTTCCTAAATGTACTGAAATTGTTGAATCCATTTGGCTGTTGTTGGTATATGCAGACAACATAATCATTAAATGTAGTGAAATTGTTGCAAACGGATTTGGCAGGAGCTCTATCAATTATCACAGTCAAATCACGCGTCAGAAGGTCCTCTGGCGAGCGAATGAAGACAGAAAGAAAACAATAATCTCCGGCCCACAATGCTGAACGAAACGTGACCTTATGGGCTAGAAATAAGGTTTTCGAATGTTGTTCTGTCTTTTCAGTGTAGCTCCCACTAAGGTACCAGACCTTCCCTCACCGATTGGATAAAAATCATGAGAACGAAATCTAACGCAGTTTATTAGCTACTTACGCTATGTCTTCGTGTCCTCAACGCTTTCACGGTTCACATTGTATTTAAACCTTTTTTGGTGCTAGAGTTATTCTTGTTCCCATTTGATTCAATATGCGCTCCAAGAAATCCCCTTCTGACGCGTGATTTGACTTTGATAACTCAAAGAGCTCCTGCCAAATCTGTTTGCAAAAATTTCACTACATTTAATAATTATGTTGTCTGCATATACCAACAACAGCCAAATCGATTCAACAATTTCACTACATTTAGGAAATCAGTTTGATAGCCAAATCTATTGAAACAATTTCACAACCTTTAAGAGCAATGCCAAATCCTTGAACTTTTTTGCGGAGCCCAGCTTTCAGAAATTTCACAACTTTTTCCAAGGGTTTCCCTTTTACAATATCGTCAAGCTCTAAAAGTTAAGTTGTTTTTTTTTCGAATGCATATTGGTAGAAATGAAGAAACAACCGCTCCGCTGCTGAGACTGCAAGTTAATAGTTGCAACGCGGCTTTCTACAAATAAGATACAAGGCATATACTTTTTGAATTTGAAAGTCTAAAGAATGAAGAAATGAGTTTTAAAATGACCCAACTGTACAGGGTCTAGGCACTATCCTAGACGGGGGGGGCACCCATCTTTCAAGACAGAAATGAATTGAGCCGCCAATTGGTAAGGGTACCAGTCAAAGTATTTACATAGAGCTCTTATAAAAACCATGAATATTAGTGCAGTGCAGTATCAGGCATCTTTTATCAGAATTTTTTATCATTTCTATGAGTAAATCTTGGGTGGCCCCACCACGTCTAGAGTAGACCCAGGGTCAGCAGCTCTAGCCAAACTTCACCGGTTCATGCTGATGTGGCTCGTCTGCGCCGGCCCATATGTCTGTTTCGGAACAAGAACGATAGTTAAGTGCGCCAGAAGAGGACTACCGTAATCTAAGGAATGATGTTATTCGGCTCTCGTAAACAAATTTGATGATACCCAATTGATCAATGATAAAGTATAAAAGAAGTGAAGAGCGGTGTGTCTTGATACACACACAGTCCTTCTCCAGAGTTCAGCAGTTGAGGATCTGCCTGGACTACAAAGCAGAAAAACAACACCACCGATGGTGAAGATGTAGCGAGTTCGGAGTCAGAACTTAGAAAATTTTAGAGCCAAAGAAAATTTCAGAGCCAACTCGAGTGAGATTACGATAGCCTTGTTCTGGCGCACTTACCTATCGCTCTTGTTTATTCGGAGGCATGACTTGCACACAGTGTCCTAGACATTAAACTGAGGGCCTGCGCACGTCCTTTGATGTTCTGCACACTCCTACTAAGGTCCTGCACACGTTCCATGATGTCCTGCACTCTCCTACTGAGATCCTGCACACATTCTGCGACGTCCTGCACACCCCTTCTGGGGTCCTGCACAAGTTCCTTGATGTCCTGCACACTCCTACTGAGGTCCTGCACACATTCTACCACATCCCGCACACTCACTCTAAGGTCCTGCAAACGTTCCATGATGTCCTGCACACTCCTACTGAGGTCCTGCACACAATCTACGACGTCCTGCACACCCCTTCTGGGGTCCTGCACAGGTCCCATAATGTCCTGCACACTCCTACTGAGGTCGTGCACACATTCTACCACATCCTGCACACCCCTACTGAGGTCCTGCACACGTCTTATGATGTCCTGCCCACTCCTACTACGGTCCTGCACACGTTCAATGATGTCCTGCACACTCCTACTGAGGTCCTGCACATGTCCCATGATGTCCTGCACACTTCCACTAAGGTCTTGCACACGTTCCATGATGTCCTGCACACTCCTACTGAGGTCCTGCACAGGTCCCATGATGTCCTGCACACTCCTACTGAGGTCCTGCACAGGTCCCATGATGTCCTGGGCACACTTCCTACTTCAAGGTCTTGCACACTTTCCATGATGTCCTGCACACACCCTACTGAGGTCCTGCACAGGTCCCATGATGTCCTGCACACACTCCTACTGGGAGGTCTTGCACAGGTCCCATGGATGTCCTGCACACTTACCAAGGTCTTGCACACGTTCCATGATGTCCCTGCACACTCCTAACTGAGGTCCCAGACACAGGTCTCTACCAACATGTCCCTGGCACACTCACTACTAAGGTCCTTCTGCACACGTACCATGATGTCCTGCACACTCCTACTGGAGGTCCTGCACACATTCTACGACGTCCTGCACACCTCCTTCTGGGGATCCTCGCACAGTTTCCATGATGTCCCGGGCACACTCCTACTAAGGTCTTGCACACGTTCCATAATGTACTTTACCACATCCTAACACCCCCTACTGAGGTCCTGCACAGGTCCCATGATGTCCTGCCCACTCCTTCTGTCCTGCATCACGTTCCATGATTGTCCTGCACAACTTCTACTAGGTCCTGCACAGTTGCGGTTCCATGTGATGTCCCTGCAACACTCCTACTTCAAGGTCTTGCACACGTTCCATGATGTCCTGCACACCTTCTACTACGGTCCTGCACACGTTCCATGATGTCCTGCACACTTCCACTGAGGTCCTGCACACATTCTACGACGTCCTGCACACGTCCCATGATGTCCTGCCCAACTCCTACTACGGTGTCCTAGCACGTTTCCATGATGTCCTGCACACTCCTACCGGGAGGTCCCTGCACACAGGTCCCTACGATGTCCTGCACACTCCTACTGGGGTCCTGCACACGTCCCATGATGTCCTGCACACTCCTACTACGGTCCTGCACGTTCCATGATGTCCTGCACACTCCCTACTGAGGTCCTGCACACATCCCATGATGTCCTGCACACTCTACTAAGTTCTTGCACACGTTCCATGATGTCCTGCACACTCCTACTGAGGTCCTGCACACATTCTACCATGATGTCCTGCACACTCCTACTAGAGTCCTGCACACGTTCCATGATGTCCTGCACACTCCTACTACGGTCCTGCACACGTCCCATGATGTCCTGCACAGTCCTACTGAGGTCCTGCACACATTCCATGATGTCCTGCACACTCCTACTGAGGTCCTGCACACGTCCCATGATGTCCTGCACACACCTCTACTACGGTCTTGCACACGTTCCATGATGTCCTGCACACTCCTACTGTCCTGCACACGTTCCATGATGTCCTGCACTCTCCTACTGAGGTCCTGCACATGTCCCATGATGTCCCGCACACTTTACTAAGGTCTTGCACACGTTCCATGATGTCCTGCACACTCCTACTAAGGTCTGCACACGTCCCATGATGTCCTGCACACCCTACTGGAGAGTCCTGCACAGTTCCCATGATGTCCTGCACACTCCTACTACGGTCCTGCACACATTCTACGATGTCCTGCACACCCCTACTGAGGTCCTGCACAGGTCCCATGATGTCCTGCACACTCCTACTGAGAGGTCTTGCACACGTTCCATGATGTCCTGCACACTCCTACTGAGGTGCTGCACACATTCTACGACGTCCTGCACACCCCTAGTGAGATCCTGCACAGGTTCCATGATGTCCCGCACACTCCTACTAAGGTCTTGCACACGTTCCATGATGTCCTGCACACTCCTACTGAGGTCCTGCACAGACGTCCTGCACACTCCTACTGGAGGTCCTGCACACATTCTGCCATGTCCTGCACACTCCCACTAAGGTCTTGCACACGTTCCATGATGTACTGCACACCCCTACTAAGGTCTTGCACACGTTCCATGAAGTCCTGCACTTTCCTACTGAGGTCCTGCACAGGTCCCATGATGTCCTGCACACTCCTTCTAAGGTCTTGCGCACGTTCCATGATGTCCTGCACACTCCTACTGAGGTCCTGCACAGGTTCCATGATGTCCTGCACACTCCTACTAAGGTCTTGCACACGTTCCATGATGTCCTGCTCACTCCTACTACGGTCCTGCACACGTTCCATGATGTCCTGCACACTCCTACTGAGGTCCTGCACACATTCTACGACGTCCTGCACACGTCCCATGATGTCCTGCCCACTCCTACTACGGTCCTGCACACGTTCCATGATGTCCTGCACACTCCTACTGAGGTCCTGCACACATTCTACGACGTCCTGCACACCCCTACTGGGGTCCTGCACACGTCCCATGATGTCCTGCCCACTCCTACTACGGTCCTGCACACGTTCCATGATGTCCTGCGCACTCCTACTGAGGTCCTGCACAGGTCCCATGATGTCCTGCACACTCCTACTAAGGTCTTGCACACGTTCCATGATGTCCTGCACACTCATACTGAGGTCCTGCACACATTCTACAACGTCCTGCCCACTCCTACTACGGTCCTGCACACGTTCCATGATGTCATGCACACGTCCCATGATGTCCTGCCCACTCCTACTACGGTCCTGCACACGTTCCATGACTTCCTGCACAGTCCTACTGAGGTCCTGCACACATTCTACGACGTCCTGCACACCCCTACTGGGGTCCTGCACACGTCCCATGATGTCCTGCCCACTCCTACTACGGTCCTGCACACGTTCCATGATGTCCTGCACACTCCTACTAAGGTCTTGCACACGTTCCATGATGTCCTGCACACTCCTACTGAGGTCCTGCACAGGTCCCATGATGTCCTGCACACTCCTACTAAGGTCTTGCACACGTTCCATGATGTCCTGCCCACTCCTACTACGGTCCTGCACACGTTCTATGATGTCCTGCACACTCCTACTGAGGTCCTGCACACATTCTACGACGTCCTGCACACGTCCCATGATGTCCTGCCCACTCCTACTACGGTCCTGCACACGTTCCATGATGTCCTGCACACTCCTACTGAGGTCCTGCACACATTCTACGACGTCCTGCACACCCCTACTGGGGTCCTGCACACGTCCCATGATGTCCTGCCCACTCCTACTACGGTCCTGCACACGTTCCATGATGTCCTGTACACTCCTACTGAGGTCCTGCACAGGTCCCATGATGTCCTGCACACTCCTACTAAGGTCTTGCACACGTTCCATGATGTCCTGCACACTCATACTGAGGTCCTGCACACATTCTACGACGTCCTGCACACCACTACTGGGATCCTGCACAGGTTCCATGATGCCCTGCAGACTCCTACTAAGGTCTTGCACACGTTCCATGATGTCCTGCACACTCCTACTAAGGTCTTGCACACGTTCCATGATGTCCTGCACACTCCTACTGAGGTCCTACACAGGTCCCATGATGTCCTGCACACTCCTACTAAGGTCTGGCACACGTTCCATGATGTCCTGCACACTCCTACTGAGGTCCTGCACAGGTCCCATGATGTCCTGCACACTCATACTAAGGTCTTACACACGTTCCATGATGTCCTGCACACTCCTACTGAGGTCCTGCATACATTCTACGACGTCCTGCACACCCCTACTGGGGTCCTGCACAGGTTCCGTGATGTCCTGCACACTCCTACTGGGGTCCTGCACGGGTCCCATGATGTCGTGCACACTCCTACTAAGGTCCTGCACACGTTCCATGATGTCCTGCACACTTCTACTGAGGTCCTGCACAGGTCCGATGATGTCCTGCACACTCATACTAAGGTCTTGCACACGTTCCATGATGTCCTCCACACTCCTACTGAGGTCCTGCACACTTTCTACGAGGTCCTGCACACCACTACTGGGGTCCTGCTCACGTCCCATGATGTCCTGCCCACTCCTACTGAGGTCCTGCACAGGTCCCATGATGTCCTGTACACTTCTACTAAGATCCTGCCCACGTTTGATGATGTCCTGCATACTCCTACTGAGGTCCTGCACACATTCTACGACGTCCTGCACACCCCTACTGGGGTCCTGCACACGTCCCATGATGTCCTGCCCACTCCTACTGAGGTCCTACATAGGTCCCATGATGTCGTGCACACTCCTACTAAGGTCTCGCACACGTTCCATGATATCCTGCACACTCCTACTAAGGTCCTGCACAGGTCCCATGATGTCCTGCACACTCATACTAAGGTCTTACACACGTTCCATGATGTCCTGCACACTCCTACTGAGGTCCTGCACACATTCTACGACGTCCTGCACACCCCTACTGGGGTCCTGCACACGTCCCATGATGTCCTGCCCACTCCTACTGAGGTCCTACACAGGTCCCATGATGTCGTGCACACTCCTACTAAGGTCTCGCACACGTTCCATGATGTCCTGCATACTCCTACTGAGGTCCTGCACAGGTCCCATGATGTCCTGCACACTCATACTAAGGTCTTACACACGTTCCATGATGTCCTGCACACTCCTACTGAGGTCCTGCACACATTCTACGACGTCCTGCACACCCCTACTGGGGTCCTGCACACGTCCCATGATGTCCTGCCCACTCCTACTGAGGTCCTGCACAGGTCCCATGGTGTCCTGCACACTTCTACTGAGATCCTGCCCACGTTTGATGATGTCCTGCATACTCCTACTGAGGCCCTGTATACATTCTACGGCGTCCTGCACACCCCTACTGAGGTCTCTCATAGTCAACCGACACTTCAGCACACCCTGCGACGCCTTCTTTTCGATGGTGCGCTTGGAACGAATACGCGCCGCGGTCAAGTACATCAATCCCGCACAGCGTCCTCTTCCAAGCCGGGCGTTTGAAGTACACCACCCTGGAGAGCAAGGTGTTTATATGGAGTCTAAGAAAACAATGACTGATAACGACAAACCCACCATTTTCATAAACTAATCTTGAGAGGCCGGTTTCCGAGTTTGAAACGCCCGTTAGGGGCCCAGAAGAAATTATGGTGAGTTCTGACAATTATTTTCGTCATTCCCGTGGCCGATTACTTCTAGTCACAAATTTTCGAGCAATTTTGTCCACGCCTTCCAAAAAAATGGTTTTCGACGGACGGAGGCGGAGGCGGTGGCGGAGGCGGAGGCGGAGGCGGAGGCGGAGGCGGAGGCGGAGGCGGAGGCGGAGGCGGAGGCGGAGGCGGAGGCGGAGGCGGAGGCGGAGGCGGAGGCGGAGGCGGAGGCGGAGGCGGAGGCGGAGGCGGAGGTGGAGGCGGAGGCGGAGGCGGAGGCGGGAGGCGGAGGCAGGCGGAGGCGGAGGCGGAGGCGGAGGCGGAGGCGGAGGCGGAGGCGGAGGCGGAGGCGGAGGCGGTGTGGGAGGACGTTTGTGCGTACTTTGAGAGGTCATAACTTTAGAAATCGGGGACCAGTTGGGATGAAAAGTTGCACACATATGTAATTTCTTGCAGCGCATCGAATGGTGTACAGCTCATGCCTCTGGTGACGGTATGAATAGGTGATCTCATTGTAGGGCATCCGCGCGGGAAGAGATCAAAGCCAAATCCTGGTGCGCGCTTCGCGCGCACCACAATATGTTGCAAGTCTGAGCTTATCAAAATCTGCACCACAAAAACATAAACAACCACCTACTAATTTCATTTGGTGAGAAGAAGGGCATGATGTTGGTCAACTAGGGAAACATCATATAATATGATACTGCGTTTTTCCTTATCATGATAGAGACGGTAAAGCGAGAATAATCGCTTGTGAATTTTACAAATCGGAAGAAGGGGCAGTGGGTAGCGACGTAAGGGAAGGAAGTACAGAAGGGGTTGTGAATTTTGTGCCGGTAGCAACCGACGATTTACCGCTGGCTTCTTATGTTTTGCTTTATGATCCCACATTTTGATACCCCCACGGCCTGCTGTGAATGTACGGCACCCTGGGGTGCATTCCAAGAAGATTTCCACTGGAGGAAAAATGAATCTGATAAGAGCCGACCAATGATAGATTGAGGGACCTCATGAAATGTGCCTATCTGTTAGATTATCATTCGTTATATCTTATCAGACCCATTTTCGTCTCATGGAAATCTTCTAGGAACGCACCCCTGCTCTGCTCATGAGAGTCCATACGTACAGCAAGTTTCGGGTAGACGGAAGTCAGTCACCACCATTGTAACAAACTAATCCGTCTCAGGTAGTTGGCTCATGCAAAAGTTTCTGTGAGCGAAAACTTTGCTAGGTCTCGCTAGTGGTCTCATATGCGTTGACCTCAAAGTCCTACCTCTTTTTACATAACGTCCCGTCCATTGTTCACAAAGCCCCGCAGGCATTTACGCATTCACACGAAAGCCCGCTAAGTCTGCACGTTGTCCCCTGCACTATTCTCGGAGGTCCATTGCCACTTCCTGTTGTCACGAAGTTCTGCCCACTCCTTAGGGATTTGACGCCATGAACACGAAGCCTCGCCTACTTTCGCAGCATTTTCCCTCCCACCAACACCCAAAAGCGCTCATCCGTTCTAAAAGCTCCAGCCACCCTCACAAGGGAAGTGTTTAGAGTGGTTAACGCATCTGCCAAAACGACTAATATCGTTAGTATCTCTAGTGGCTCAATAGTAAAACTGCGCAGTATCCAGCCCCGAGCTGCAGTTTCAAAGAAGTTACAAGCCTGAAAAGGTCGTTCTTTGTGCTCTTTGTACCCTCCAAAAAAGGGCATTAATCTTTCGAAAATTCGGAAACGGACCTCATAAACGTGTTCAGCGCCCAAAACTACCACCCTGGGCAAATTTTGGGTGAAGACGCATTTTCCATACTTTGTCCAGACTGACAGCGTTTTGGACTTGTACGGATTTTCGGTTGGGCAACTATTTATAGTCTACAGCAATGGAAGTAGGAGCTGGTGAGGTTGCGGACTCTTCCTAACATACGGTAGTCTGATTGTGTTATCACTCATTTTACCGAAATAACTAAGGTTGGTCGGTGAGTTTCTGCTTCCACTCTCACATTTTCACCAGTTTACATTGCTTCCACGGATATAGTCGCATCGGCGAAAACACAAATTCACCGATCTATCACAGCTGTTACGGAAAAATGAGTGATACCACTAATAAACCACCGTATGTTAGCACGAGTCCGCAACCTCACCAGGCCCTTTTAACATTGCGGTGAACTATATACCGATTAGAGAGCTCTGGAAGCGTTCAAGAAAAATGTTCCAGATCTGACTTGAAATTCTCCCAGGGAGGTTTTTTGGGCCGCTGATAACGAATCTGTAGTTTATTAGTCGATTTTCCAAAGTTTTCAGCTAATTTCGTTCAAAGCTTCCCAAACGGGGAAAATTTTGAGGGAAAAACGTCACTTTCGAGATTTTCGGAGTGCTACGGTAGGTATTGCTGAAATTGTTCCTCTGAGAGGTATTTGGAGTGCTGCACACGAATCTGGAGACCTTTTATCGATTTTTTGCAAATTACGGTAGATTACGGTGGGTATAGCGGTAGTTTGGTCGAAATCTCAGATTTTACTCAAAAATTGCATACGGGGGTTATTCGGGGTAGAGAATACGAATTTAGCGTCCGTTTGTCGATTTTCATAATACTAAAGTGGTTTTTGCCCCCTAAATGAAATGTTACCTACCGTAGCCTATAGCAAACCTCGACACTTCGACAAATGGACTCCAGATTCGTGTTCACCACCCTAGATTACCGCTAGGTACAAGTTTTGGGCTGAATCCGAGAAAATTTTTTGGAACTCACAAAAAAACCTCCTTTTTCGCGAGGCTTAAAAAATGCTCATAACTTGTTCGAACCTGCAGCTTGGGGCGGGATACTGCGCATTTTTGCTGTTGAGCCAGAAGAGATACTAATTATACTGGTCGTTTTCGCAGATGCGTTTACCGCTCTAAACGCTCCCCTTGTCAGATAACACAAGGTCATATCAGTTTATTTCTGAGAACAGACCGACCGCCCTTCTGTTCATTCTCTCACATATGGTTTGTATCTTATCTCTAGAAAGCCGCGTGGCGGCTATTACTCAGAAGTTTTGAATCAAGCTAAATGCTACTTTTGAGTAAATTACGTCAAGTCTTAATTCAACTTAATTCTACGTCACAGGTACTTAATGTCGCGAGTAATAGTTTGTTTTATGGCACAAGTAACTTACTTCTTGTATAGTACAGGTAACTCACCCAGAAGTCACATTTAACTTACTCCTAGGATGCAGGTGACATCAGTACGGCACCCGGATGCGTGATTGTCGCGGTCCACGGCAGAGACAGCCCCGCGTTGATCCACTAAAAGGACGTAATTTTCACCAAGGTCTGCGGTGAAGAACCATCCTCCCCGAGGACCGCGGCGAAAACCGCCCCCCCCCCCCAGCCAAGAGCGGCGAAAACCCCTATACCTCCAACAGTTCAAAATATGCTGGCCTCCGGAAAGCGCCTCGAAGTCGCCTTCCAGGGCCTGCATCAGAATGCCAAATGAGGACTCGAGTGAAATGAGGCGCATTATATACCGGCCTTGCACGTCCTAAGCAAGTTAGGACGTGACCATCTGCTTGCGGTGATTGATGGGCCCAAGTAAGTTACTTGCGAGATTCAAAAGTCACAAGTTACATGGTTCTGCTCATGTAAGTTACTTGCGAGTGCCAACCTCGCAAGTACAATACCGCCGCTATCCAAGGGAAAAAATGAACTGAGTGGGCAAAGTGGGCAACTAAAGCGTCTTTCGCCCCCAACTCGCCTCAAAGTGCTCCGTTTTCAATTTCGAAAACGCTGAAATGTACAGCATGTCGTGATCTAGTCAACCATGCAAATATATTTTGCGAAATTTGGGAGCAACATTATTTTTTAAAGCAAACACATTTTCATTTTGACCATGCTCGAGATCGCCCACGGTTGTTTTTGATCAAATGGACTCGTTATCTTGTGATAATATTGTCAAATTCATAACTAACTGCATCTTAAAAAAGCTTTTTCACAGAAAATTTCCGATTTTATCTCATGTAGTTAGATAGATTGTGACAGTGTGGACATTTTGGTCCTTTCGAAATTGAAAACGGAGCACTTTGAGGCGAGTTGTGGTCGAAAGAACCTTTAGTTGCCCACTTTGCCCAGTTCGCCCATTTTTCCCCTTAGATAGCGGCGGTATTGTAACCTAAAAAACTCAGATAAGCCAAAAGTAAATTGATTTTGCCAGAATATCTGACAAGTATCAGCCACTGCTATAGACTAGTTTTCATTTCTACCTCCAATCATGGGCCAACTGCACTGATCTTATGACAGTTTATGGTGCAATGAGCTATCAGTTTTGAAATTCAATTACTGTGAGATAGCGGGTTTTCTTTCTCTACAACGTTTCATCAGTTCCGTTTTATGGTCTAACTGTTGTATGATGCGCGTCCATTGGACGTAATAAATAAATAAATAAACAAAAAGTAACTTGATTCGAAACTTCTGAGTATCGCGCTACCTTGAACGCGGAGAGGCTGTTTCTCCATTTCTACTATTCCGTTTTCTCAAAAACAACCTCTCGACTTCTATGATAAAACTACGTATCATAGCGGGGTCGCGGCTTCCCCCTAACCAGAGATTGACGATACACATACATCTTATAGTGCATCTTGTATTTACAAGAAAATTATTCAATAAAAAGGATCAAACCAAGAATTTTGATAGGCACATCTCATTAGGAGAGGGTTAAGAATTCCGCGGAGCAATTTTCCGATGGTCATTGGCGTTCCGATTTCCGAAATTTAGAAAAAAAATTCCGCTCATTCCTTTTTTCTGCCCTCTTCATAAACGTTCCTGCATGCCGCCCCTGAGAGGGTACACGGTTCGCCCGCTGCACACACCGGCTGGGCCAGTAGCAATCCCCTCGAAAGATGGCAGCTGCCGGCTGTCACTGTGTGGTGACTGAGTCAATCACGTCTAGGCTATCATTATGGACGGGCCGGCATAGAAATGCACAGGCGGAGCTCAAGTTAATGACCACTGCAGTCAGCCACCTGGGAGCAGTGAGCGTTCTTTTCTGAGGTGGCTGACTGCAACAAACGGGTGGTGACTTCGCTTACTACCGAAGAGGAAAGGGAGATAGTGCGCGGAGCGAAGAGGAGCTGGGTCGATACCGCGGTCACGGGGTCGAGCACGTTCAATGGTGCTGACTTTTTGAAGCAAGAACGCTCCAAGAAAGGTCAGTGGAGCGCTTGCAATCCGATCAGCACGCTGCCCACAACGATTTCGTTTTCCAGAAAATGCATGAACTCAGACGTTCGCTGTTGTCTCCAGGACGTCGATCCGCCCAGAACGAGTCACCGCTGGCGAACAGGCAGCTCTACGCGGGGTCGTCCCGGTTTTCTGTTGAGCAGGGGGCGACGGGCTGTTAAACAGCCTATCGATCGGCAATCCCGCCAAGTACCTTATATCGACGCAGACCGAGTTTTTGTCCACAGGACGTCAATTCGGGATGTATACGGCTGCGCAGGTCGATGGGCTGTTCTACAGAACATTCGCGGGAGGGGCGGTGGCAGCGTCCATCAATCGATGTATCACGAAGATCGTGCCTTCCAAGTTCTCATTTTCGGTTATATGAGATTTGCATTTCGTTTTATTTTTTGATGATGCTGTTGACTTCTATGGTAATTCTTCTCTTTTTTTAATTATCAGAGATCTGTGATTCGCTTTTTAATAACGTCTTTCCGTGGAAGGGGTGTTGGTGGCATGCCGAGAGATGCACCTCGCGGCGTTCCCCGTGATGGACAGGAAGGTTTCCGTGGTTTACGGAGCTTTCAGCAACTGCCTTCGTAGGCAGATTTTGATTTTTTCCATCCCTTTATGTGTGTCATTTGCGTCATTTTTAGTTGTTTGTCAGGAATCTCTGATCATTCGGGGGTGTTCATTTACCCTGATTCCCATCCATGTTGCCAATACTCGAGGAAAGGTAAATGTAGCGAGATGAAAAAATTATAGATTAAAAAAATAAGCGTAGTTATCCGATATTACCTTTTCTGGTTAACAAGGTGAGCCGTTTTAGCGTAGTCCGGGATCAGCAAAACGGAGTACCTTGCGAGCTCAAAAATGTGCGTGCCGAATGCGTGTCGAATATGTATCCAACTCGAGTGACCACTCCCATTGAAAGAGTGTATTGCAGGGACACGTGCTCCAAAAAACAGCGCGTGCTACAAAATTTTACCGTACGAGCACGTGTTGCAAAATTTAATCGCACGAGCACGTGCTGCAAGCTAGTCCAGCGTTATCGTAGCTGCATATCGGCACGCGACGCGCCCGGCACACCGACATGCGACTCGGCCAGCTCGCCGGGCACCATCTGGGGCCGCGATTGGTTGGACGAGGTCTCCAGCGGCTGGGCAAGCAAAGCACCGCAAACTAGTGTAATTGAACCAGCGCGGCTGCCGGCATCTGTGTCCCGCCTCAAGAGTTTTTCGCATTCTTTCCATTTTTTGGGAAATCCTTTTTTCATCGAGTTGAATGTGTATCATGCACGCATTGAAAGTTTGATTTGTCGGGGCACGTGCTGTAATCTGAAACACTATAAGAGCACGTGCTCCCTAGCAGCACGTTCTCTGACTGTGCTCGACGAATTTTCGAACGAACGAAAAAATATCGAAATTTTTTACAAAAATTTCGTTCGTGTACAACTGTACCGTATACCCAACGTAATCTATCGTAAGCTGTCAAAAATATATAAACTGACATCAGATTCGTGTTGAGCACTTCAAATAAACCCCAAAAGAACGATTTGAGCCACATCTTTAGTCACATTCCAGAAATCGTCGAAAGTCGATTTTGCCGTCTAATTTTTCTGCCGGTGGGAAGCTTTGAACAAATCTAGTCGAACTTAGGAAAAACCACAGGTAGACCTCAGATTCGTGATCAGCACCACAAATCACCCCCAGGTTGAATTTTAAGTCAAATCTGGAGAATTTTTTTTCAACGCTTTCTGTACCCCGTAATTGGTATAATTGAACGCTGAACCGAAAATCCATACAAGTCAAGTACGCCATCAGTCTGCACATAGCTCGGAGAATGCGCTTTCACCCAAACTTTGCCTTGGGGGGGCTGTTTCGGGCCCTGAACACGATTATGAGGTCTGTTTCCGGATTTTCATAAAATTAATGCGCTTTTTCGCGGGTGCAATAGGTACAAAAATCGGAGAAAAAAAACTGCTATAACGTTTTCCAGGGTGACTCTAGGCAGGTGCAAAGGGCATATTTGGACTCCACGTCCGAAACTGGCTCTAGAAAAGTACATTTCATTTGGAATGGTTTGTATAACTTATAGTAGTTCATTTGGAAGCAGTAGAGTGTAGTCCGCATAAGGACATCATTATTAAAATAATGTAACGTCGGTATAGATCCTAATGAGACCTTGCGTTTACTCTCGAAGGTTGGCGCAAACTCGGTGTCATATGCTAATACGTAGGTGCACCGAGTTTGCGCCAACCTCCAAAGAGGAACGAAGGGTCTCATTAGGATCCCCGCCAATGTTAGTTTCTCTCTAGAAAATTTGATTGAGAGGTTCCAATTTCTCTGTTCCGCTTGGATTAGAGCTGAAACAAGGAAAATCGGGCCTTCTCACCAAGTTTCGAAAGAAGGCATACCGCCGTTTAAAGGCAGCATACACGCTCACAAACGTGGTCGAGATAACAGCATAAATAGGACCGCACGGCCCCTACCATGTCGTCAAATATGTTTGAAGCGCCAAAAACCATCCAGGATGGCAATATTACTTGGCAATTTTTGAGCTCCCACCCATTCGAGTACGAGACTGAAAAAAGAGAAGAAAAGAAAAAAGAAGATTTTGAGAAAACATGTGATAAGTTAGAGTGATAGCATTAACAAATGGGAATGCACAAGAGAAACAACATTTCAAAAAGTCAGCCAAAGTAGAGCGGCATTCTCCAAAATGGACGAGAGTTAATTGGTATGCAGACATGTTACAATCAAGCAAATCAAGCTATTTCTCTCGTGCGCTCCCATGAGATAGTGCTATCACTCTATCTCATCACATGTTTTCTCAAGTTTCATTTCTAATTCTCGTACTCGATCGGGTGGGAAATACAGACGTGGGAGGCGAGATTGCTCACACATTGTCACATGTTGTCATCCTGGGTGGTTTTTCACGCTTCAAACGTCGTAGACGACATGGTAGGAGCCGTGCGGTCCTATTTATGCTGTTATCTCCACCATGTTTGTGAGTGTGTATGCTGCCCTCAAGGGGTGACGTCATAAAGCGGTTTATGCTTCACTGGGATGGTAATATCAGGTCCACAGGGTGTTGATAGGATGTGAACGCGGAATCGGGGATGGAGATCCTCCTCCGATGGGATGTCTACAGCGAAAGCGTTCCCGCGGATAGGTTGTCTACGGCACCAAGGAGGGGGGCGACGGGCAGTTCTCGAGGGGCGATCCATGCCCCTTTTGGATGTCTACAGGGAGCATTGCGTGAGGTGACATCTCATTCGTGTCCTGTGGACAACAGCGAACGTCTGAGAAACTTACGTGATCCGCTTGTATTAGTTACTAAATGCTGTATAATAATTCATCTAAGTGCAGCTTTCATCTAAACTTCGTTTTCCTCTTTCACTTCAAGTTCACTTCTTTGTTTGTTGACTGGGAAGCGTGAAACAGACTAAGGATACAAAAAGTTCATAATTAAAAAAAAATCCTTTGAACTTTTCGGTACATTGTGACAAAAACACGAGGTTGGCTATTCGACAATCCTACCACAAAGTATTGTGTATCGTGGTTCAGTGGTAAGAGATCATCCAACAAAAAATTTTCAGAATCGTTTTTTCAACTAACATTCTCTCGCTTTGATGATTTTCGCGAAAAATTCCGAAATCCCATCATCCAAGGTTGAAAACTTAATCTGAGAGATAGACACTTTTGCACGCTCCCGAAACCCATATTTACTACTGCTAGTTCGATCAAAGTTACAATGAATACGAATAACTGTGGAAGGAGTGTATGTAGGAAAACAGAAAGAGTTCCTCACACATGAACATGTGGCTTAGCGGTCCAAGGCACTGAGTTGGGCATCCGTCTCGTACGATGGCGCGGTGCTGGTTCAAATACGTCGGCTACTGATAGTTTTGCACTCAACGCATCTCATTCGAGAATGATTCTCGTTCTAAGGTGGCAACCATAGAAGGCATCTAGGCGTCACAGACCTTAGGTTGGCTGCCTCTTCAAAGTCACCACATTGGGGGATTGCTACCAGGGATGTGTGGCGAACGATTTTGAAGCACCGGCAAACGGAAATCGACAAAATTTGTCCAAAAATGGCCGGCAAACGGCCATCGACAAACGGCAAAAAAAACTTGTACAAAACAATACAAATGTTCTAAAAGTACCGGTTAAAAATACTTTGTTCTCATGCTTATTTCGTATTTCAATAACCAGACAAGAAATGGTGTTTCAATAATACCACAAGAAGTTGAACCTCTTACGTTGGTACAATACCTGATATAAAAAAGGGCACCGGAATGAGCATTCTATTGAACACTGGTAATAAAAATGTAGTGGTAAAAGAATAGTAATTTTCCGAGGTTCTCGAATGTCAACCTTTCTCGAAATATGTAGCAGTCATTCATTTGCTTCGTGTTTCAATTCCATTCACAAAATTCAAAGTATCGCGCAATCCAAGCTAAGAGGGTGAGCACTTGAAATTCATGCAAAGAGATGGAGAGCTCACTGTGCTCCTACTTTGGGTGATTATTTTCTAACGAGCGTGGCAGCCGCGCCGCTTCTCTGGTAGAAATTGCAGCGGCGGATCCGCGATAAAGCCACACCGGTTCCTACAGGCACCACAGCTGCTCCGCGAAAGTGCCGCTGCGGCTCTGGATTGGTGGCTGCGCCTTTACAAACTCAGGGTAACTCGTATGAAATTAATTATGAGTAATAGTACAACTGGGAGAGGCCTACGAACAAAATGCGCACCTACGGTTGTTAGTTCCTCTGTCTAATAGGAACAGAGGGTATCCACGTTACTGCGGGCAAGGAGATACGGGACGTGGGTAATGAAACTTGGATGATTGAACAGGCGAAACTACACAGGACAGTGCATCGTAGTGGACGCGGGCTCGCTGATGCATCCTCGCGGAGCCGGTGTGGTTCTAACGCGGTACCGCTGCTATACTACCGCGTAACTCGCGCAGCACAGTTGAGGGTCGCCTTACTATCCTGGCACAGCCGAGGCAAACTTCCTCAGAGTTTGCGGCGTACTCTTTGGCGTGCCTCACGATGTGTTTAATATTTGGCCTTAATTAGATAAAAGATAACTACGTGGACAAATGCAAATTAAACGCACGTTTTCGGACAGTCTCGGAAGCGTTCCTGAAAAACTGCTCCATCTTTGGCATCTCTCCCCCTCCAACCTTTCAAATTTGTTCCCAACTGCGCGCAGACAATTCAAATACAATTGAGCAGTTTTTCAAGCTTTCAAAAAATGCGACTCCTGAAAAACCACGATTACCTCGAACTACATCCTTCCCAAACTGTACGCCACCCCTTGTTCCCAACTGATTACCCCCGCCTCCGTGCATCCAGTTTATAGTCAAGCAGCGAATTTAATCAAAACGAATGTTCCCCACGCCGTTTACACACTCTCCCACTTTTTCAACTCAGAACTCCAACTTTCAACTTGGTTGCATGTTTTTCGACGCAAGTGTGAGCATAGCAGATGGCAAAAAGCATAAGCCCACAAACAGCCAGTGAAGTCCAACATCCTCTTCACGACGCTTTGAAAAAATATTTGAAAGAAATTGAGCTATTCAGCGTTTTTCTGAACCCTTGTGCCCTCTCCTGGAAATGTTCAGGATGGTAATTCTTGTCCCGAAGAGCCCTACTGTAATTGCTCAAGCCCCAACAAGCAGGAGGTGGGGAATTCGGTCCTCTTCCAGACACGAGGGCACAGACGAGCGTGACACTACAGTACTAGCAATTGCTTTGACGTGACCGCAAGGCAGATTACATCAACTGGCTTGAAGTTTTAGAGCACGTATAGTCTGTCCCTCTACATTCGAGCTGGTCGCTGCAAGGCTTATCGGGTTTACCATGCGTGTCCTAATCGTGGCGTTTGTTTTCTATCGCACACATTTTGCCGAATTTTGTCGAAAAGTGAAAAGAAAAACGGCAAACGACAATCGACAAAAATCGTCCAAAAATGGCCGGCAAACGGCAATCGCCGCACATCCCTGATTGCTACTGGCCCTGATTTCTCGCTCCACGATTGATTTATGTAGTGTATACTTAATATAGTTGTACAATTTCGAAAAAAAATGTCGAACGAACGAAAATCGAAATTTTTTCGTTTGAAATATTTTCGAACGAACGAATTTCGAAAAACTATCGAAATTTCGGAGGTCCAACGAACGAAATTCGAAACTAATAGAATTTTCGATTTTTTTCGAAATTACGTATTTTTTCGAAATTTGTCTGAAAGTATTCCGAACGAACAAATTTGGAGAAAATTTTGAAACATCGGATTTCGAACAAACGAAAATTGAAAAATTTTCGTTCGAAAAAATTTCGTTCGACGAAATTTGGAACGAACGGAATCTGAAAAAATTTCGTTCGACGAATTCTCTAGCGAACGAAAACGAACGAAAAAAATTTCGAAAATTCTTTCGAAAAAAATTCCAAAATTGCGTTCGTGTACAACTATAATACATAACCTCGATTTTGAAGTACCCTTCAAAGTAACGTCATCAAGTTAAAATTGGAATAGTGGCTAGGTGCTATCATTTCCAGCTTCCTGGTCAAAGATGACTGGTCAAAAATGAGCTCTCTAGCTCAACTTTAAGTGTTCCCACAAGATCGTGAACGCCGGCTGAAAAAAGGAGATAAACATTTTGACCAAAATCGCGTGGTTTTGTTTACTTCTCTCGAGTCTCAGGAAACCATTCCAAACTATTTTCGGAGTTTCACATCAACTTTCTGCGCTCTTTCCAATGCCATCAATACCGTATTTCTACGATTACTCTAGATCAGATCTGAACGAAGCTTCTGCCAGTTATCGACAAAGATAAGCATTCTCACTGAGTTTTGAGTGCACTGAAGAGGTCCAAAATAAAGGGGGAAGACCTAAAGTTTGGTGAATGAGATGGATTGCCACTAGATCATTTTTTGCATAAGGAAGCGTAATTTAGAAAGATTTTGGCTTAGGCATACTTACATTCAGACGAAGAAACTTTCTTTCTACTTCTCTGCAGCCTCCGATCAATGGAGGTAGTGTGGGGATATCCACGTCTTCCGGAGAATCAACATCCAACTTCTGCATCTCCTGAATATCGGTTATTACTCTTGAGAAGGCAGAAAAAAAGAAGAATGGGTGACGATACCTCTCCGTCAAACACGAATGTGAGCCGATTCAGCTCATTTTTATCGCTAGCAAAGACCAACGAGAATCTAAAAACTCTTTATGTGATGAATGAAATGAAATACTTGTAATGAGAAACTGCTTCTCCTACCCTTTGACGACTGTGTGATATAATAGCATGTATTTGCTACAATAAAATTGTCTACCTGAGAAGAAGGATAAAGGAGAAAGCTGATAGTGGGACGAAAAAAGAAACAAGTTCACACGTTTTAAAATTGATATTTTACCTCTCGCAGGACATGAATAAGCTGAAGTCAAGTGATGCCCCTTGTCCGTCCATCATTGGAATTTCGTGCCATTCGTTTATTTGAAGCAATCTCTGCAATGCCACTACTCCTATTCGATTCAGCATGTGAGAAAGCACCAGTAATCTCTGGGAAGCTTATAGTGAGCTTTCTATTTCGATTATCGCTAGCAGCGTAGCGTTGACACTCGGTGTCAGCTTGAACGCAATCAGACTCATCGAAGCAGTTATGACCTCATCAAATGTGGTCTAGTGATTTATCCAGGCGCGATCATTGCTGCTGGCCGTGCGGCTCTGGCGACACCACCGGCAAACAAGGCTTAGAGCTCGAGCGACGATCTATCGCGACATCCAACCTTCAGAACCGTTTAGGTCCATACATGACCCGTTATCGTTTTTTCAACATTATTGTTGCCATGGATCCCGGAACTCTCGATTTCCGGTGAAAACTCGACAAGTGTTCACGAGAAAAGTGTTACTGAAATGACGAAGAAACGGCAAAGAACGCACTAAAAGGTCTATAGTAGGAATTCTGAAATGAATCTTTTTTTGTTACGTACTCGTCGTCGACTCATTGGCATTTGTATGGACATTGAAATACTTGCTGGCATTGCAAAAACGAACGTGTCGAAGTTCTACAGCCTCATCCCCTCTAGAACCAGAGGAACTTCAGTGAAAATCTCATATCTAGCACCATAAGGCAATACAAAGGCCTTCTCATTTACTTTCAGGGCAATATCAACCTTTCTTTCCCTTCACCTCGACATCTATAATAACCACACGTTCTCCATTGTTGAAATGGAAGCGTCCCGCAGGGAAAAAGCTATTGCACCCCCTGTACTTCTCATTGAAATACTCGTTCCTATGTGTAACCTCTCACTTCACGCTAGTGTATGGCCGGGATCATACTTGCAGCGACCAGCGACGCATTGCGATATCTAACATCCATATCGACCAAAATTCGATAAGCCTGAGGCGGCGTCTAGAGTTCAATCGCGGCGCGACGCGACGTTATGATTAGCCTACGTATCGATCAAGCGACGTCGCGTCGCGTCGTCGCTAGGTGTTCACAGTGAAGAGGCGCGATACATCGAATTTGACGCGCAAATTATAATCGCTCCGCGACCATCGCGTCGCGTTGCAATGCAACGCGACGCGATGGTCGCGGAGCGATTTTCATCATTTTTTGTTCCATCATCGCGACTCAAGGGGCGTTTTTGATTTTCTCAAGACTTTTCAAAGACTAGGTTGATTGAAATTGTTATGGGTTATTGTATTGTTCTCAGATGATACTGCAAACAATTTTGTCTGCGTATTTAAGGACAGTGTGATGAGGGTGATGGTTTCAAAGAGCTGACGAGCTATAAAGTTTTTTTTACGGTTTACAACCGACACTAGCATAATTCGGTCTCATTTCACCGAAACATCCCTAATCTGTACTATCAACTCCAAAAAGAAATTCTAAGCATCATTTGCTCCCGATGTCTTTTTGATTGTTTCGTCATTAAAGAAGCAAGTTGTCGCAACGAAAACAAAAATGTGCCATAATAATACCGATATAAGATAAAAAAAGGTGCATTACACTTGATTAGACAGAATAAGATCAAATATTAAGAAGTTTTGCTTGGGTACGGAAAATTGCGGAAATTACGCAATTGCGCGTAGTCGCCTAGCGTTCGCGCGCCGTTCACACCTTGATTTCCGCGCGACGCGATTTTCGCGTCGCGCTGACATGTGCCATCGCGTCGCGCCGCGAAAACTCTGAACGCCACCTGATGTGCACTGTCGCTGTCGCTGGTCGAGGGAGGTATGATCCCGGCCTATGTGACATTTCCAGAGTATCGTTTTATCACGTTCAGATTGAGCGAAGTGCTCATTAAATAAAGAAGTAAGTTTCAGTGAAAGAATTGTTCGGCCTGGACTAGTTGTCCGGTAGAATGGACGAGTTCTTGGCGGTCTCGATTAGCGAAGGATGGGATTGAACGAAGGTGAAAAAAATCGTTTGCAAGTCGGTATCAATTAGGGTAGGTAGAGAAGAAAAGAGCAACAGCGAGTCGAGAATTTGATGGACGTATACACGATGGATTCCGTCGTCCCAACAAACGGTTCCACTGAGTATACCGGGGCGCGGTGAGAGTAAAACATTTCATGTGCCTCTGGTGAGTTTTTCCCAATTTCTTCGTCATTTCAGCTTTATCCGGTTATAAACTAATCGATTCAGCGACTGATCTCGAAGTTGAAGGTTGTATGAACACTGACCGTCAATAAGGACTAGTCGATAGCACCAAAACAGATTCCGAGAAATTCGTCAATGGCGTGCATTTCAAAAAGAAGTGTTAGAAATTTGGTGCGTCATATGAGATCAGTATATGTTAAGACTTTCAATTATAACAGGTCATCGAATGACGAAAAATATGACTTGAATAACAGGTTATACGTTTCGATCCCAAGAGTTTGTAATACATTTTCCATTTTTGGACGATGGTGTATAAGATCGTCTTATCAACTGGTTTCAAAGAGGTGCGTCTCCCGTCGATCCGCTATATTTCTCTCGAGCCCCTTGCCAGCGTTTGCCAGAGATGATGCAAATGGATGCAAAACTAGCTCCAGAATAGGCTGTGATGGTGGAGCATTGCATGCGTAAAAATTCAAATGTATGTATCAGGGCAGTGCAAATATAACTGCGCTTTTTCGGAATCTTTTTTTTTGCTCGCTTTCCTGAGTTGTATAAGTGAAATGTTATGGAGCATTCGGCCGTGATCTCTCGATCAAATCAAGTTCATCTTTCTCGAGCAGTCGTGGGGTAGTAAGCCGGCACAATAGAGATTGCATTCCAAGGCAAATGTCGGATAAAACTCCTTTTTGTGAGCAGCAACTGCTTGTAATAGTAGCATACGCTGCCAACGCACGCTGGGGTCCAACCCAACGTTGCCGGCAGACTGTACTGCAAACGGAAGAAGAATTTGAGCTGTCACCCTCTCTATCGATGTTGAGTTTCACCCTTGTCACCGCCCACAGCAAGGAGGAGAACCTCGCCATTTCTCAGCGAGGAAGCTTCCTTTGCGATGAGCCTTAAGGGGTCTGCAGAGTTGAAGTCGCGGAGTTGCTCGGAGCTGGGTGATGCAATATCGACCACTTTCCGCGACGAGGGCGACCGACGCGGCGTGAAGAGCGACGACGGGGCGCCGCAGAGTGTTTTGACGCCGCGACGGCTCTGCGTCACTGCCAGCGAGCACCAACCGACGCGGCAACGATAATGTTAGCACTGGGTGATGCAATATCGATTACATTCGGCGACGATGGCGACCGACGCGGCGTGGAGGGCGACGAGGGGGCACCGCAGAGTGTATTGACGCCGCGACGGCCCCATATCACTGCCAGCGAGCGGCAACCGGCGCCGCGTCGATAATGTTTCGAAACATTTTTGTCGCCGCGTCAAGGCTGACGCTCGGCAACCACTCGCCGGTCTCTGCAACTCTGCAGACCTCTTTACGGAACATTTTTGTCGCCGCTTCAAGGCTGACGCTCGGCGACCAGTCGCCGGTCGGTGAAACGCGATAGACCCCTATACAAGCGATCCCCTCAGCGTTGAAAATTGAAGTCTAGAAGGTGACGCAAAGCAGACTGGCCGCCTTATACATATATACCGGGTTGTTCAAAAAGTTTTGTCGTTCGTTAAGAGAGGGCGTTGCTACTTGCCCAGAATTTCTCGTTTTGTTGGTACACTCTTCATATGAACGTTTGTGAAAATTCATTTCAATCTGTCATTCTTTGTTTACAAGACATTTAGAGTCGCCGTTTCACAGCAATGGAAAAATTGAATATCGTGCAGTGATGAAAAAAATCTTATTTTTGGAAGGTGTAGCACCGAAAGAAATTCACGAACGAATGTTAAAAATTTATAATGTTTGCTGACCTACAATTAGAATAGTAGAAAGATGGGCTGCTGAATTTAAATGTGGTCGTACAATCCTTGAAGACGATCCACGTGAGGGACGTCCAAAAAACGCATCAACACAAGAAATCATAGCCAAAATACAGAATATGGTTTTGGAAGATCGTCGATTGACTGAGAGAGATTTAGTAGAGGCCCTACATATCTCATTAGGCAGTGTGAGCAATATTTTAAAAGAAATTTGGGGTTTTAGAAAGCTGTGTGCACAATCGCTAACAATGGAACAAAAACACATTCGAATGCGACTTTCTCAGCAACATTTCGAGCGTTTTAAAAAGGAAAAAGTGGATTTTGTGCGTGGATTCATCACTATGGATGAGACGTGGGTCCATCACCATGATCCTGAATCAAAACAAGAGGCTAAAGAGTGGTGTGAACCTGGTTGTTCGGCTTCGAAACGAGATCGTGTCCGGAAATCGGCCAAAAAGGTTATGGCATCAGTTTTTTGGGATGCGAAAGGAATTTTGTTTGTGGATTACTAGCAAACTGGTAAAACAACTAATTCTGATTATTATTGCAACCTTTTGGACCAGTTGAAGGAAAAAAATTCATGAAAAAGACCCGGTTTGCAGAAGAAAAATCCTTTTTCATCAGGACAATGCACCGTGTCACAAGAGCATTCTGAAAATGGCTAAAATCCATGAATTAAAGTTCGAATTGTTGTAGCATCCACCGTATTCACAAGATTAGGCCCCCAGCGACTTCCATTTGTTTCCAGAACTCGAAAAATTTATGCGTGGCAAGCGTTTTTCATCAAATGAAGAGGTCATAACGGCTGTTGAAGCGTATTTTGCAGACCTACCGGATTCTCACTTCAGGGATGGGATCCACAAAAAGGAGGATCGTTAGAGCAAGTGTTTTAATGTTCAGGGAGATTATACTGAATAATAAAGAGTATTTTGAGCCATAAAATTGTGTTTTCTTATCGAACGACAAAACTTATTGAACAACCTGGTACCCGCAGCCGTCGTAGAGGAAGATGCTGCAATGTTCACTCGTGTCAGGTAAATCAATGGAGGGGAGTATCAGCAGACAAGTTGCACACCCACGCCGCTTCGCGGCGTACTTGTGGACGTGTTTTAGAATCTATGGATTATTTGAATTGCAGAGCAGTGCCTCGCTGTGCTGAACAGTATTGAAGGCACAGTGAAATATCAGGAGTAAAAATTTGATATTATAGCCCACCCACCGTGAATAGCAACACTGCCAAGCGCGAGATCTCAAATCGCTCTAATATGTGAGAAACTTCAAGGAAAAAGTCGCCTTGCCCCAAAAGCCTAACTGCGCACACCGCCCCGGAAAAGGAACCAAGAGCTCTGCTATTGTACATTTTGCTTTTGAGCATCGCCACACAAACTAATTTTTCCGTTTGCAAAAATTTTGGTTACCTTTTCGGGGTCGAAACGCTTGATGCTTTTAGAGTGTTGTGAGCGGGCCGACTTTTTCCGTGTAGTTTCTCTTTTATTTAATCGAATTGAGATCTCGCGCTTGACAGGGTTGCTATACACGGTTGGCGGACCATAATTTCAAATTTTACTCCTGAGGTACAGTACCGCACAATTTTGAAAACGCCGCAAAATGCAGAAAAAGCAATTCGCGGCGTTTTTTTTTGCGCTCGTGGAGCGCTGCATCCCCATAACTTGCTTCAAAGTGGTCCGAATTTACCTTTGAAGTGATTTCTAAATAGCTTTTATTGAGTCCTATACGATAGTATTAGAAAATAATAGATTGAACTCAAGAAGTGCATCGAAAAATGCATATTTGCACCAAAAAATCTCTCACTATGAACTGGGGTGCGTTCCAAGAACATTCCCGTGGCAAAATGTTTCCATGGAAACGTAGACACGGGTACGTGGAAGCGACAAGCAGTTATAATGTGTAGCCATGGGAAACAAGTTTGTACATGGAAAGGCTATTTGCCCTCTCGCGGCGTCGTGGGAACATTCTTGGAACGCACCCCTGATCAGGCGATCATGATAACAGAAACCTCTCATTTTCTAAACTGTGGTCGACATAAATTTTAGAAGGAAATTCACTTCTTTCAACAGGATACCGGAGTCGCAATGACTCTACATTTGCCTTACTGAGAGGAACACGAAAACTACCTCGAAATTCCATTTCGTCAATTTCGAAGCGAAATATGGCGATGTGGCGCTTCCTCTGAGAATTATTGTCGTGACTTTTCTCTACTGTCCCACGACTCCTTCGCGATCCCGGAAAATCCCTCGACTCCCAAGCGACCCTGAACTCTTCCGCGGCTTTGCCGGGACTTCCCCTTGGACCACGCTTTCGCTACTCTACTGGGACTCCCCCGAACTCTTCCGGGACCTTACCGCGATTTGGTCAATGAAGAATCGTCCGCGGTGCTGCCTCGCATCTCCCCCGCAACTCCTCCGGCAGGCGTCAAACCGGTGGAGCGGCGGCAAAGTCGCGGCAATATTTCTCAGAGTTGTCTGAGCAAAGGGGGTGTGTATACAAGTCTGTTGGTACCTGCTCGTTGGTGCCCCTGCTTCTACTGAACCCAGCAGACGTTTGAGTGTACACAGGGAACGTTCGAGCGATATAGCGTGGACAACTATATCGCGAAAGTATCCGCACATTGCATAAAGGTGTCGCCGTCCGGCACACTAAGGCCTCTGGTCCATAACACAGCAGGATCCGTACCTAGGGAGTCATAGAGTCTTTGGCCACAAGCCACAATTTCGCCACCCTGAACTGTCGATCGCTGTCGAGTGATATCCAAAAAACTGCGCTATCCAGACTTCTGAGCTATTTCCATGCACCGTTTGCTGCTTTGCAGGAAACCCGCCTCAGGATAGACCCGTCATCAGCGTCAGAGAGTACACCATCTGACTGCGGCAACGCTGACGATAGGAGAGTGGGAGGCTGTGCAATAGCTGTAAGGAAGGATTTCAATGGTATGGTCAAGGAGTTCGGCTCAACGTCGTGTCGGAATGCATTCGTACGACTGCGGGATCACTGAGGATTCAATCTGTGGATAGTGAGTGCTCATGCGCTCACTGAAACCGCCGAAGACAATTCGAAGGATGCGTTTTATGAGAACTCAATACGTTGCTGGCCAGGATACCTTGTCAACATGCTGTTGTCGTGGGGATTGACGCAAATGCGAAGATGGGACTTGATCAGGAATCCGAAGTACTCGGTAAATGGTTCTACCCAGTGGAGCAAACATCGGACAATGGCTACCGCCTTTGTCGACTTTTGTGAACGCAGTGGTCTGATTGTGCATCGACATTCAAGAGGAATCATCGCCGCCATCAGCTTACGTGGCAGGGACCAACCCGGCTATCTCAGAAGAGCAGCGGAAGCGGAAGATGACAACTTTGAAACTACAGCTTGACTATGTCTGACGAGGAATATTCCAGTATCGGACATTCGAAGATCTAGAAGCTGTGTGGGATGTCGCATTCGATTCCGGATCACCGTCCTGTTCTGTTGAACTTCACTGCGAGGATTCATAAGAGGAAGCGAGGGCTCAGCCTCTCCAGAGGATTGACATGACAAGTCTCAGAGATGAAGAGTGCAGAAGGAATTTCCGACAACGCGTTTCTATTCACATCGGAGTACGGACTAGAAGAAACTTTGCGACGCGGATTCTTGTCAAATGCATCCAGGACCTTCGAAAGAGCACTCCCGGTTGTACAGCCTAAGAAGAAGTTCGCCTACGTCTCAGAAGAAACAACATCTACCTACAACAGAGTATGTGCTCTCGAACTGCAGGAAACTTCGTGGAGGAGAAGCGTCTGAGGAGGAAGTTGCGTCGGCAGCTTCAAAGTGACCGCGAACGAGTGGACGTGTAGAGCTAAGGAGTTCGAGAAGGCTTGGGAGGGGAGAAATCCGAGAAAGCCACACGTTGCTGCACGACAGTATAGCGGGAAGATGAAGAGATGTTCTCCTGTCTTGAACACTACCAATGGAGTTGCAGTTGGTGATGCGACGCTGCCAATATGGAAGGATTACTTCCAGTTCACTACTGAATCGTCCAGCGCCATCAGTACCTGAGCTCCCGCATGTTCAGAGAGCACATTACGATGTCAGTGAGGAACCGCCGACTGAGTCTGAAGTTTTGGATTGTGTCCGGAAAATGAAGAATGGAAAGGCAGGTGGAGATGACAACATCACTGCTGAAATGCTGAAAGCTCTTCCTCCGTCTGGGATTCGTGAAATGACCAACACCATCCGTGCCATATGGATGAGCGAAAGGATACCCGATTCGTGGAGACATGCGATCATCGTACCTCTTCTTCTGCAAGAAGCTATCCGTCACGGATCCTAAGAACTACAGAGGAATCTCTCTACTTCGTGTCATGTACAAGGTTTTAGAACGTATCATTCTCCGAGCGACTTATCAAACATCGTGAAGGAACGACCAGAGATGAGCAAGCCGGTTTTCGACCTGGAAGATCGACCATCGACCAAGTGTTCGTCGTGAGAAGAGTAATTGAATCGTGGCAGCGGTTTTCGAAGCCATTACAGCTTGCTTTTTGGACTTTGAAGCCGCGTTCGACTCTCCTCATCGTGATCGATTGCTCAATGCTCTGCGAGCAGATGGAGTCCCGGAAAAGTATGTTCCGGTTAATCGAGGACATGAACAAAGGAACAACAGCAGCAGTTCGTACACCTGTCGGATTTACGTCAGCTTTCGAGGTGAAAACAGGAGTAAGGCAGGAGCCGTTGCAGGACCTTTTCTTTCAAGCTTCGCCGTTGATGACATCATGCGTAGAGTTGCAGAACAGTTTCCTGCGGATGTGATCCTAACACCATCAGGACGCTCCCTTGTCGACCTGGAGTACGCCGACGACATTGTGTTATTCGCTGAAAACAACGCAAAACTGCAAAGGATTGTGAACCTCGTTTCGAAGTATGCCGCAGCCTATGGACTTTGTCTTCGTCCCGACAAATGCAAGCAGATGTGGGTCTCTCAGAGGCCTTCAACTGGAGTTTGTGTGGACGGACAACGTATCGAACTGGTGGACGATTTCTGTTA
Source organism: Aplectana chamaeleonis (assembly GCA_029168955.1). Classification (NCBI taxonomy): domain Eukaryota; kingdom Metazoa; phylum Nematoda; class Chromadorea; order Rhabditida; family Cosmocercidae; genus Aplectana; species Aplectana chamaeleonis. Next base: position 201,916 of record JAPDOI010000791.1, read on the forward strand.
TTTGGGCTGTTTGCTGAAGAACGATGGTAGTTATGCAGCGGATATTCGACAACGATTTGCGAAAGCTACGTCTGCATTCAATTCTCTCTAACCAAGTGTTTGTGGTCTACCACCATCGCGAAGGAAGTCAAGTTGCGCGTCTACCTATCCGCTATTCGCCCTATCATGATGTACGGATCGGAGACGTGGGCGCTTCGAAAACGCAGATGGAAAGGTTGGATTGCACGGAGAGGAAGCTTTTTAGGCGTTTGCTTGGATATTTCTGGCCGCGTGTATGCCATAACGAAGACCTTTACAAGGAAATCGACGCAGTACATCAACGCTTGACACGAGGGAGGTGCCAGCATCTCCTAACGCCATCTCAAGCAGCAATGGAAAGTCGACTTCGACTGCTCGCGCATATACTAAGAAGAACGCCGGATCGTCTCATTACAACACGCTTTAAAAATGCTTCCAAATCCTGTCTGGAAACGGCCACCTGGGCGTAGGCGAAAGTTCTGGACGGATGTGGTTAAAGAGGATTTAAAGTCACTCGGCATCGAAAGACAGTTCAGGCGCGATGTTTCGTTTCGCAGGAAATGGAATAGTGACAGCTGGATGGAATGTGTTCAAATTGTGGCTGAAGACCGTGAAAAATGGACACGGCTGACTACTAGGACGGCACACCTGGGTGAAGATGCGGAATGACCGCGTCAGGCGAAAGCCAACCGATTAAGTCAAGTAAGTCAAAGTCTGAGCAAAAACGTCACAAAAAGCTTTTTTTTTCAAGAAAAAAAAAACGCGCGCTCCTGTATGTTTTGACGGGGATCAGTTACACTCTTCTCAATCAAGCTCACGCAGGGAACTTTTCCAATGCAATGCGTAACCCTTCACAGTCTGACACAGATTTGAAAGAGGAGAATCTGCGGAGAAGGTTATGTCACACTTTTCCATTATTTGGTGAACGTTTCGGGGTAGGTTGATGTCCTGATCAGTTTTTGAGCTCATCCCGGAAAGCGGTCCCTACAGAAAGTGATTATGAATGAACAGTTGAAGCAATAGGCAGAAATGAAGCTAAATATGTGCAGTAGAACAGTACTCAGAACTGATGACTTATTTGGTTCCCCATTCACACGAAAGCGAGGTCAATGACCACCGCTGCATACGTGGACAGTGAGTGTGACAGCCGGTGTCAAATGTTAACGACTGGTGACGATGACTAATTTCCGTTCACTCTCACACACACACAGACGGTCACACACACTTAGCCAGATATAGTTAGTAGGACACTAGAAGATGTGCTGCCGATTTCAAGCGTGCCAGGATAAATAAAGGGGTTGAATCCGAGAACAAGCAGCATAATGGCTGGAGTTGCTGCTGATTGGCAGCAACTCAAGTTGTTAGCAGCAGCTACAGCAAGTGTGTTGCTAAGCACCAGGGCTGTGCGTAACTGAATTTCGTAATTTCGTAAATCGTAAAACGTAATTTTTGAAATTCCTCGTAATTCGTAAATCGTAACTGATAATGAGTAATAAGCCCACACATGACCCAAACCTCATTCGATGTGGAAACACCGTAGCATTTCAGTGATGAGGTGTCTCCATATCGAAGGAGGTTGGGTTTCAAAGTGACATTTTTAGAGCAGCACTTGAATAAATATTCAGTACACATACGCGGGGTAGGAACGACTTTAATAGACAAAATGGAAACCCTAAGTTTATTTAAAGGCACTGTTCGATATAAACTTCATCCTCGAATTTTTCATGACAAACGCTTCTCGTGGCTCTCAGAAGCAGAACAGCGTCGTAAAAACGGGACGAAAAGCTACCCAGGAGCCGCAAAACGGCTTAGAAAAGTGGGCAAACCCCGCAGCTTTGGGCAAGTCCCGCCCCTTTCCGCCCCTCGATGTGAACAAATGAACACTCGAGATCGTGAGATGAGCGATGGCTTCCGATCAAAAGTGCCTTTCTTCCCTTCATTCTCAACTTCTCTCTTTACTCAGGTCAGCTCGCATACATTGGCTGCAAAAGACGGAAGTTACAAGCCTCGGACAACTCGTCCACCATGCCTCCCTAGCTCAATTTTTGAGGAACCATAACCCCATTCCCAGAAGGTTTTGTACAACTTTAGAAGCATCACTGGAATCAGAATGGGACCGGTTTCAAGATAGGCGAAAAACAGAAAATCGATTTTTATCGCGAACAGTGCCTTTAAGTACCACCACACCTGTGCCAGGTTTCGTACATTTTTTGAATACGAAAGCATAGGGAATTATCGCTCTACCAAACACAGTTCAGTTGAAGCCAAGGAGGGCAACACTGTGATGAGAAAAAACTTACGGTTGGATAGTTTTAGCCTTAACCTTTTAAGGAAGGATGCTTGGATAAGGTGGCCATTTCAAAGGGGATATACATTTCCCTTTGAATATATACATTTACAAAACCACTTCTTGACGCAGAAAACGAGTCTGCCCTCTATACTTGTTAAGCGTTTCTCTGAACGGAGTTATAAGCGTTCCTCCCCATAAGCGTAAGTTTGTTGAGATGGAGACGGATGTATGAGTGGTGAAGGTTGTTTAGGATTCTGAAATGCAAAAGGGTGAGGGCTCCCTCTAAATCTGCGCTTTCAAAAATTAGGTTCTTCATCTTCTTTTCTTTTGCGTTCAGAATTTGCTCCTCATTAAAACATTTGAAAACTTCTTTGAAAAAGTAGGAGACTCTGCAGCCATAATTTCTTAGAAATATTTCAAACCAAATTTTGAAATTACGGATTACGGCAGAAATGAAATTACGGCAGATTTGAATTCACGAAGTTCCACTTTTTTGTTTGTATCTTTTTAACCACTAAAGATGAATGCGTGGGGAAGGTTGTCTTTGAAATCTCCGCAAAATTTTGCAACGAAGTGTAACGTTGGCATGGAACCGGAAGAGACTTTGCGTTTCACTGTTGAATGTTGGCGCAAACTGGGTGCCACATGCTGTAACATAGGTGCACCGAGTTTGCGCCAACCTCCAATGGGGAACGCAAAGTCTCTTCAGGATCCATGCCGGTGGTATATTGGGTTCCAACCTTTACTCGCCCCATGAGCCAGCCAGGTCTTTGGAGCCGAGCCCCATATTTACTGTCTATTTATGTGGGAATGGAATTGCTGTCCGCAGCTGCAGGCGACCGCTTTAGAAGTTTACAGAGAGCTAGAAGATAGTGACCTCGCGGTCACAGCATGATTCTGTTTCCAGTAAGTGTTGCAACAGCGGTTGTCTGTAACTGCGGACCAAAATTTTGGTCCGATATAGACTGCAGCTCCACCAAAGGTCTGCGTCCCTGGTGTTCATCATGTGACAAGAGCATTCCATGGAAGTAAATAGCTGTGAAGCTACCGACCTGGCTCGGCTTGGGGCAAGGAAAGGTTGGAACCAAATAATAAGTTTGGGTCCGTCAGAGTGAGAAGGGGAGCGATTGGTCATTCCTAAAGCGTTATCAACAATTATAGTTCTCCATGACTGACCTACTGCTGACTTCGACCGGCCGGGCATGCACGGGTACGGGTTCACCGAAAATTAAAAATTTGAAGAGTAATCAAATATTAGGGGCGTGTCAAATTTGAAAGTGTTGAAGTTGTGTCGTATTGAAAGTGTTAAATTTATATTTGTGCTAGACCGCCGATTGGAATAGCTCATTTAACCGCGTTTTCACGTTTTATTACGATTTGTTGCGATTCGTTACGATTTTGGTCCCAAATTTCGTAAATCGTAAATCGTAAAAAAATTGCCGAAAACGCCCGTAATTCGTAAATCGTAAACCGTAATTCGTAATTACGCACAGCCCTGCTAAGCACGCGGGTTCAACTGCTACTGTGCCAACGTACTATCCCACGACTGTCTGAGTCAGAGCGGTTGAAAGTTCGATCAACCGTCTCGTGGCCTTCAATGGAAGCAGTGAACGTCCCAAGATAGCAAGTTCCTTGACCACACTGTAAACATAAGTGTCAACATCGGAGGAGGTCGAATTTGACGAGAAGCGACAAAATGCCTTCGATAAAGGAAGAAATTGGCTTCCGGAACCTCTTTCACACTTTGCCAAGGCAAGCAAAAAATTCTTAAAAACGGAATCGTTCTCGCACCACCCTGATAAGTAGCCAAAAAATACATACTCCTTCGATCGGTGGAAGCCAGATGAGCAGTAGTATCCTGGCGAAATCGGTGAGCATTACTTGAGTGCATCAAATGCTACACACGATCTCGAGCAATCTCAGTGTTGGATCCCTGAAGTAAGAATATATATAGTTGTGCTCTGGACGAAAGGACCGAATTTCGAATAGATTCGAATGACCCCCTTGTTTCAACGTCCGATTTTTAAATGGATTCGAATACCCACTTTTTTGACATCCGATGTTTGAATATATTCGAATGGCTTCTTTTTTTGAGGTTTGATTTTTGAATTTATTCGATTGACCCTCTTTTTTCGAGGTCCGAATTTTGAATAGATTCGAATAAAATCGATTCGAATATATTCGAATAATTTTTCGAATAATTTCAAAGCGACAAACTGAAAACAGACCAAGTGAGCTGTCAATGGATCTTATACTAACTGCGCGCGCACGCGTTACGGTCCGGTGACTGTCGCGCGCGGCGAACGCGGAAAAACCGCCATTGTTTAGAAGAGTTATCAGCACCATAGCTGAGATGTCGCGTCGCCGCCCTATCCGGCTTGCGCGACGCTCATCGACCGCGACGCAGGACGCTTGGGTGAGCAATGTCCGCTCCTCCTGTAGCATACGCTCCGATTCAGCGAGGAACCTCGAAACCAAAATTCTGCCCGGACCCTGCCTTTAAGATCAAAAGATCCACAGTTGCTGATCAAGGTCTATAAAATTTACGTTCGCTCAATGTTGGAGTATGGTACCTGCGTTTTTGCGCTCTGCAAACGGCAGATTGTAGATATTTTGGATATGGTGCAGAATAGTTTAACGTGGGAAGTCTCTATTCGGGCACTTGGATTCACGTATGCGAACATTCCTAGGAGTCTTCCCAGAAATAAAAGACTGCAACTGGACACGCTTGCTCTCCGTAGGAGAAGAAATGATTGACTTTTGATTTATGATGAACGGTTTAGAGGGACCTAAACTATCTGAATTCTTCACCTTGAGACGTTCTAATACTAGAGGACAAGGGTTCAAACTCAGCTTTCCTCGGCCTCGCACTCGGATAATAAGGCGTAATTTTTTTCACAATTCGAGGGGATTGGAGTATCTGTCCTTCGGCAAAAGGCTATTGGTGCCTAGTTCCATCGCTATTCCCAGAAAGCAGGATGATAACGGCATCAGTAAGCTTCCTCGTCGCTGCAGCGACAGGTTTCGCCAACTTTCCCTCATCGTGTCAGGGCCAGCACCGGCACTATGGCACGGTCGGCCGTGAGAACAGTCTGTACGCGCCCGTCGCTGCGACCTGTCGCTGAGGGGTGTTAGGCCGAGATCATACTTCTGACGACGAGCGACGCGACGCAATGTTTACCATTAATATCGACCGAAAATCGATATGCCTGAGATGCACGGTCGCTGTCGCTGTTCGCGGGAAGTATGGTCCCGGCCTTATAATTCATAGCGACGTGATGTCGCTGGGCCCCGAATCTTTCCCTGAGAAGTCTATTTTCTGTTTCCTCTCACACTTTTTCAACATTTCTAAGGAGGTAGCGTAAATAAATGAGCAATTATGCCAGTAGTCATTTAATCAGGATTTAATACCGCTTTTACCATTTCTATTTTCAGGTCGTACAGTTCTCGTTGCATAATTTTTTCTCAGTTGGGCACATGTTCCCTCTTGCTTGAATCTTTTTGACATGAAATGAAGAATTATATCGGAGTACCATGTGAAATCGGAACCTTTTTCTCTGAATCTGGAATGAATATCTATTGCAGATATGTGCTTCATACAATTCATTGTGATATTTTTTCATGAAAAAAGTGTCCCTCGTGCAATTTCACTCAGGAAAACATGATGAGAAACAAAATCGGTTTCCATTATTTGGTCTGCAAATGCGACTATGCAGAAATGCAGGTACGCAAAAGCGCATTGAAATTCATGCAGCGGCGACAACTGCGTCGCCGTGTCCGTCGCTGAAGTATACCAATGCCCTAAGTGGAATTATTGGGAAGGAGCTCACCGCTCGCCGCTGAAATAGACGCCGAAATGTTTCGAAATCGAGCCGCCACGCTACGATAAAGACGCCAATTTTTGAATTGCGGCTCGATTTCGAAATCCTTCGATGAGGTCATACCCTCTATAAAACGTCGCAATTCACATCATTCGAGGCGCGAGCGGCGCGCGCGAAGCCTCGGGCTCCGTCTGCTTTATGCTCTCTCCCTGTCTCTAACCTCAGCTCCGCACCAGCACGCTCCGGAACAAAGTGAATTTCGCCGCTTTATAGCCTGTACCTGCCAATGGAACACAGGGTCATCTGCCGTACACCATAAATAGCGGCGACGAGGCAAATCTATTTGAAACCTTTCCAAATTATAACTATTCGAATGAGTTTTCGAATAGTACGCTTCGATAACTGAATAGATTCGAAGACCCCCTTTTTTTAGGGGTCCGATTATTCAATAGATTCGAATACCCCCTTTTTTGAGATCCGATATTTGAATAGTATTCGAATAGTGCGATTTATGAAATTCCGATAATGAATACGTATTCGAATAGCAACTATTTGAATATATCGATTCGAATCTATTCGAATGGCACAGCTATAAGAATGTACAAGCCACGTTGACTTTGTCAAGGAAACATCCCTATATGACAGTCAGAGAACCATTGTTAAAGCGAAAAAAAAAGAATCGAGCCACAGCATTGCAACGGCTTTCCTTACATACCTCAGACGAGGGTGGAGTTTGCTGAAGGTTTTGCAGTCGACGATATCCTGTAGCCTGAGAGTAGACCAGAGAATAACTGTAAATGTTTTGAGTCAGAGATTTTGAGTCAGAATCGGGTTTCGGAGTTCCAGTATGAAATTTTTCTATCGGTTCCGGAGATCGGGTGCTAAACGCGGAAAATAAGAGCGGCAGTGTATTTTTGGAGTTCGCAAAGCGAAAACATATCAAAGATATTGATCGGCGAATTCTGCCTCAAAAGATAAAAAATTCTCTGGTTCCGCAGCTTTTTGTGCCGTTTTCGGAAAACGAAGTGCGTGAGGATAAAAACGCGCGAAATTACGAGTTTTGGAATTTGTAGTGCCCAACATCGCTCATCCCTGCTGTCATTGTTGGGTCTTCACAGTCAAAAATGAACAATCGACACAAATAAAGCGGCAGAGAGCTTTACCAAAGAAAGTTAGGGGCTCAGAACGCATCTGTTGTCAAACGTATAGGCAGAGTCCAAACCAGTTGGAAATTGCTTCTGACAAAAAACGAACGAGCTTCCAATTTAATATGAGCAGAACTGTATCATGTGCTCTATTTTCAGAAGAATGGAGCCGAATTGGGTAAAAAAGCACCGCAACTGGAGAGTAAAATGAATTCTGGGCACTGGAAAATCACGTAACGAACACTGAAAATTCATTGAAATAAGACCCGATGTCACTACTGTAGCAGCACCCGAAAACCTCCTCAGCCAGTGACGCCGGCTGAGTGGGTAGGCAATACCGGCTGACTAAACATTGTATCCGGGCGAGCCCCGGTATTCACTGCCCCCTCAGCCGGTAAATGATGAAGAGCTCAGCCGGCAAGTGGTGGTACGCTCTGCCGGTATTAGTTGCTTACCACGTGAATGTTAACGATCTACAAGAGTAGTTAAAGCCCCTAGTAGGCTCTCCCTATTTCCCTGCAAGCTCGAGGCTTGCGTTTCATTTCTCAAGCGGCAAGCCTCACCTTGCTTCAAAAATCATCAACTGACCCGCTGTCACGTCCCCACGATCACAACGAACCGTAAGGGGTGAGGGGTCAATTATCCAAATCATGTGGATGACCACCCGTTTGAATGCCAACACCCGAATCAGCTCGAAGCCCATTTCTCCCGCTCCGTACATGAGCCTGGTTCGCTTTAGTGTCTGCCCGATCAGCCGGTGATATGCTCCGCCATTGATTAATGTCTGCCCGCTCACCCAGTAAAGACATGCCCCTCAGCCGGTAATGCTATGTCTGCCCGATCAGACATGCTCCTGCGTGGATTTATGTCCGTCCGCGGACCCGGTAAAGCCATGTCCCTCAGCCGGTAAAACGCTCCGCCCCCAAAATAAGCCTGCCCGCTCAGCCGGCGACCCTACTTCTCCGTCCGCTCAGCCGGTGTTATTATCGGAGTACTCTCCGAGTGGAACTTTTTTCCTCTCTCCGTCTTCATTTGATGCTAAAAACAAATATTTTTCGGTTCAAAGTGTATCGTTCCGGAATCTAAACACCTGGGCCTGTAGCAAACCCGCCGAAAGGTGGGAGCTGATAGCTGCCTCCCCGGCGCAAGGTGGTGGCTCACATCGAAAGCGAAATAGGTGGTGGCCACCCTATCCCAATGCACGTGTGCGCGCTGAGGTGGTGACTTCGCTCGCAGCCGAATGTCACCCACCTCGGTACGCAGCCATGGACCTGAGGTCTGAAAGGGAGCCACGAGCTGCGAGTGGAAAATGGAAATAGCGCACGTATTGCAGAGACACGTAGGGAAGGAGCCAAGTCATGGGTCGTGCATGACCGAGGTGGTGACTGCGCGGGTAGGAGAACACGATCATTTCACCTTTTCTAACGACGATTGACCAACTCCGTTGAAGTTTAAGTGGAATTCCGAGTTTTGCGCTGATCATGCAAAAATTTCCCGCAATGGCTGTGGATTGTGTTTTAGACTGACAACCTCCCCTAACATGAGATAAATATCGGAGGAAAAATCATTATGGAGCCTACAACAATGAAAAACTCTTCAATGAGTGCAGATCACTGCTGCAATGCTGTTGGCCGTCTTTCGAGACGACATAATCAATTGCCCCTCATCAGCTGTTGAATTTTCGTGGGCGCTAATTTCCCTACATTTTCTTCTCATTATTGCTGTTTCTGAGCCCTCGAGCTGGTTTCTTTTTTCATAAAAAAAGCTGTACGTGAAGTGTTTGTACCGCATGGTCTATTCAGTGAGTTTTCTTCCCGAAAAAACGAAAATAATTTGAAGCTAAATTCGACGAAGTATTTTTCCCTTAGAGCTGACCAATTTTTCGGATGGTTTCATGGTATTCGCTAATTTTGGGCGACCGCTGAGAGATATTGTGACGAATTCTTCGCGATGAAATGTTCGAGATCGTGTTCCACTTAACCTTATCTCTAACTGGCTATGTTCATTTCGATCGAAATGGTACTTTTGTACAACACCTTTTTTCACCACAGAAGTTGTCGGAAATGCACATTCGATAAAGTTACCCCCCCCCCAAAAAAAAAAACTTACACACATACTATGTAACATACCGTAAGACACAAAACGTGCAGTGCTTATGAAAAAAGGTAAAGAAAATCATGAACAGCAGGGAAAGGAGAAAACAACAGCAGCGGTCAAGCATAGCAGATGAGCTTCTATCAGACAAAAATTTGGATGATTGTCTCAAAAAACAAAGAAGAAATCCTTGAAGTCTGAGAAACTCCGATAAATATCGAAAATTTCCTATCACTTCTCCGCCCTGGAAACAATCAAGAACAAGCCTACAGCCATGGGGTTTTTAAAGGTAGCCGAGTTATTATCAAAATTGTTGGATACAGGGGAAATTTTCGTGATAACTTGTGAACGGTTTCTCTGCCTCTGAAAAGGGCATCGTACTCGAAAACATGAAATATTTGAAAAAAATATGATCTGCTTCTATTCCTAACTCCATTTTGTGTCGATGTTTGTTAAGCGAGTAGCAGCGTGATCATGTAAAAACATGGTTCTTGAAAGAAAAATTCATAAGCCTTGCAAGAATAGGTAAAATTCCAGAACTAAAACTTTACCTGCTAAGTTTCAAAGAAGAGAGAGAGAAAAACTTTCAACGTCAAAAATCACTCTGATCAAGTTTCGAGTAATCTGCGGACTATTCCAAAAAAAAAAACAGAAACCATGAATTTCTTCGCAAACTCGAAATCTTGTTCTTGTGCAACTGCTGAAAACGTGTAGGCAGTAATAGTCGTGAATAGTTTGTAATGAACTTAGCAGAATAGAATGTACTGCAGTTGTTAAGAGAACGATTTGCATGGAATGGATTGCTGTCTATTGTTTTGTTCATCTCACACCCTTGCTAATAGCGAGAATGCCACCTCCAATGTGACCCGCGGTGCAGCTTTTGTGCGCGCTGTCGATGCGACCAGCGTGCGTGGTTCGACTCCATCATGTGGCCGATTTTTGCAAGTAGAATTGTCTCGTTACGAAAGATCACTCCGAACTGGCGACAATAGGTGGCATCCGGGCACGATGTACCTCAGGTCGGCTGCCATCTTTATGTGGTGGCGGCGGGGGGGTCTGCTACGGGCCATAAGGTCGGTCCGATTGAGACTGTTCGCCCACGCTATCGGCGTGCAGGTCAAGCAGCCGTCGCGAGAGCATATTTCGGACATGTAAATAGACTAGCAGAAATATTTGACAAATATTGATTAACATCCTAATCAGCTGTTAGCAGTCCTAGACAAGCTTAATTAAAATTACCTTTGCGATGGTCGCTCGACAAGCGCGCCGACCACGCCGGCGGACAATCTCATTCGGACAGACTTCAATTGGATCAGCAACAAGAAATCCTTTCTTTGGTCTACTCAGGGCCAGCTCGTGAACAAGGTGTATAGGCGAATCTGGGCATACCATCATCAACGTGAGGCATGCGCGAAACGCGACACGAGAGATATGTGACTGTGTACTCGTCGTCACGCTGATGGTTTGCGTATAAAATTTAGTCTGTTGAATGGAGCATCATCGGCCAACAGGGTTTCGAGCGCAGGGTCTACCGTAGCAGGTCCGTCTATTCGTCAGACTAAATTGAACGCGAGGACTCTATATGTTCTGGTCAAGGGTAAGCCCTCTACATTCTCCTGTCGCTGCCAGACCGCTGCAGCAGCAGGCGCCCAATCGCAGCGAGTTAAAACAGCAGCGGTGCAGGTCTGAGGGAGTCTTCACGCGGTCCGGAGCAATTCTTGCTCCTTCACAGTAGGCCGTGACGGTTTTTTCCTCGCCCTTCCTGGGAAGGTTTATCAGATTTCTGCTCGAGTTTAACCCGAATTTCGTTGTAATTCTCATCATTTAGGGTGAAATTCATCCTGTAATTCTCACCTACACACACTAGTGACAATCTCACCTATACAGTGAATTTGAGGTTAAAAAATAAACTTGATGTCCACATGTACATTGGCATCAAGTACCTTATGCCGAATCATCAAGTTCCGAACTGGCAAAGTACGTAGTGCGTGTGCCCATTAGCGTAGTTTGGAACGATTTCTCCCTAACTGCAAAAGTTCAAAAATTTGAGTAGGGACAGTTTCGGACTTGGCGGTACAATGATACTCAAAACGATGGACCAACACAATGGTAAATAGGTTTCAGTGTGAAGAATCGACTCGTGTTTGAGGGAGACCCCATCTTTTCCAACTCCAAAATTATTCAAAGTTCTAAAACGTGGACCCTGTGGAGACGCGGACTCTTAGTTGTTAAAAAGGCACAACTTTTGGGCACCAGCAAGAAACACAGTATCACATTACTCACTAAATGGATCACTTTGAACATATATATGGCAAAAAGGCACGAAGAACTACTTCATGCGTTTTTTTACGCAAAACGCAGAAGATGCTACCGCTCTTGTGGGTTTCGGGACGAGTCACTAACGATTTTCACTTCTGTTAACCAAGACATCCTAGCGATATATGTCTGTACTGTTTGCTCACTTCAGACTGCTCTCAAATCGCCTGCCTTACAAACGATTCTCTGAACACAAATTCACCAGCGCTTCCTCCGAATCATATTAAAGTTTCCTGAAAATGCAACAAAGTTGAGGCAGAGCATATGGGATAGAGGTGGATGAAAGCAGGCGTTTATGGATGAATGCCGACGCATTCATTCAACTTGAATCCCGCCATTTGGTGAACAAAGTACGAAATAGCATGCAAAGCTAGAAGAGAGTGCAGGTGCTCGCGGAGCTCGACAATCAAGCGACCCGCTGTTGTCTAAAGCTCACCACTCGAGGGGAAATAGGCGGCTAAAACAATGCACCTTACGCGTATTGGTCACTAGATGAAGGTCCAACAGCCTCAGGGGTGGTGGCCAGACGGCAGCTTTCGTCTCGGTAGACACTATAATGGCCGGGCAGCGCCAACCATGTTAATATTTGATGTTGTTTTATAGTTGACCAGTTCCTGAATTGATTGCGTTATGAGGCGAAATCGCGAAAACAAAGCTCCTTCCAGACAAAGATGTTTTTGAGTTAACTGATGTCGTAAGCGAGGGGCGGAGTGTTGGAAGAAAGGGAGGAAGGAAGCCGTCTCCAGGGACTCCTCTGAACACCAAATGAATAAATCTCCGAGGACCACGAATGCAGTCTTCCTTCTTCAGGTTCCTGGACGAAAATCTGCAGATGCATGGCCATATTTGAGTGTTTTGGGGAAAAAGGTTTTCATTCTAACAGATCAACACAACTCAGCCACGGAGAGCAAAAAATGTAAGCAGACAGAAAGGAACCACTTTCCGTGCAAACACTATTATGTTGCTGAGCGACGTCTTACGACTGCAGGAGCAACGCATACCTAACGACCACAACAACAATTTTTGTGAATGATACATATTATATTAGCAATTTAGGGTAGTGATGGAATGGATTCAAGATTCGAACCAATAACAAAGCATCAACTTACTCGCAATCGGCTTCAACGAAAACCAATAACCTCCCGCCTTTCCAAGATGAAATCCCCCTCTGATCGATTCTGAACACAAAATATGCCAAATGTGTCATTAGGAACAGGGCTGTGGGTAATTACGAAATACGAATTACGATTTACGAATTACGGGTGTTGTTGACAAATTTTTTACGATTTACGATTTACGAAATTTCGGTCCAGAATCGTGACGAATTTAACAAATCGTAATAAAACGTGAGAACGCGGTTGAAAGAGCAGTGCAAATCTGCAGCCTAAAGCATAGATAAATGTAACACTTTTTTCATATTCCTCATATTTGATTATTCTTTCCAATCTCAACTTCCTCAATTTAGCAGCAGGTCGTTCATAGCGAAATATAGACGTTGATAGCGAGATTTAGTTATGACTATCCGCTCCGCTTCTCACACTGACCGACCCAAACTTATTATTAGGTTCCAACTTTACACTGCTACAAATGCGAGCAGGTCGATGAAGCCGAGCTTCACAGATACTCATTTGATGGAATGCTCTCGCCACAAGAACACGAGGGGCAGATCTTTGGTATAGCTACAGTCTATATGGGAGCGAACTTCTGGTCCGCAAATGTAGACAACCGATGTTGCAACACGTAGCGCAAACAGAATCATGATGGCACTCTGGGGTCCTGACACGATTGATTTTCGTCCAAGCACGAACATCCTTAAGCTTTCTACAAACTGTAAATGCTGTCGTCTGAAGCCGCGGATAGCAGATCTATTCAGATATAGACAATAAATATGGGCTGGGTTCTAAATACCTGGCTGGCTCATAGTGGAAATAAAGGTTGGAACCCAATACACACTTAGCTGCATAATTTTGAGGAGGTTTCAAAAATTACTTTCCACACGCATCCATCTTCAGCGGTTTGAAAGGTACATACAGGCAAAAAACTGGTATTTCGTGGATTCAAATCTGCTGAAGGATCGGGGTAATATTTTTCTGACCTGAAGACAATATTCTTAGGGGACTCTCAGAATAACCTTTGACAGATGCCTATCTCCAGAGGCTACGAGAGGAGTAGTGAAAATTTCAAAACTCGGTTTGAAACATTTCAAAAAAAATTATAGCTGCAGAGTCAACTACCTTTTCAGAGAGGTTCTCAAATGTTTTTAAAAATGAGATTTCAAACAAATGCTGAATGCAAAAGAAAGGAAGATTAAAGGCAGTGTTCACGATGAATTTCGCCCTCTGTTTTTGGCCGGAAATCGAAAGTTCAGGGTCTCATTGGAGCACCGGAGCGGAAAGAACGAACGAAAACGAGCTCGAAAGAGCTCCATACGGCTCCGAATTCCGCTCGCGCTAGCCCTTCCGCTCGCGGTCGAGTTTTCCGAGGAACAGTTTCGTCCGCATCTACATTAGCATTTTAGCGCGAGCGCGGCTGAGTTTTGGCATTGGGGCGCATTTGCGCACGCTGTCTAGTTCAGGCCCATGCCCGCGCACCTCATCCACCGTTGAAATGTGGCTTTGAAGAAAAAGGGCTAATTTTGGTTGTTTTGCAGCGTTTTTCATGATTCTTTCTTCACTGATGAAGCAGTCAGACTGTAAACCTTCGTTTTCTGGTGGAAATTCGAAAACGATTTTTATCGTGGACACAGCCTTTAAGAAGTCAATTTTTGACGCACAGATTTAAAGGGAGACTTCACTCCTTTGTATTTTAAAATCCCAAACAACCTTCACTCCCCAAACCAACAAACGTATATTTATGGGGGGAGGGGGGAGAACGCTTATAACTCCGTTCATAGCAAAGCTTCACAAATATAGAGGGCAGACTAGATTTCTGCATCAAAAAGTGGTTTTGTAAATGTGTATCCTCCTTGAGATAGCCATCTTATCCAAGCAGTCTTCCCCTAAAAGATTGAATCTAAAAGCAACGAACCGCAAATGTTCTCTCATTATAGTGTTGCCTTCCTCGGCTTCTATTAAAGTCTGTTCGGAAAAGCGATGTTTCACTATTTCAAAAGTATTCAAAAGTTGGGCGAAATTTAGTATAGAACAGGTTTGGTACTTGATTAGGGTTAGAGTTTCCACTTTCAATATTGAAGTGGTTTCTACCCCACGTATGTGTCCCGAATATTTCTTCGAGTACTGCTCAAAAAAGTGTCATTTTGAAGACCAACCTCCAACCTCCTTCGATATGGAAACACCTCATCACTGGAATGCAAAGGTGTTTCCACATCGGATGAGGTTGGGGCTATGTGTGGGCCTGCTACTCATTATCAGTTACGAATTACGATTTACGAACTACGAAGTTACAAAATTCAGTTACGCACAGCCCTGATCAGGTATGCTTTATTGGATCATCCACCCGTTTGCAAAGAAATATGTTTAACTAGGTGTACTTCTTAAAAAATTTCCAAATTCAAATTTGTAGCTGCTACGACGATCTCCGAACCGGGTTACGGCGGCGTTTCCCAGTTGTAACTCAGGCTATTTTAGAGTGTACAGAACTTTTTCTCCCGATTTGGCAAAAAAAATTTCTGGGGGTTGCTCGGTGTCTCAAATACGAATCTGGGGTCAATATTTTATTTATTCATTTATTTATTTATTTATTTATTTTTTATTTATTTATTTATTTATTTGTTTATTTATTTATTTATTTATTTGTTTATTTATTTATTTATTTATTTATTTATTTATTTATTTGTCAGTGATCTATAAAGCTCCGTTGTTGTAATTGTGTTGTTTCTAGATTAGTAGTAATTGTATTACTTTGTAAAGTATTGTTACTTACCCTGTATTGCTGTTTTTGGCTTGTTTGCTGTTGTCCTTTGCCGAAGTGTCGAAAAAGCCACCGACCAGAGGCGATTCTATGAGGAGGCGGGGCTGCCCCCGCTGGCAGTGGGCGGGGAAGCCCTCACGCGCCAGTGGGCGGGGCAGGCCCCGCGATACCCCGCCACAGCGTTGATAAGGCGCCATTTCGGAGCGAATTGGTCTTCGGGCGTGTGCCGGCAGATTGTGCTGATGTCTGGTTGATCTGGTGGTTGGCGGCTCTGGTGTCTGGCGGTCTGGTGGCTGGTGTCTGGCGAAGTGGTGTCTGGCGGTCTGGTGTCTAGCGGTCTGGTGTCTGGCGGTCTAGTGTCTGACGGTCTGGTGTCTGGCGGTCTGGTGTCTGGCTGGCTGGTGTATGGCGGTCTGGTGTCTGGTATTATGCGTCTATAGTGGCAGCGACGCAGAGGAACTAAGGATCCACCCGCAATTCCATATTGCTATTTACGCCAGTATGAGGGCTAAACTCCCCAGGTCCGAGAAGGAGTGGGCAGACGGGTTCCGTTGTGAGAGACGGAAAGTCCGCATACACACCTAGCAGACGGGTTCCGTCGATAGAGACGGAAAGTCCGCAAACGCACCTAGCAGACTGGTTCCGTCGTGAGAGACGGAAGGTCCACGTACACACCTACCAGACGGGATCCGTCGAGGACGGAAAGTCGCGTACCTAGGCATGGGACTTGCATATTCGCCCGAAGTAGCACTGGGCGTGCATTCATAGTTGTTATCTTGTGTTTGTTGTAATTTCTTGTAATAAAGAGTAAAACCTACGGTGTCTGGACAGTCAGTAGTTATTGCGTTCGTATTGGGATATTAAATAGTAGGGGGTGACTTGGAAGAGGTCAAGCTCAGCCGTGGTAATCATTCAACCGTACCCAAGTCCCAACTTCATCTGACATGGGGGCCAAGCCGGTGAAACCATCTGACATGGGGGCCAAGCCGGTGAAACCATCTGACATGGGGCCAAGCCACCATAACATCTATTGATTGCGGACATTCGCAGCCCTCACAACACAAGCATGATCAACATCGCGGCTGGAAGCAGTTACTGGAAGAAACTCATCACTTGTATTATCAGACAGGTGGATGTTAACGTTCAGAAACAGATGAAGGGTGTATCTGAAAAGAAGCGCGGTACTGTACGTTCACTTGTGCAGAAGAAAGTCGATGCAGCAGTTGCTGCGATCGATTCCGCGCTGGAGCAGAGTGCACATCAACTGTCATATACCCAGTCGTTACTTAGGGACAAGGAGGAGCAAATTGCTTTGCTGCGATCACAATTGCGTTCTTTGCAAGCACTGCTATCATCATGTAGTCCGCCCAAGTTAGCACCGCTAGTCGAACCAGTGGGTCGGCATGATGATAGAGAGCACAGAGCTGCCGCGGGCACGTTCAGTAGACCCGGAGGACTTCCAGGGCGGGTTGTAGTGGACATCAAGGTGAAGGGGGCCCAGGAAGCCAAGGCTGAGTTGCATGTCATGCACTCCTGTGACGACACTATCTTGCTGGAGACTAACGTATTGGCTGCGTTAGGGATAGAGGTCAGATTGATCCCAGCATCGACAAATAGATATGCCGAGAGAGTTGAGCAGGCGGAGGGCAGCAGACCTGGCAGCGCCATCACGAAGGTAGTGAGAGGAGCCTGAAGACGGGCTGCGATCCCGCCCTCCTCTGAGGCTGTCGAAGAGTCTTCGTCGTCAGGAGAAGTGGCTGCGGCCTAGAGCGATTTCTTGTAGAGCAATGACATGCTGGAGTTAGGAGTTCGCCGTGTGTGGGAGGGTTCCGGTTGTGTACCTGTCGTAAATGGAGATGTTGAGCCGAGGGTTATCCGTGATGGAAACGTACTCAGCAAACGGTCGGTGTACCGTGGGTGCAACCCTTGGATGGTTAACATACCCGAAGATGTGCAGAAGCTGCATAGGGTGGACAGGGTGCAGACGGAGGAGAAAAGAAGTGGAGTTGACCAGGTCACGGAGGTTGACAAAGCAACCCCTCAGGTACTCAGGGTGACGGCCGGCGAACCTCTATGCCGAAAACGACGGCCGACGCCCCACATTTCGAGGGTGCCGGCCAGCGGCGAACCATTCTGCATGCGACGCACACGCAGCGCGGATATTGGCTCGCCCGCGAACCACAAAACACGCCACGCCATCTTCAATTCGGCCGGTTGGAAAGACAATTGATAATGATCACGACTGATCTCGTCGTAACGTGGTTATCACGTGCACAGCCGGTAAAAAAGGCGCCTCATCTCACTAGAGTCCTCAGTCGGCATTCTACTGCCAGCCCTGGAAGGTGACTTCGAGTCACTCTCCGGAGGCCAGCATATTTTTGACTGCTGAGGGGATAGGGGTATCCCCACGGCTGAGGGGGGAGCGGTTTTCGCCGCGATCCGCGGGGAGGGTGGTTCCTCACCGCAGACTGCGGCGGACCGAGGCGGGGCGTTTCTCCGCCGTGGGGCCGGGGTGACATGCTTGAGGTAAGCAATAATACAAATAGTGATCGCGTGCCATCTGGTAAAAGTCGGCGGGCCGTCGACATACGGCTGGCCGGCGAACCAAAAGCGGGCGGCCGGAGGACGGAGACCGCTGGCCAGCTGGGAAAGATTCGCCGGCCGTCGTCCTGAGTACCTGAGCCGCTGAGCTTCCGAAACTTGGCACAAGCAACTACAGCGAGGTGTTCGCTGCTTGCGAGGCAGAACCCACTCATATGTGTCCTATCGGTTGCGAAGTACAAGAAAATTCACAGGAGTCCGAAGTTTGTGGCAAGGGTGATCGAGTTGATGCTAGAGTACCTGCAAAGCGGGGAAAATCCTCGCACCCTGAGCAGGCGATGGACTCGTATAGTTCACTCCATGTTGCGAAAGCATGTGCGAAACGTGCACTTGTAAGACTTTTCGCAAAGTGGAACCAGTTTGTGAACCGAACGGTGAGCTAGTGAAGACACCGGCTGTGATGGTTGAATCCCCGGTTATGAGAAACACTAGTCGAATACGCAGAGGACGACCACCTGATAAGATAGCAGTCAAGCTTTGTTGGACACGCTGTTCTGGGGTCAGTGCTGACCATGAGGAGATGCGGCGGTGTGCCAAATCCCAGCGATGGCCGGATGTGATTCGTGCTGAAGGACGCGCTATAGGTGGTGTACCTCGCGAAGACGATAGTAGCTGCACCGGTAGACGTTATGAATGTGGTCTACGCGATGATTTCATTAGATGTCAAGGTGGTGCTTGCGATGATCGAGACGAATGCAGCCGACGTGGTCGACGCTATGGCCTCTCTGTACGAGCTGAACGTTACTCCGTCATTAGATGCGATGGTTCCTAAGTACGAGCTGAACGCGGTAGATCCGATGGTTCCAATGGACGAGCTGAACGCGGTAGGTGCGATGGTCCCAACGGACGAGCTGAACGCGGTAGATGCGATGGCTTCGATGAACGTGTCAAGTGTGGTCTCCCAGATAGATACGATGGTTCCTGCATGCGTGTTGGACGTGATGGCGAGGTGCAGACGACATCTAGAGGAGGAGTGGGGTTGAGTGGAACAACCCAATTTGTGGAGGATGGACGTGTCAGTGGTCTATAGAGCTCCATTGTTGTATTTGTGTTGTTTCTAGATTAGTAGTGATTGCATTACTTTGTAAAGTATTGTTACTTACCCTGTTTTGCTGTTTTTGGCTTGTTTGCTGTTGTCCTTTGCCGAAGTGTCGGAAAAGCCACCGACCAGAGGCGATTCTATGAGGTGGCGGGGCTGCTCCCGCTGGCTTGTGGGCGGGGAAGCCCTCACGCGCCAGTGGGCGGGGAAGGCCCCGCGAGACCCCGCCACAGCGTACATAAGGCGCCATTTCGGAGCGAATTGGTCTTCGGGCGTGTGCCGGCAGCTTGTGCTGATGTCTGGTTGATCTGGTGGTTGGCGGCTCTGGTGTCTGGCGGTCTGGTGGCTGGTGTCTGGCGAAGTGGTGTCTGGTGTCTACCGGTCTGGTGTCTGGCGGTCTGGTGTCTGGCGGTCTGGTGTCTGACGGTCTGGTGCCTGGCCCTTCGGTGTCTGGCGGTCTGGTGTCTGGCGCTTCGGTGTCTGGCGGTCTGGTGTCTGGCTGGCTGGTGTATGGCAGTCTGGTGTCTGGTCTTATGCGTCTATAGTGGCAGCGACGCAGAGGAACTAAGGATCCACCCGCGATTCCATACTGCTATTTACGCCAGTGTGAGGGCTAAACTCCCAGGGTCCGAGAAGGAGTTGGCAGACGAGTTCCGTTGTGAGAGACGGAAAGTCCGCATAAACACCTAGCAGACGGGTTCCGTCGAGAGAGACGGAAAGTCCGCAAACGCACCTAGCAGACTGGTTCCGTCGTGAGAGACGGATGGTCCACGTACGCACCTACTAGACGGGATCCGTCGAGAAGGACGGAAAGTCGCGCACCTAGGCATAGGGCTTGCATATTCGCCCGAAGTAGCAATGGGCGTGCTTTCATAGTTGTTATCTTGTGTTTGTTGTAATTTCTTGTAATAAAGAGTATAACCTACGGTGTCTGCAGAGTCAATAGTTGTTGTGTTCGTACTGGGAAATTAAATAGTAAGGGGTGTCTTGGAAGAGATCAAGCTCAGCCGTGGTAATCATTCAACCCCAAGTGGCATGGATGCGTTGATGAACCTAGGCGGAAGGCCTACCCAAGTCCCAACTTCATCTGACATATTCATTTATTTATTTGTCTATTTATTTATTTGTTGGTTTTATTTATTTATTTATTTATTTATTTATTTATTTATTTATTTATTTATTTATTTATTTATTTATTTATTTCTACGTCAGTGTTGGCGTGCTACAAAGCACCTGAGAATAACCTGGGCTCCCACGTGAAAAATAAAACTACTCATAACACAAAGAGAAACAGAAGAAGTACATCAAAACAAATTCGAACTAGACAATCTCCGCGCTGACAGAAACCGAACACATTTGTGAAACGGGGAGTTTAATTGTGCTATAGTTCTGAGCATACAAATGATACTGTTTTTGAAAGAAGCGCCGATTCAAAGGAAAGCTGAAGTGCGAACACGGAAAACACTAGTTCTGATGAAGCGATGTCTCTATTACGAGGGATACAGCATTCAAATGCGAGAGAGCATCAGGGTAGGCTCACCAGGCACACAGTATGATGGTTCTTGGTTAGGTTGGTATCATGGGTGGACATGGAGTCGTTGATACCAGTGGTGGCTCCAACCGCCAGTAAGGACAGCAATACATTCAAAAAGACCCTTTGACCGCTTGCACCTCGACATACCACAGTCACATAAAGTAAGCAGCTACTCCCATCAGGAGCGAGTAGCAGCGAGTATTAGCAGTAGAGTGGAATATCTCGATATTCATAGGATTACTGCGGGTTATGGTGTATACAATACTGCAGGTTATGGTATATGCAATGCTATTTAGCAGGCATAGCCCGCCTTAGTATCTTGAGAATCGATAACTCGACTACAGATTAGTGTCCAGTACCCCAAATAAAACGTACAGAGAAGTTTTGAGGCAGATCTGCCGTAGCGTTCAGGAAATCATCAGGAGTCGCATTTCGCCTCAAACATTTGCCCGAGTGGGAGGCTTCGCGTAAAACCTTTGAAAATCAACTATTGGGCCTCAGGTTTGTATTAAGAACCCCGATTTACCACCAGGATTAGGCTCACACTCTGATGATCACAGAGGGAACCGCAGTCTTGAGCGCCGGGAAGGGAAGGGGCCGCACCTCCCGCCGGCCACCATAAAAAAAAGTTGATCCCCAGATGTACAAAAAGTTTGTAAAATTGAATGGAAAAAATATTTTCAAAAACACATTCCAAATCGGCATGGAATGTACAATCTATAGCAACGTTTTTTCTACCAAATCACCAGGTTTTCCAAACTTTTATTGATCTGAAGATCAGACTTAAGATTCACATGGGGAGTCGCACAACTCCCCAAGGCGGAGGAAGGAGGCCTTAACTCTCACGGACTTGGCAAATGTTCAATTCAGTATTGCTCATCGCTGCTGATCTCATCGCGTTCCCAAGAGGTCACAAGAAATGCGACTACTGAAAATCCAGTTAAATGGATCTGTTATGCTCACGAATTTCTTCTTTTTTGTCGACTCGTAGGGTTTTTGCAGAGTAGTGAGGGAATACCCTCGAATTGTTTGTATAATCAGAGAGCAGAAATATCTAGTGATGGTGTTCTTCTTTGAAATGGGGATAGTACAATATTTCCCGGAAGCTGAATCAGCCTTAGGAAGAGGAGAGTATTCCTGCTAGCAAAACCTAAGGAAAGCTTCACACGATCAACTCCAATTGAAAATCAGTCAGAGATTACCAGTTGACATGTGCAACTGATGACGATGACGTGAAGCCCTTCCCACAAACATTTGGTTATGATGGGCGAAACTGAGGAGAGCAGTTGACATCCGTCGCATCCGTAATACGATAGCACAACAGCAGCAAAACTCTTTAGCTCAGAATGAAGGCCGTAGAAGGGTAACCTTGGTGAAAAAGGGTGTTTAAATGGAAAAAAGGGAAGCATTTCCCGACAATTTTGGGCTGCAGAAACAAACAAATACATATGTATATACAAGCATTGTGGCCTTGCGCATGCTAGAGATCGAGAGAAAATTATAAAGTTCTCTGTTGAGAAGTAGCTTCACTGTAACTCTAGCCTTCCGAGTTTACAAATCAGGTAAAACATTACATGGAATGAATTTCATCGAGTGGGCTCAAAGGTGAAGTCTACCACCGTTGATTGAGTCTAAGTAGATGGGGCGCTACCGTCTCTGCCTGCGCATCCTGTGTCTACCATATTGGGTGTTTTTTAAATATGGTGACAAGGTTCCAAATTCCATCCCGTCGACATATGTGTGTGCCTAATCGACTTCTGTGGTCCTTTCTTTTCTGCATATGAACCTCTCTCGGAACGTACAAAATTTCGTAGCATGAAATCGTTTTTGTAATGAGTGGTGGGTAAACGCCTGAGGGGTCCTCAACCTGTAAGGAATAAATCGACTCGCAGTCATGATCTTTCTTCCTTCCCGTATGCAGGCCTAGAGGACTGAGGTGGTAGTAATCTGCAGGTTTGCCGCGAGTTGACCGCCGCTAAGCGGGTGGCTATCACGCGGTCGTTGGGTAGCAGATTAGAGTGTTACCCGAATATTCGTTTATTCGAATAATATTCGAATATTCGAATATTCGAATAATTCGAATATTCGAATATTCAAAGAAGTGAAATATTCGGTTTATTCGAATATTCAGCACGAATAATTTGAACAGTCGACAAGATCGCACTTCATTTTGCCCTGATTTTACATTTCAAACATCTTAGCGTAGTGACTACTAATTTCTCACAATTCTTCGGTGCCTCATAAATATAAAGTTACTGTGCTTATCTGGATTAAATTCCATTCCGAAATTGCGTCTCGACACGCTTGGCGGCCGCACGCGCTCGAGTCAATCCAGTTTCCAGCTCCAAAGCCGACACGATATGGCTTTTTTGCAGTTTTCTTCAATTCTGTTTGGTTTCCAGTTTCTAAAACCCACCTAGAGTCAACAGATCCGCAGCTGCGGCGCTGGAAACTCTTCCGACTCAGCGCGCGGCCACAAAGCGTGTCGAGACGCAATTGCGGACCGGAGTTTGACCCAGATAAGCACAGTATAGCAGGTATTTCCAATAAATCGCTCGTAGGATTTTGTCAAAACGCTAGAAATGCCCATTTCACCTTTAGTTAGGGGAGAACCTTACTTGGAGCGATGTTATCGCAGTCAGAAGGGTGATGTAGTACTGGTCGCCGCGCGCGACAAAGGAATCGAAGTCGCGGTTATGTCAGCCGTCGCACGCGGCGTTTGCGTGGCAGCTGCTACGCGCGACGGCATCGCGCTCACATCGCGTCTAAACCATAGTTTTTTGCGCGATGCCTGCTGTATAGCGCGCGTTCGCAATTACATCACATCGCAGCGCCCTGCACTGCGATGTGGGGAACATCGCGGAGCTTTTTTGACATTTCGTGGTTTCCTCCTGTTTTGATCTCTCCCTCTTCTTTCTCTTATTCCCTTTTTCATTCTGTGTCTCCTTGAGCTCGGTTAAACCACTCACGACCGCACGCGTCGCCTACCACTTCGAACCGCACGCTTTTAGAAAATCGAAATCTCTGCCAGAAGGACGAATTTCGAAGCTTTCTCGTGTTCAATGTATTACCCTATCCTAAACTCGACTGCGGAAGTCGTGGTCCGTCGGCAGCTCCGCTATAGCAGTATGCTCAAATTTTTGTGAAATAGCTGAGGCTCAATCGGAAAAATTGTTGCGAAAACATTTTCGAGCACATTGGTTAGTTATTTTTCCTTTCACTGCCGTTTCTCAGCTCTCTCACGTTCTGTTTATCTGGAAACGTGCCACGACCATGACTAAACCTACCACGACCCTGAAACATCGTGTTTCTTCAATTTAAAGGTTTATTTACATATTATTCAACAGAAGACTTAAACGTCTCATTCATTTTCCTTTTATGCGCAGAATTTTCGCGAAACCGAAACGACAGCGAAAATAAAGCAGAAAACTTTGAAACCCTGCTCTTTCATATTTGTGCATGTTTGGATGAGGACGCAAAACGGCGTCGAAGTATGGTTTCTCTTTAGCGCGCATTATTTGGCGGACTATTTCACAGCCAGCATTATTTGGCGGCTATTTCGCGACTATTACTCGGGAAAAAGGCATTTTGCGTCTGTTTCGCGGCTATTTCTCGGCCAAAACTCAGAGCACACGCTCGTAAACGTGGTTGAGATAACCACGGAAATATAATGGTATGGCTCAGAACACAACGCCTACGCATTTTGAAGCGTCGAAAACGACCCACAATGACGCTACACGTCTGAGAAGTTGGCCCCGCCCCGTATCTGCCCGCCCTGCATTTGCGTCCTCCTCCAAAAAGGGGTTCTGGGCCATTCCCACCATCGGCGACGCTTGTGTGGGTGGTACAATGAGTACAATAAGTGAGCCATACACATCGTGCAATGGTGGGAATGGCCCAGCACTCCTGTTTGGGGAAGGACGCAAATACAGGTGCGGGGCCGACTCCTCAGTCGTTTAGCGTCACTTGTGATCGTTTTCGACGCTTGAGAATGCGTAGGCGTTGTATTCTGAGCCATGCCATTCAACTTCCGTAGTTAGTATCTCAACCACGTTTACGAGCGTGTATGCTGACTTAAGGCAGTATTCACGATAAAAAGTCGTTTTTCTGTTTTCCGCCTATCTTGAAAACGGCCCCATGCTGATTCCAATGATAACTCTGAAATCATGCAAGACCTTCTGGGAACGGAGTTATGGTCCCTCAAAGATTGAGCTAAGAAACATGGTGGACGAGTTGTCCAGGAGGCTTGTAACTTCGGTCTTTTGCAGCCGATCTAAGCGAGCTGACCTGAGTAGAGAGAGAAGCTGAGAATGAAGGGAAGAACGGGGCTAATGATTGGAAAACATCTCTCACCTCACGATCTCGAGCATTCATTTGTTCACGTCGGTGGGCGTGTGTTGCGCTTTTGAGGTTTGCAATGCGCTCGAAGTGGCAACTTCGGGCTCTTGTGGAGCTTTTCCTGGCTCGTTTTCATACGTTCTTTCGACGTAAACGTTACCGTGTGCCCCTCCACTACCCATTCCTAGTGGAAACTGAAACACATTTTTTATCGTGAACACTGCCTTTAGGTGATAAGAGTGCAGCCGGTTCAATTACCCAAGTATGCAGTACATTGGCCCCGCCCAGCATCTGGAAGCCCTGCCCATCCGGTGGCGGCCTCAGTGGAGGTTGGGCGACCCAGCCGCGACGCGTGGGTCTACCGACTACGCTGCGAGTCGTTGTGTCGACCGCGACGCGTGTCGGTTTGCCGACCGCGACGCGTGTCGGTGTGCCGACCGCGATGCGTGTAGGTGTGCTGACCGCGATGCGTATCGATGCGCCGACCGCGACGCGGGTCGGTGCAAAGTAGTTCCTAAGCCACATAAAAGTCTTGCTGGATGTGAACCGCTGCTAAATAGGCCGCTAAACGTGACAGGTCAAAATGTCAACAGACCGACATCAGGCGGACGTCGCTGGGAAAGGGCAGCTGTCAGGCTTACAATGCGAGCGATTTGACTTGTCAAGAGGGTGCAGTTGATGAGATGACAACTTCTCAACCTGTTGTCGATGCCCCAGTTTGCCCGAGTGGATTGGATGGGATAGTACGCAATAGTGTTCCCCAAATATTCGTTTATTCGAATAATATTCGAATATTCGAATAATTCGAATATTCGAATATTCAAAGAAGTGGATTATTCGGGTTATTCGAATAATCGAATATTCAAAGAAGTGAAATATTCGTTTATTCGAATAATCGAATATTCGAAGAAGTGAAATATTCGAATTATTCGTTTATTCGAATATTCAAAAAAAATTATTCGTTCCAACACTCTATAGCAGATGGCCAGCTCTTTCGGGAGCAAATATGGTATGAGAGAGGTTTATTCTTATGCAATACGAACAATAAGGGCTTACTCTTAAGATTGGAAGTGGGGGGAGGCGAAAACCTTAGCTTAGAAACTGCTGCTCCAGTTTTGAAATGAAAAATTGCGTAGTCATTGAGCGGTTTTCGAATGCAATTTCACTCTGCGGCGAACACAGCGAACCACGGGCTGAAGATTCTTTGGCAGACGGTGAGAAATATACCTGCAGTGGAGAAAAGAAGAATGGTCGCGCGAAAAGTCCTATGGAGGACTTTTTGTGAGCGGTTAACACAACTCTTTTTCTAGCTTTTATTTCTGGAAAACGCACACTTTTATGGTTCCTTTTTCTCGCTCTATGTAGAAACAAAAGCTACCAATGTAAGCATGATTAATGCATTACCAATTTGTTGTTTATGACATAAAAGGAGGAAAAAGGAGAAAATTGAAGTAGAAAATGCAGTTTAGCCTTATTTGGTGTTTTTTAATCGTGTCCTATACAGATAGTATAGTACAAACTAGCAGCTGCAAGAAAATGTACAAATTGTCGATCTTTTTTCAATTTATTGCCTGGAAATTGAGAAAATTCTATTGTTTCTTCCAACTCCCAACTCTCCATATGTTTTCCTGCAATTATAATGATCGATGAGATCGAACCGTTTCTAGTGGTCTACAAAAACCTCAGCGAACTGTTATGAGATAAAGGTTTAAAAGAGAATGCGGATGCGTTCATCGCTTTTTAAATGACTTACTGTGTAGTGGTGGCGCTTCTTTAAGTAACGCATACTTTACATTTGAAAAACGAAGTGATCCTTGTTACTGAGGTGGTTAGTTACCGGCTAAGCTGTGGCTGATTCATGGTCAACCAACGGTCAAGAGCGCGTGGTTGACTCGTGTTAAAAGACAAGATTACTATCACCCCTGCTCTATGAGGGTCATTCTGAAGCAGAAGGCTTCTGCTTGATAACGTATCATAGCTGCAGCCTTGAGGCCCTCTACCAAGGGTACGTAGGGCAAGTTGCTGAATCCAAATGTGGGAACTGTCGATTTCAGAGCACCCACATTTTCGATATTTTTTGCATTCCTTGAGGAAATACAGACAGCTAAACTCATGGTCAGATGCGAAAGAATATTCTTTATCGAGTTTAGCGCTTTTCATTGATTTGCAGGAAACTCGATAATCAATCGATTTTATCGATTTTTGGGAACAGTCGTTAATATGTGTACAGATCGATAGAATACCTTCAGACGCACCTAGGCTCCAAGTTCAACGCCTGTACTTTGCAAGTTAAAGAGAAAAAGTGGCAAGATTTCAGCTATCTTAATCATAGACCTTGCCCAAAGAATGATTTCGACGATTTTTTCTCGCGTTCTTTCAGTAGATGGCCAAGGTCTTGAGCTATGACCCTTTTTTAGGCAGACACCCTCTGCTTCAAAATGACTCCATTGGAGCAGTTCTTCACGGTGTTCTTTACGGTGCAGAGAGCTGTTTGATTGCGACGCTTCCGTGGTCCTCAACGAAACCCTGACAATGGCTATAAACCGTTGAATAGCCCTCATTTTCTGGATCATAATGATTTCACTAATTTCGCTCAGGTTGAGTTCAAAGAGAGTTATGCAAAAAACACGGTAGTGTTTGTACGTACCTTGTGTCAACCAGGTGGTTCTTCGAGAGACCGGGAATGAATTTCAGAAAATTCGTCCATAGAGTTCATTTGAGGTGTTTAACACGAATTAGCTTTTAACTCGTCGATTTTTTTTTGATAAATGAGGTATTTTACGCTAGCTAAATAACACTACACTTTCGCGAATCGTGGAGCAACCGCTGTATAACAACAAACAGACCATGGATCATGAAGTTTTAAGCACCCCTAACAACCTCCAAATTGAAGTATTGAGTAAAATCCAAAAAGGATTGAACACTTGGTTTGGTGGCTTATTTTGGTTGCCTAACGGCAGTGCTCACAATATTATTGTTAACAATGTTTCTGAGAGACATTATTAGCACGGGGAATGACTGTAAAAGCCCTGCCGAAAAAGTTCATAGAAATCGCTGTTGAAGCCGAGTCACCGTCGCCAAGGCAAGCAGACGATTTCGAATGGGCGGCTGGCTGTTCTTCCTCAGAGAGTCGGGAGGGTCCTATTCGGCCACGATAGGCTTTCTCTTCGGGTACCTAGTCGAGTTCAAAGGAATTTTTGCAGCAGCACGTGCTACTCCGAGGAGCACGTGGCCTGTTCGATAAGACTACGTGGCGCAGAGAGACAAAACCCTTGTTGCACCCCCATTTCCCACGCGGCAGCACGTGGCCTGTTCAATAGGAGCACGTGGCCTAGACATGCAAGACCTTCTCCGAACCCCCGTTTTCCACGCAGCAGCACGTGGCCTATTCGATATGAGCACGTGGCGCTGGGGGCGGGCTCCCACACCTCCGATGGGAGCGGGTCTCCCCCAACAGGGATACGGTCCAAGTCGCGGACCGCAGTAGGGGATCACCCCCACAGCAGTCCGCGACAAGGACATCACCTTCGCCACGGTCGACAGCGAGGGAGCTTCCCTCGCTGAGGACCGTGGGGGAGACCCCTTAGCGGTTCAAAAATCGTCCAGAAAGTGACTCGTATTCACTTTCCAGGAACGACCCGAAAGGCGCACTGCGCTCTCTTGGGGATCTAGCCCCTTATATACGTGCTGTGCGGCTGACATGTCAGTACTGAAGCGATCGATCAACGTGTTCAATCATGGGCATTGTGGCTCGTTAGTCGTCCAAGCTCATCGAAGTCGAATCGAAAGCGTATCGTGGCCGAGTGGAACGGCTATGATTGGCGCCGCGTGCTTCTCACTTGGACGACGATTAGGCCACGTGGCGCAAGTAAATTACGTGGTCATATCGTCGTCCAACCGCTTTGTAGTCGAGTCGAAAGCCAATCGTGGCCGAATAAAACCCCCCGACTCCCTGAGTCGCTTATCACTACTGATTGTGATGAGAAGAGATGCTGTGACACAACATGTCACTGTAGAAGAGCTCTCCGTTATCCTATCATTATCACTAGCCAAAAAAGTCCACCAGATAGACTTCGAACAGTCGAAATCGTCGTCTTGCTTTATCGGCGGTTGTTGGGTTTCAACAGCTATTTATGTGTTTTTTTTTCTTAGGAGAGCTCTTATGATCCCCCGTACTAATATTTTCTGCCAGAATGACCTATAATGTCATTCGAAGTAAACGTATACCGCTCTGGAGGGCATATTCAGACTCCACTATACGGATACTTATAGCGTTCATGCCGAGCTTTTCTTGTGTTATGAAAGTCAAAAACATGTTCTCTTCTACAACACTAGTACATGTTTACTATAGTTGTGCCATTCGAATAACTTCCAATGAATAATTCGAATCCCCATTGGAATTCGCATCACCTAAATACTATTTGATAGGCGGCTCTTGAAAATTTATGTCATCCGAATAGTGTTCGACATTCGGACCCCGAAAAAAAGGTCATTGGAATCCATTCGATATTCGAAGCCTACTTTCTGAATTAACATTCGAAGCCAAATATTTTCGAAAACATCTGTCCCGTCGTCGGTAATTATGGCGTTCGATAGGTACTCGTGTGTTCCGTTTGGGTAGACTGACCACATTAACATATTTAGGAATCATTTCGCGCTCCTGATCTCTTACTGTTAAATTGGAAATCATGTTACTCCTCACCGCGGGCAGCAGATTTCAAAATTCTTCGGCGACAGCCTCGGCTGTGTGCTGCAAGTTGTTTTCTTACTATCAGTCTATTCTTTTAGGCCAACGTCATTGTCGGCCGATCGGCTGTAGCCAGCCCGGTCGATAAGCATCTGCATCATGTGAATCGGGTGGAAAAAATCCACCCTTTCTGACCGGACTGAGCACGCCTGTGCAGGCCGTGGCCGTCCCGGTCGATAAATTGCTGACAGGGGTGTGCGGTAAATTTTTCTCAGTAAATTTTTTACCGAAACTTTTTACTGGGATTTTTTCGGTAAAAACGGTAACTCCTGAAAAATTCTCTGGATCTTGATCTCTCGACATGTTCGATGCAACTATACAAATTTCAAAGAACCTTCATGCGAGCAGGAACGTACATAGTAAGGTGTGTGCGAATGAGACTGGCCGACCATGCGGCCGTCGTACGCGGCAGGCAGCTGTCGCGTGCGTCGCTCTCGGACGAGCACGCGAGACGGAAGCCAGCCTTCCCGCAGTCATTCACTAGGTACGGGGCCGGCAGCGGCTGTCAGCAGGCGATCAATCAGCTCTGCAGTCGAGGGGGTGGGGTGGCAGCCGTTTGAATACTCGCCCGAGAGCGGCACAAGCGACTGCCGACTGCCACTCACAACGGCCGCATGGTCGGCCAGTCTCATTCGGACACACTTTACATACAGTTCAACTCCGCATTGCCGTTCAGTCCGCAAAATGCACGCTGCTTGCGAAAGCGTGCTGCGGTGCGGTTGCGAGCATCCTAAGACAGGGATGCGGGGTCACCCGGGCTGTGGGATCACCCTGGCCCCAAAGGCGGAAAGCGCCCGGGTGATCCCACATCCCTGTCTGAGGATGCTCGCAACCGCACCGCAGCACGCTTTCGCAAGCAGCGTGCATTTTGCGGACTGAACGGCAATGCGGAGTTGAACTGTATAACATATGTGACATGGTGAACCACTTAATCACTGAGTGCTCGCAGCGGAACGCCAATATACTACGAGAAATGATATCCCGAATTGCTCGATTCTCAATCATCCTTCGGTTTTATTTTGAGGAAGGGTTAGGCCCCGGTCATAGTTGGTGCTATTTGCATCTGCATCCCCCCGCTCCCCCCAACACCACCCCGGTCGATACGTATGTTTAAAATGATGGAGTGAGGTTGAGAAAATCACTCGATGCATCCAACTAGATATGACGATGATTACGTGGCCAACAGGATTGCACCTGTTCAGAGAAATAGTGAAGGCGAGGATGGTGAAGTCACGGAAGGTAGCAGTAAGGTTAGCTTCCTAGTGATACGCAATGTTTTATCACCGACCCACCCCCCCGGTGATTTTCTCATCCGCCGTCATCCACGTATTGCATGGATATCGACCGCGTCGGATACATTGAGTGATTTTCTCAACCTCACTCCATCATTTTAAACATACGTATCGACCGGGGTGCGGTGTTGGGGGTGCGGGGGAGCGGGGGGATACACCGAGTGATTTTCTCAGCTTCACCTCACCATGTTGTTCATACGTATCGACCGGGTGGGTGTTGGGGGGTGTTGGGGGGTGCGGGGGGGATACACCGAGTGATTTTTGCATCCCATTTCCAATGCATTCTGTGTGTATCGACCGGGCTGGAGGCGTCGGCTCATCCAACTATGACCGGGGCCTTAGCTATGAATTTGTATTCATCTTAGTCGGATAGAGGAACACTTCGGTTAATCTTCTTGACAGCAGTGTTGGGGAAAATCAGCAAGAAACTGATGATAATATCAACCGCTCAATTTTTATCTTGCGAGTGAGGTCACGGCTTTGTCAAAACACTATCTCTCTTCTCCACCCCAACCTATCATTGGAACACAACTAACATCCGCGAAAACTTATCATTTGGTCGTGGACCACGAGCATAATAATGTGAAAATCCAGTACTAACAGGGCGTTTAAACTTGTATCGATGCTTTTTCACCAATCCTTTCCAAATTTTTGCTACAATAAGGGCCACGCCTAGGTCTTCCTTCAGGAAAAATCAGGAATCTTTTCTATCACGGCCCTTGCTTAGAGCCGGATAAGGAATCATTCTTCCGTCTTCTCGAATGCACAAAAATAGAAATTTCCGTGGTTGGATTTGACTTCATTCGTACTCTTAACCGTCTCGATATACGATGACTTAGCGCAAATGAAGGCATAGAGATCCATTTTCGGAGAAATAAGCGTTAAAACATCAACAGGAAATATAAAAAGCCACAAGAAAGAAAAACACGGAAATCAGTAGCGTGGAAATATTCACAAGGGTGGTCCCTATGAGTCCTTAAAGGATTTATTCATGGAATACAGGCAAGAAATGGGTCGATTGGGTTAAAAAAGTTGCTCAATTTCTACCGGTAAAATTTCGGCAAATTTCGCGATTAAGTCGTTAAATCGATGAATGAAACTTCACTGAGAAATACCGGTAAATCCGGTAGATCGGTAAACGAGAAATGCACACCCCTGATTGCTAACACACAAGGAGTTTTGATGTTCTTTGGAATGTTTTGATGCGGGGGTGTTCAGAGCGTTTAACGCGTCTGCAAAAACGAATAGTATGCAGTATCTCGTGGGCATCTATAGAAAAACTGCCTTTTTGGTCCTTTCGTCAGGAGCACAACTATAATGTTTGCATATATGTCGGTCTGACAGATGATAAAAAATCTCCAGAAAGTATTCAGAGGCCCTTAATTTCTTTGAACTTGTTCAAAGGAAGTGGTGAAATTCCATGTCAGGAAAGTCTTTCTAGGAACAAGAAATAGACGAAACGAGATGGGCCAGGCACTGCTGGTGGCAGCTACCCATTAATGGTAGCAGAATAGATGAGCTTGCTTTTTCAGCAGGCTTTTCGCACGCAATTCAATTCGGCCGCTCCTCAACTCGGACCACATACTGCTTTTATAGGAAATACATAGAATGATCGTGATATCTTGACGTATGCATTCTCTTGATTCTCTGTCACAACCTCGCAGTGATCGGTTGTCGCTGTTAGAGTTGATCTCGAAGTCCCCTGGAATGCTATTTTGCTCTTTTATATGAACTGAGACAATTCAGAAGAAGCTTACATCAAAATATGCGGCATTATAATGCTGCAGGTTGAGACGGTGATGAATAGAGAGAACAAGTAGAGGCAGAGCCTATCGACAGCCATAGCTGCGAATCGCCATTCCGACGCAACCTGGAGGCAAAGCGAGTTCTTCAAAAACCAACTTGAGTTACGACAAGTTTGAAGACGTATTCTTCAAAAATAACACATGCTGACATTTCATGAAGAACAGTAATGTCATTCACTTTCAATGAAGCTAGATTAACCCGTGACTAGGTGTTCCACCGGTTCGACACGCTTCTCAGAAATCGATTTCTCGCCTCTTTCAAACTTTCTCATAACTAATCTCACGAGTAAGGAAATCGTGGTGCATGGGGAGCTTCACTATAGCACAATCCACGAACCCTTCTAAAATTAGCTGGGCCTCAGTAAGAGAAAACCGCTGCAAAAACAATTTTCCGAATGCAGCGCATCAGTTCTTTTTTATTTCGCTGCCGTTTCTTAGCTTTATCAGAAGGTAGAGTACGTTGGAATCACGTTCTGTTCACCTGGAAACTTCCCACTACCTTTAACACCCCTACCTTAACCCCCAAAACATAGATTTCTTGGCATTTAAACCCTTTTCAGCCACCTGGACCAAATCCGGACCATAGAAAAATTGACAACAGATATCAGGTTTGTGAATCACATTCATACTATCTCCTTTATGTCAATACCACCGGAGCAGAGGTAATAAAATGATGATCCCACTTGACCCTGTCGTGATTTCAGACATTTGTTTCTTTCGATAGAAAGAGTTCTATGAGCGGAAATTCTGGTGCAATGTTTACTTTATTGGGAGCTTCACTATGAACATTAAAAACGCTAATCGAATTTTCGGTGGCGTCCCATTCGAGCACACGTGTTCAACCGGTAGGACACGGTATACGGTGACGCAATGTTGCGGGCGGTGCGAGTGTGCGGTTACCCAAAATTAGGCGTGGTCGTGAATGGATCACTAATATTATCAACACCATCGTCAACACCTAAATGGCATATTTCTCAAAGTATTGGATCCCAACTGGATATGAACCTAATACTTCTTTCTCCATTATCTTCCTAATTATTGCGCGATCAGAGTCGCGTTAGGCAGCCTCCATAGCTACCTGCGAGCATCAAGTGACACTGGGGTTTCATCGATAACATTTGTAATTGATTTCACTCAATGGCCACCACTTCAGCCAGCCTGCCGCAGATGTTGGCGGCATCGTAGCTGTAGCTGCTGTCACTAATATTATCAACACCATCGTCAACACATTGCCGTCTTCAGACGCGCTGTATGCGCCAGCGTTCAGGCCTAGTGTGCCATCTTTTCAGTGACACGACATTTGCCGTTGGTCGTTGGCTATGAACGGAGCCTTATGCAAACGATGCCGCCTTGCAATGGGGCAGCGTCCCTTTCTTGTAAGGGCAGCGCGAAATCGCAAAGTCGATGCTCGTCATTGCCACATGATTCGCTAGCCGTGCACGGGACGAAGCGTTATTTCCGATTTGTTCCGATTTTCGCTACCTGTAAGGACTTGCTTGAATACGTCTCCAGAAAACAACAAAAACCTAGAAAACTTAGCTTTTCAACATGTTAACATTTGACAAGTCGCGAAATCGGAACAGATCGGAAATGGCGCTACGCACCTAGACGCTGACACGAGCGCACGCCTAGCAAATCAAAAAGCTAATAGACAGACCATTTTACCTCTGCAGACGGCCGAAGTGAAGCTGGTTGCTGCCAGCTGGCTTCTCTACGTGTTTCTGCACCTCTTCTCACAATGGACTGCAGGGGTGGGGTAAAAGGGGCGAGCACAAGAAGGTGAACCTCCGAGCACCGACGCTTGTTCCCCAAACGAGGGGGATAGCATCGGATTCATGAATTTTCTTGACCAGAGCCATACGTCACTGCCCTGGAGTCCTGCCAGCAGTTTCTCGGAGCCGTGACGTCGCTGCTCTGAAGCAGTGACGTCACCCCCTCCCCTGAGAGCTGGGTCCGCGCTCTCCCAAAACATCCTTTTCTGATATGGACTCGTCCCTAACTAATGTCGGGAACTTCGGCGCTTTATGAGGTTCTCTGCTACGAGCAAAATTCAGCGATCTATTCGGGCCACCACGGTTCCACTTGCAGACTCTGAGAATTTTCTCCGCGAGTCGTAGGAGTCGCGAAGGAGCGCGGAAGAGCCCCAGGGGAGTCGCGGTAGAGTGACGGAAGCCTCGTCTAACAAGAGGTAGCGGAGGAGTCCTGACAGAGTCGCGGGAGAGTCGAGTGTCGCGGGGGATTTGCGGAACAGTCGAGGATCTCGATGGAGTCCCGGGGCGGTCGCGGAAGAGTCGCGGCAATATTTCTAAGAGGAGATAGCCGGTTGCATTTCCAACCGAGATTACTGTCCGGCCGAATTCAGAACTTCTCGAACCGCTGTTTTTTTCTTTATTCCTGCCTTATTTATACCGATTAGAGGGCTCGGGAAGCGTTTTGGAAAAATGTTCCAGATTTGACCTAAAAGTCCCTAAAGGTTTTTTTGACGCGCTGATCACGGATCTGAGGTCCATCCGCCAATTTTCTACCGATAACGGTAGATTACGGTGGGTATACGGCAGTTTGAGCAAAGTCTCAGATCCGACTCAAAATTTGTATGAGGGGGAGTAATTCGGGGTGGCGAATACGAATTTGATGTTTATTGCCGATTTTCTACCTAATAAGGTAGGCTTTGCCCCCTAAATGGCATATTACCTACCGTAACCTACAGTAAAGGTCAGAATTCTGACAAACAGACCCCGAATTCGTTTTCAGCACATTAGATAACCCCTACACACATACAAGCTTTAAGCAGAATCTGAATTTTTTTCAAAACACCCCGAAAAATTTCTGATAAGCCCTTACCTTTTCGCGAAACTTCAAAAACGCTCATAGCTTCGTGAAACCAGCTGCTCGCGGCGGGAACTGAGCATTATTACTATTCAGCCACAAGAGATACTAACGACACTGGTCGTTTTCGCAGGTCCGACAAACGCTTTGTATACTTTCTTTGTTAACAAGGACTTCCACTTGCTCAGCGCCGTCGTCTTCATTTTTTTCAGAGAGCTGGTGAGATTTCGCTAATTTGGGGGCATTATTATGAAGCTTCTATATCACCATTCTCGCGATGAATGGGTAGATATTCCTAACAAAGTAGCCATCTGTCTCACTCATATTCTTGGGTTACAGCGCATCCTTGTAGTGGTCATTTTCACGAGTTCTAAAGCAGTTGGCGCTTAGGTCTACCATTACTCACCCTGTATTGCTTTTTTTCTGGAGGAAGCGACGTTCTAGACGACACTACTCATCAGAGAGTTGTAGTCTCAGTTCACAGAAAAGAAGTCCCGTATCACACAGAAAGAATTCCAATCGAGACCACTTTGCTTGAATGGACTATTCTGATGCATCAAAATGCAAAAGACGAGTGAACACCTTCATTTTTGTGAACTGAGACCACATTTCCTCCTCGGAATATAGCGATTTCAGAGAAGGGACACGCGATCAACTAGAGGGACATGCAGTCAAAAGCCATATTATTCGCTCACAAATCTACTCCAAACACCTTTTTATGGATTGCTGAACCATTGAGCCCTTCTAAGCAGACAGCAGCGACCATTTATCCAAACCGAATACTCAGGAAGTTGGTACGTTGAAACATGATGAACTCCTAGAACACCTCCACTAGGAAAATATGTGGTGAACACGTATGGATAAACAGTCGCTGCTGCCTGTTGAGCTTTCCCCTAAGCCATTTCGACGTAGAATCGAATCTTTCTCGGCTCGGATCTAGTCTCTAGCCAAATAAACAGGAATTAGGAATGAAGAGAGTTTGCCTCATTTACAGTGCCGTGCAAAAGTCTATTCGCGTGGCGTTTCTGCGAATAATGTTTTATGCATATCTTGGCTTGCCCCTAGCTCAATTTGATAAAACTTCAGTATGTTTGTGGGCATCACAACCCTTGCTTTACACATACACGAAACTGGTTTTTGAGCGAGCAGTTTTTAAATATGGAATTTATTTATCATTTTGTGGTGTTATCCCAAATAAGGACTATTCCCTCAAAGCATGGCTATTACAAATCCAAACCCGTAGCAGTTATTCGCCATTCGAAGATCTTCGGAACCGTTGTTTAGCTTTGTGAGAGAATAGTCTCTATCAAAATTTTCCTCAAGACCGAAAAATGAACAGGTTGGAGCAAATTTTTGGAAATTCACCCCATAAAACTAATCACCCCAGAGCTATTACAAATATGTGCAAGCTTTGACAAAGTACAACTGGAACATAAATTCCGCTCTTTCTTGATACTCTGCCAGCGCGTAGCTAGATGCCTCACACGGAAACCGGAGATGCCCAGGGTTTCGGAGGCATATAGTCTAATTTTGACACGAGAATTTACGTAAATTACGGAAAGTTGAGCCTCAATTGCTGAAATTTTAGCTACAGCGCCCGCATAATCTACGTGAATTCTCGCTACAGCATCCGCATATTCTACGTCAATTCTCGATACAGCCCTCGGTCGATCGACTCAATAAGTCCCGATCCGTACTAGAAAGGCGATCCTCTCTGGGATCGACCGCAACGCCGTTTCTTCCTCACGGCATGCACCTTCCCAGCGGCCAAAAATATCCTCGGCAAGGTCTTCCAGAGAGCGACACGGGGTCACCCTCCACGACCAGCCACAGTCTTTCAAGTAAGCACTCTGTGAGTTGACTGGGCCAACACTGTTCGAACGGCATCCCAGCGTTCCGCGTAGCCAGCGCGGGTTTAAGATTGCATTACAACACAGGCTGTCGCTAAATCCGTAGATTCTTGCTACAATTTTATAGCGAGAATACACGGGTTTAGCGACAGAGAGATCAATGTATCGAATTTAGCCTTCGTTTTTACGTAGAAAACGCGCAGAATTTGCACCCTTGTAGCCTCGACACAAGAATATGCAGGTTTTAGCTATCATAGCTAAAACCCGTAAATTCTGGCTACATGGAATGGGGCGGCGTTTCAGGCCGCGCCCTCGGAGGCATCTAGCTACGCATTGGCAGAGTAACGTCAAAGAGAGATACTTCATAGGTGCAATATCACATGATTTTCTTGCGAATTTATTTCTGAAAAAAAACTTCGATGGAGAACATTTTTACAAGGGTATAAAACGGTTCTGAACACCTTTGAATGGCGAATAACGGCTACGGGTTGGGAATTGTGATAGCCACGTTTTGAAGGAATAGTCCTAATTTGAGATAATACCACAAAATGATAAAAAAAATCCATATTTAAAAACTGCACCCTCAAGAACTAATTTTGTGTACGTGTAAAGCAAGGGTTGTGATGCACCATAACATACTTTAGTTTCATCAAGTTTCGCTCAGGGCAAGCCAAGATATGAATAAAAACATTATACGGGGAAATGCCACGCGAATAGACTTTCGCACGGTACTGTATATACTCCCAGATAGGAGATTTTTGCCAGTCTCCTTTTTCATGGACGGAGCCTATGAGTGAAGGAAAGCGGCCTTCGCTTCATGCTGGGATGGTAAATGAATGTGAACAAGCCTTATATATGGACCGTTTCGTGCGTGTAGACATCCTTGATCGCCGATGACATCTTGTTAAGGTTGGAGCTGATCACACCAAGTTCGTCGCAGAATTGATCAAAGTATTGCAAATACTGTGGTCGTTTCACTGAAAGTAAGAACTTCGAGCAACTCGGATAATCTTACACTAGTAGCCAAACAGTCCCTCCCAATGCCCAGTTTGACACAATAGCAACGGTTGTAGAAATTTTGACTGCAGTGGCTATCGTTCCAAAATTTCGATTAAAGGCAGTGTTCACAATGAATATCGCACTCGCGCGAATCGATCAGGCTGGACGCGGCACAGTTGCTTGGCAGTTTGCCATCGAAATGTGTGCGGCACAAGAAGCTCATCCGAATGGACCGGGATAGGTAGGCGCACCGGGATAACTTTCAAAGCCGTTTTTATCAATTTCTGGCCCGTTTCCGCTGCTTTCTTCGACCCTTTCCTCTCCAGCATCTGCCAACTTAGTATTTCACTCTGAAAACTCGAAAAAAAAATACGTCGTGAGCACTGCCTTTAACCCATTCATGACTGCATGCAATATTGCGTCACTGTATACAGTGTCCCACGGGTGGGACACGCCAGCTTGAATGGCGTTCCACGGGTGATTGCGTTTTCTCTTCATATTGTAGCTAGTAACTCTGAAGGAACATTATCACAGTTTCAGCTCCCAATGCCCTCTCGTTTTAGAAGAACAATACCTCGAAACCGCAACACGGTCAACTAAGTTGCAACATTTTGAGAAGAGTTAACAAGTTTCAGTCGATATATTTTTCCTTTAAAACATGAAAAGCAGCGATAGAATCAAAAAGAAATCATACGGTGCTTCTGAAATGACCGCACAGGCGCTACTTCTTTCACCTCAACTAACGGTATTCCTGAAAAGGTCCAAATCCATTGTTGCGTTTGACCTACCGGCGGACCACGAGGTTTGTATTCAAGTCTAGGGTAGGTCAATGCTTTGATCATATGTAGGTTTGTATGTTCCTTCTTGTGGCGGAGAAGTAGATCAGTTGGGTTCCTAGCCACAGCTATTCGGTTTATAGTTGGCCAGTAAATACTCCAAAGCCTTTATTTTCATTCCGCATTTTCAACATGAACATGTTCCAATGTTACCACGTTTAGTACGTATCCACTGGACTTGTGACTATATATAAGCAGGGAAAGAGGGTCTCCTGCAGACGTTGGCATGCTTTCGGATCGGCGACTACATAGCTACTACAACTCCAGTCTTTCTTATAGCTACAAGCCAAATAGCTGTGGCGAGAGTAATGAATAATAATTATTATATTCGAAAAACACATATTAGCGTAACACATTTGACCCAATCAAAGGAAATCAAAAGACAAAAGGTTTGGACAAAAGACTCTTGAGTACAGTAACATGGACAAAAACGTGTTTCTGTGAAAAGTACGATTGAGACACCGGAATTTTGAAAGAAAATATGTATAGTTATAGTGTAGGGTGCGAAAACGACCAATTAGTATCACAAGTTGGAGCGAACATTCCATGATCCGCTGCAGATTTCAGCGGAGACAGGCGGCGAGATATGGTGGGGAGGTGGAGAGGGCAGCGTGCGTTCATATGCGCACGTAAGGAATATATTATACACTGTTTACAATCGAGTGCACAAAATCATGATCCGCCACTGGTCCTCTAAAACGGTAATCGACACACGGATAACCCCGGTATGCATCGTCGACCCCGTAAGCGATCGGTGCGTCACTGCCGCCACTCACCCACCCACCAGCGCCAGTGGCGGACTATAAGTTAGTCCACTCCGTTATAAACAGAGTGTATAGTAGATTTCGGTCAGAGAACCGAAGTAACTCTTCTATTCATCAAAAGTTCCTGGTTTGATGCCTAGAGGGGTGACTTGGAGTGTGAAATCTGAACTTCCCACCAAATCTCCGCCAAGAGGTCGCCTTAAAGGCAATGTTCACCATGAAAAAGTTTCAGTTTTTTACGAGAGTCATAAGCCTCCAAGAAGAGTTAGAACGGAAGAAGGGCGAAAGCGGCCAGAAGGTGCGTGAAAATCTCGTAGATCGGTCGGCGCCTTGGACCACCGCGCCCACATTATAAAACAGTTATCCATCTAAGGGAACATTTGCCTTCACCGATCGCGTGTGTATGGGCGCGTACGCTCCGTCTCCGTCTCCTTTTAAGCTACCCTATGTCACGATCTCTACACACGCACGCGAGAGAACACAGTAAATTTCGCTTCGAAGATAATTGAAAGACGCGGACGAAGCAACATTGATCCAGGTTGGCCTCTCTCCCACAAACACTCACCACTTGAATTAGCTGACGATTTCTTCTTTATTGCCTGATTCACCGTGGATGGCCGTGGCAGACTAAGCACAGGCAAAGTACTGAGGCGATGTATTGGAAGGATGCTCTTGTTGATCACCTACAATTATTCATTATTTTCGACTATAAAAGGTCCTTGCTTATCCTCCCGCTACCTTCGGCTTAGGTGCTCTCGGGTGATCCGGTGTTCGCATCATGAGAATGTATGGCAGCCACTCCACAAAAACTCGTCGCATCTGGCAAGAAGACCTTTTTAGACATCGGCAGCGAAGACAGTAATATTGGGTTTCATATGCTCAGCAAAGTCAAAAAACACAGAGTTTATGGTCCTTCTAGAATTTCGCGTGGCAAAAGTTGCTTTGTATTGGAGTTAGATCCGCATTTAGTACAGTTTTTGTGACCAGAGTGGAGCTAAATACAGTTTGGAAGGGTTAATATGTGGAATACGCCGTCTTTTTCTTCCACTTGGATTTGGCGCTCCACATGCCTTTGTGATTTGAAATTCGAGGCCCGCCCGAATGTAGATCTTATGATTGCAAACCTTCTAGTGGTTCGCATATGACTTGTAAAAACCGTGATGAATTTTGATTAAAGGCAGCGTTCACGATGATCATCATCGGTGACTTTCCGCAGTAAAGTGATAGACGAGAAGGTTCTTAGGCTCCCGGTGTCGAAAGAACGTGAGAAAACGAGCCAGGAGTGGCAAAATAGCGGCTGCCAACAAGCGTTTTGTGGCCCTTGACCCCGCGCCTCAGATCCGCCCCTCGCAATGGAGAAATCAGTATTCGGATTACAGGAATGATCAAGTGAAATAAGTGCTGATAAGTGAGCTGATCGTTCGATTGCATTGAATGCTGTCATCCTTTATAGCGGTCAATTTCTCCACGCTCAGGAATCAACGTAACTAGGAAGGACCTATCTTGGCTCAAAAACGCGACTTTCACGTCCTTTTCAAGCGTGCTTCGCTATATAGTGCACCAGACCTGTAAGCCGTGGAGATATTGGAAGTGAAATTTATTGTGAAGACTTTCCTTAAGGCACGTCCTCTTTTCGTGCATTTTCCGCTCTCGCTCTGCTATTAAGTTGATGCAAAAGTTTCCGGACTTTTCACGACTTTGACTAAAAAAAACATTTATTTCAAAAACAAACAAGGCTCATCCAACAAAATAATTTCCATCACATTCAAGGATCCTTCGCCACCGATTAGGCAGATCATGAATTCCCGAGCGCTGGCTGTTTCGAGTCGAAGTATTCTTCTAAGGGCAATTTGACTTCGTCAACGTTAGTGAACTGTTTTCCATCCAGGAAAAGCTGCGTCGAGCGGAACAGATGGTGGTCGGAAGAGGCAAGATCTGGGCTATATGGAGAATGAGGAAGAACTTCCCAGCCCACGTCCAGCAGTTTCTATCGGCACAGTTCGCCTTCTTCACGACAATGCTTAGCCACACGTATCTCGGATAACCCGACAGGAACTGCTGGTCCTGGGTTGGAAAGTTCCTCCTCACCCTCCATATAGCCCAGATCTTGCTCCTTCCGACCACCATCTGTTCCGCTCGATGTGACACTTCCTGGATGGAAAACATTTCACTAACTATGACGAAGACAAAATGGCCTTAGAAGAATACTTCGACTCAAAGCAGCCAGCGCTCGGGAATTCATGATTTGCCCAATCGGTGGCGAAAGATCCTTGAATGTGATGGAAATTATTTTGTTGGGTGAGCCTTGTTTGTTTTCGAAATAATGGTTTTTTTATTCAAAGTCGCGAAAATTCCGAAAACTTTGCATCAACCTAATATTTTAGTTAATTCTTCTCAATATCTGTGAATTAGAATTCGTGTTCCAGAAAGGAAATGTGAGGCCTGGTCTACTTCTCTGCGGTTAAGTAGGCCATCAAATGAGGGTTGGGAGCTGGATTTGAGGGCCATTTATTTTCTAACAAGCGGTGCACGCTCTGTATGGAGTGCACCACGCGGGGCTTATACCAACATGAAGCGCTACTCAGTTTTTACCACGCGTCGCACGCTCTACATAAAGCGCTGACCTTCTACGATGCGGCGCACGCCCTCATCAAGCGCTAAAGGGATCTGCAGAGTTGAAGTCGCGACGTTGCTCAGAGCTGGGTGACGCAATATCGATCCCTTTCGGCGATTAGTGCGACCGACGCGGCGTGAAGGGCGACAAGGGGACACCGCAGAGTGTTATGACGCTGCGACCGCCGTGTGTCACTGCTAGCGAGCGGCAACCGACGAGGCGACGATAATGTTCAGAGACATTTTTGTCGCCGCGTCAAGGATATCGCTCGGCGACCACTCGCCGGTCACTGCAACTCTGTAGACCCCTTAACCATTTTTCAGGACGTCCTGACGACGTCATCTAGAGCCCTACTTACTTCCCACGAGGCCGTGCCTACGGCTTCTGAGCCGTACGTACATTCCATGACGTCCAGCTGACGTCACTGAAAGGTCTGTTCTATTTTTCTGTGACCTCTGGTGACCTATGGATTTTCGTTGTGGTCAGGTGGTGTTTTTCAAATTACTAACGATGTGCAAAACTAACGTGTTAACGAGTTTTTGTTTTCGAAAATTTATTTATTTATTTATTTATTTATTATACGCCGTTGCCGACGTGCTCAAAAACAACGAAACAGCGCAAAGAAATCTTGGAAAGGAGAAAAATGTAAGCTACAAAATAAAACACAGAGAAAAAAAATTCAATGCAACTATTCAGCGGCGGAGAACAAGACTAATGCTTTGATAAACAAATTATTAGAGGGCGACCCTAGTTAGAGTTAGGAGCTAGTAAAAGTATAGAGGAGACAGTAAGAAAGAACTGATGTAGTGCTAGAAGGCTGAAGTCATCAGTTTAAAATTAACGATTACGCATAACGAAATTTTTTTTTCATTAACGCATACCCCTGATGACCATGGTGTACTGCAAGCGAGAGGAGGCGGGGAAACGGGGGAGGAGCGTGGAAGGAGCGAGGTCATTGAACGGACGCAACATGAGGCTAGCTCGTGTTGCGTCCATTGAAGGACCTCGCTCCTCCCCTGTCTCCCCAAACTCTTCTCGCTTGCAATACACCATGGCCACCACCCCCTGCTCAGCGAGCCGGGGAAGGCCGCGTCGCGTGTCGGTGTGCCTGTCGCGTCTTGGTTATTTCTCGGTGAATGCTCGGCCACTTCTT
Organism: Aplectana chamaeleonis; assembly: GCA_029168955.1. NCBI lineage: Eukaryota > Metazoa > Nematoda > Chromadorea > Rhabditida > Cosmocercidae > Aplectana > Aplectana chamaeleonis. The sequence goes on from JAPDOI010000791.1 coordinate 245,868, forward strand.
GGTTATTTTGCGAACAACATGATCTCAGCCGCGCAATGTCCGAGAAACAATCAAGAAATAGCATATGAGGAACCGTTGTAGAGCCTGGTAAGCCATTTCTTGGCTAAAACTCTCAGAGTAAGTGCGTTTTATGATGATCTGCCGGTCATTGACGAGTCATTGCTACTATCATAGTCTCACTGGTCATTTGTGTAGTTCCGTAACTATTGAACTACACGTATAATAAGGGTGTTAAGATTAACACTCTTTGTTCACTTGACTTGAAAAAAAAAGTTTGAATGCAAAAAAAAATTCCTGAAAATGTTCTACTTTCTGTTTTCTGTCCGTTCTGGCCTTTGTGTTTTCTGAAGTCTGTTCTCTGACTAACTCGATTTTCTGTTTTCTGAAAATGTCTAATGAATTTCCGCACACCCCTGCTCGTCATCAAGGGTGTGCGGAAATTTCTGTTTTCTGATTTCTGTTTTCTGGCCGTTTTGACCTTTCTGGTTTCTGATTTCTGTTTTCTGAAAAATCTGCGAAAAACAGAAAAAAATCAGAAAAAATCAGTGAAATCCAGCTCTGTGAAACAGCGCAGCCTATTTAGTCCTTTACAAGGTACTATTCAAGCTCAATGGTGAGATTGCTTTAAAGGGCAGGGCTCGCAATGAAAAAGTTTATTGTTTTATCTCCATGAGAAAGTAGATCTGGTCATTACAAAAGTGAAAATAACTGAAAAGTCGGAGAAAAAAACTCTCAGAAACAAGCTATTGCTAGATCTGAGCCCGCCCACAATTAACTAGATTTCTTCACTTGCTTGTTTTGTCGTCTTTTATTTTGCATTTAAAGTAGTTGCTGAACAGCGAGAGACTACTAACTGCTTTACCAGCAAAATACACGACGGAAAACAGGCATTCGCAAAAAACTTGCTAGTTGGGGATGAGCGTACACCCACCAATTAGCCGTTCTGAATTGTTTTGTGCGGTTTTTCAATGCAACTTGTCACTTTTTTCACTTTGGTGATGACCAGACATGCATTCGTATTAAGAAAATAAACCTGTGGTTTTTATCGCGAACCTTCCTCGCGCACTCGTAGGGTAGCACTTTGGCCCAATAAGGGTACAATACAGGCAATAATTTTTGCGTTTTCGAAAAACAACACGCAAAAAAGCGTTTTTTTTTTTCGCTCTTGTGTCATAAATCTGTTCATGATGGTTAATTTGAGAATCTAAAGAGACATTTGGAATCAGGATCGAGAGATCTCTCTTTCAGCATGTTTATTTGCATACTTTTTACAGAGCATGTAGGCGTAACAACATTGACCTAATCGCTCATAAATGCATTAATTGCGAAGTCGCGTTTAATGCGCGTTCCGAGTTGATTGTTTCATGTCTAATTTTGCTTACATATCTTGTTGAAGAGGGAGCCATGTGTTATTTTAGAAGAAATAGCACATGATGCTGATCCCCAACGTATCTTTAGGTTCCCAAATGGACCATTTCGAACAGATTTATGAAAAAAGGGCAAAAAAATGCTTTTTTGTGTTTTTTTTTCGCCGAAAACGCAAAAATTAGCAGCTGCTGCTGACAGCGAGAGGTTGAACCCGCTATCTGCCCTAGGATGCAACCCACATTGTGCTGACGTACTACCCTACGGGTGAGTGCTCTGAGGGTTTTTTCCGAGAAATAGCCGATGAATAGTCTCCAAATGCCTGCTTTCCGCGTAATAGCCGAGAATTGGTAGGAAAATAGCTGGTTGCCGCAAAATAGCCGTCAAATAATGCTCGCCGAGAAACAGCCGCAAATGAATGCTTTCCAAGGAAAGTATACGAGGCAGATTCGATAGTCAAGACCGCGGTCGGTTCAACTACCCATGTTTGCTCGGTTATGTCTCGGCTATTTCGCGAACAACGAGGTCACAGCCGCATTGTAGTCAAGGAATAATCGAGAAATATTCGAGAAGTAGCCCCCAGGAACAGTGGTTGATCCTGGTGGACTATTTTTCGGCCAAGGCTCTCAGGATGAATGCCTTTAATGATGTTGTATCCATCATTGACGCGTCATCGCTACATACATACTATAGGTCATTTGTGCAGTTGCGTAGATATTATACTAATGAGATACTGATAAAGGTGTTCAGAATTACACTCGCTCTTCACTGGAAAAAAAAATCAAAATGCAACGAGTATTTTTTCTGAAAAATTTCTGTTTTCTGATTTCTGTTTTCTGTTTTCTGGCCGTTTTGACCTTTCTGTTTTCTGATTTCTGTTTTCTGACAAACTCGATTTTCTGTTTTCTGAATTTTTTTGAAAATTTTCGCACATCCCTGCTCGTCATGTCGGGTAATGCCAGCGGCGGACGGCTGGCGAAGATATGTCAAAGTTAAAAGCGATGGATAGGAGAATTTCAATCGCGCCTCCAATTCTCACCTCGAAGCTGTACCCGATATTAAAGGTGTCAAAAACACTGCACCTTTGTCAAGCTTTCGCCCCCCCCCCTCCTCCGAGGGGGAAGGTCCCAGCCGCTCGAGGATTATAATAGAACATTTAACGCACATGTGAGAATTTATAAAAAAACCGCAGTTTCAAAATCAGTGGGCAAAAATACGGAGGCGAGGCCCTTCACCACCCCATAATCGGATGCAGTTCCCGCTTTTCCTTGACAACCTCTCCCTTCTCTCCGACTCGCCTTCGTGCAACGACTGCTAATGAAGGAAATGCACGCACGAGACAACTCGCCCACCGAACTTTCGCCCCTACAAGTTTAACAATTTTCAATGAGTCATTGCCACGTTGGTAGAAGGTTCTGAACAAGTCCAGAGACACCATTGTGATCAGCGGGTAATCTTTTCTAAATTAAGCATGGAATCCTAAAATAATTTTCTGGTTTCACTGGTACAGTGAATTGAGATGTTACTAAAAGGAAAAAATCTAAAAACGAAAAAATCCAAAAAAGGAAAAAATCCTAAATCCAAAAAAAATTCCTTGTTTTTCGTCAGGTCTCAAATCAATGTGGGTTGACAGTTCTAGAGTGTGCTATTGGGACAATACTTACGAGTGGACTCATTTCATGTGTCTCTGCCTTCCTCTGGTGAAGGCAGATCGTGAGCACAGTGAATACGCAAGAGCAGGCGACCACCATGAGACAACATGAGAAAAAGGCGGCTGAAATTTCTTACATTAATGGCAGAGATCGGAATCTGATTGACGCACTCACCAAGGATGGGGACAGATTTGGACTGTGGTGGACTCATGTTTGAAACCATTTGAAGGAAAAAGATCACCGACAACAGAACAGTCGTTTCTTAAACAACCAATTTCAAATTTTCTTTGGAAGTCGACTTCAGTGGGGGAATTTCGGAAGTCCGTCCGTTACATTCTCAGGAACAGTATTGAATGGTCGGGTGTACCTAATGTTATCTTCTCGCACGCCTCGGGTGGCAAAGTGAATCCCAGCACGGTCATCATCGAAATCACCAAAGAGGGAATGATCAGGTTGATTCCGTAAGCCAATGTCCGTCTTCGAATGTGTATGTAGTAGTACAGCTCATGATACGATTCCTCACCAAAAGCCGTGACCACACGTGTCCCAGGAGTATCTGTGGCAGAACATCATGCGAAAGAGATAACAGCGAACAAAACGAAAGAGGAGGACATACTCATCAAGTCCCATTCGCCGTTCTGTAGATATACTTGTAAGTCGATCGATTCGTTCACAGAATAGCTCTCTGGGTTGTTACCATACGGACGAGATAGGGCGCGAATAGGGTAACCCTTCACACCTGTAGCAGGCTATTTTTGGAGATGGAAATTTTATTGATATCAGCAATGCAATCGGAACCTTCTTTTTGGAAACAAAAAACACTAAAGGACACGCTATAATGTTTCGACAGAACAGCAAAACGCATTCTCTGGGTGATTTACAATGACACCTCTCCATCGTGAGCACAAACCCCTTCTAGAGTGTAAAATAGCCTGGAGTAATAAAAAAGCAAGGAAATGAAGTGAAATAACTAAAAGTACGATTTGGTGGTCAATGACAGACGAGAGATCGGATTTTACTAGCTTCTCCGTTAAACTTATTAAAGCAAAATCAAGCGCGATATGGATGAGAGCGTTGCGTTCACCTAGCCTGAACTATGCTGATTTTATTACAGCTTCCAAAACAGGGGCATAATGTTTCCGTTGCACGCTTGATTTCGTTTTGATAAGTTTAACGCAGAAGCTTGTGAAATGATCGACCACCTTTTTGAAACTGACTTTTTTGAAAAAAGTTTAAACTTTTTTGACTTCCTAATGACATTTCCAAATCGTTATTTTTGCCAGGAAGCTAAATTTTCGGAAATTTCATATATTTTTTTCGAGGGTTCTCTTTCTGACTTCAATTTCGCTCCACGATTTTCATTTCGGAATGATGAAACATCTAACAGACGAGATTGTCGTATGAGTACAACTTTTAAAACTTATGACCCCAAAAATTGAAAAATACCTCACACTGCCGCATTTTGTGCAACAGGCGAAAAAATCGATATCATTGATTGGTATTTATCAGTAATGACTGATGAGCAAAATTCTCCATCCAAGAAAACGAATCCCATCAGCAATCACCACTTCTCGCCGGACTTTGTGCAGAAAGCGCGAAAATCTATATTATTGACTATCGATTGATGACGTGTCATGAGTACGAATAATGACAAGTTCAGTACTTACCTTTGACGACCTGTGTTATTTGGCTGCAGATTCACCCACACACCCTGGGGCCGGATGCATCACCGCGCCGGGTTGGGGCAGGGGCAGGGCAGTCGGCGTCTTTGAAGATCTTCGTAGATGAAAGAATCAATCGCGCTCCTGCTGCGTCTCTCGCGTCCCTAGCCGCCCCATCATCGTTGCGAGGGCGGCTGGGAAAGCGAAGGACACTGCATGGGCCCGATTGATTCTGTGATCTACGGATCTCTTTAAAGGCAGTGTTCACGATGATTTTCGTTCCCGAGTTTTCCACTCAAAACAATGCATTCGTAACCAAATGTTAACAAAATTACGAAGAAACGGCTTGAAACGCCCTGCAACGTCTTTTTCAGTGACATTATTCTCTGGCCTGTAATAGTTGTCCGGTTGGATGAACATGTTCACGGTGGTTGTCACCGGTGAAAATTTGGGATAGTCGAAGATAGAAGAATATTTTGTGAAAAGCAGTATTAGTTAGAACTCGAAGGAGGGAACGGAGCTGTAGAGAGTAGAGAATTGCAAAGGACGGGTCCACGAAGGATTTCATTGTCACAACGAACAGTTCCTGTGAGAGTAAAGAGGCGGGGTGGGAGTAAAGGATTTCGTGTACTTCTGATGCGTTTTTCTCAATTTCTATGTCATTTTAGTTCTGCCCGGGGGCCAATTGATCGATGTAGCGAATAATCTCAAAATTGAATATTATCGTGAACACTGCCTTTAAAGACAGTGTTCACGATGATTTTCGTTTCCGAGATTTCCACTCAAAACAATGCGTTGGTCACCAAGTACTACCGAAATTACGAAGAAACGGCGAAAAACGCACTAAAACGTCTTATATCAGTGACATTATTCTAAGACACGGACTAGTTGTCCGGTTGTTTGAACATGTTCACGATGGTTGTGACTGGTGAAAAATGGGGCTAATCCAAAATGGAAGAATGTTTCAAGAAAAACAGTCTTAGTTAGGGTCCAGAGAAAAGAACGGAGCGGCAGAGAGTAGAGGATTGCGAAAGACGGGTCCACAAAAGATTTCTTTGTCACCACGATCAGTTCCTATGAGAGTAAAGAGGCTGGGTGAGAGTAAAGGATTTCGTGCCCTTCTGGTGGGTTTTTTCTCGATTTCTTCGTCATTTCTGATCTACTCATGGGCCAAACAATCGATTTAGTTATTTATCTCAAAATCGGAGATTATCGTGAACACTGCCTTTAAAGGCGCCGACTGCCCTGCCTCTGCCCCAACTCGGCGCATTGATGCATCCGTCCCCTGGGGCCGTATTCATCATTGAAATGCCGGGTAAATCTTACTTTACATTTACCTTACCCGGAGCCGATAACTTACTCACTGCGAAATGGTATTCATCACACACTTACAGTTCAACTCCGCATTGCCGTTCAGTCCGCAAAGTGCGCGCTGTTTGCGAAAGCGTGCTGCGGCGCGATCGCGAGTATCCTCAGACACTGATGTAGGGTGACCCGGGCGGGGGGATCACCCGGGCACCAAAGGCAAAAAACGCCCGGGTGATCCCACATTCCTGTCTGAGGATACTCGCAACCGCGCCGCAGCACACTTTCGCTATCAGCGCGCAGTTTGCGGACTGAACGCTAATGCGGAGTTGAACTGTACTTACCCGGGTAAGATCCCGCGCAAAATGTGTTTATTGTGCACTTACCGAAACACTGAATAGGCGTCGTTAATTTGAAGTTCTTTCGCCGATTCATGCTTTTTTTATTCAAAGGGGCTAAAGAGAAGTGCATTGGTTTGATGATTAATGAAAACTTTGAAGTACATCATAGGGGGCCCCTCCTATATAGAAAATAGCATCATTTAACATTACTGACTATTCAATTTCTTCTAGCGAGAATCTTCCAAAGGCACTCGTCAATTTTTTTCTAATCGCTGTCCTACTCTAGTGGAGGATTACTCTATGATGGAATTTTTCCTCCTAGGAGTATTAGGTTGTAGATAAAGCTACCCACTACTAATTTTTGTCTTTTTCGGTCCAGTTTTCAACCAAATTTGATACACCGTTCAAAAGCGCCAATTTGTTCATATCTAAGATTTTGTGAGCTCTCAGCTACTCTTGGTGGGTCACGAGTTTCAGGAAAAATTTGGTAAATTCTTTTGCAAATGCTCACCGATCGGCCAACGATAAATATGCCCTTCCGTGCGTAATACAATTCGACGAAAAAGCCAAAGGATTCTTCTGTATTGCGTCGTGCTTATTTAATTGTAGAGAAAAACTCAAACCCATTATTTATTCGGCACAATAAATTTTGGCATTAGAAAGGCGGCTCTCTCTCTGTCGTATACTGCTGGAAGTTTTCTTCTAAAAATCACTTCATTGCGAATTGTCAAGTATTTTTTTTTTCAAAATTCGAAGAAAAAGCAGAAAGAAGTGGCAGAAAGTTGACTATTCGCAAATTATCTATGGTGGATGAGAATATTACCTGTACAAATGTACTGTGAGATTTGAGGTCCAAACTCATTGCACAGAAAAAAGTTCGAAATGCGAAAATGTCGAGTACTTAAGCCATAAATTGAATTCGAGCGTTAGGATCACAGATTATCATTTTCTAGAAGGAGCGTCAAAAGTATTAGTTAAGGAACGTCAGCGTTCTCGGCAGCTACACTATTAACATATGACCTGAGAAATTCCATCGGGCCAAGGATAATGTTTTCTCAAACTATTACTTTCGATTCAGCACAATATAACCTAACTCAGTAAGAGCTCGGTGAACAATGGCACGAGGAGTATAAAGCCGAAAAGAAAATCTTTAGTTGCATTTTCTGATGCATTCAAAATTTGGTAAAGAAATCTAGTGGACAGAAGCAAGGAAAGCCTACCGCTTTTTCACGACACAACAAAAACCAATGAGAACACGCATGAAACAACATTTATAACTTTCTGTTTGTGGAAAGAAACATTGAATTGATCATAAAAAAGGCAAAATAACCTATAATGGAACGAGCAGTTTTAATTATCGATGAAAATAATGCGCTCCATTGCTGTTTCAGCGGTATGTGCAGCTGTAGCCGGCTGGGAGTAAAATTTACCCGGCTCCATACGTCGGGTAAATTTTACCTGGATTTTTACTCGAAAATCGCGAGTAAGTAAGCGTGTGAATACCGGGTAAGTGCCAAATTTGATGGACTTTACACTTACCTAGCGGGTAAATCATTGATGAATACGGCCCCTGGTCTCCACAGCCGTACAATTTAGTATGTAAACCCACGATTTTGAGGTACCCTTCAAAGTTAAGGTATCAAGTTCAAAATGGAATAGGAGCGACCTGCATCCATTTCCAGCCTCCTGTTCAAAAATGAGCTTCCTAGCTCAATTTTAAGTGCACTCGCAAGATCGTGAACGCCGTCTGAAAAAAGGAGACAAACAACAAAAACGAGCAGTTTTTCACTTTTTTTTCTAAAACCAGTGAACCATACCAAACCATCTCTGAGGGCTAATCGCAACTTTTTGCGCTCTTTTCGATGCCATTTGGAGCTCATTTCTACATTTTTTCTGAACTGAGATTTCGGAAAAGGGGTTGCGCGTGTGGCCGATTCAAACCCAAATCTGGTGAGCGCTTCGCGTGCACCACAATATAGGCAGCAGGGTTGCAGCGATTGACGACCGGCAAAGGTCAGCATTGTCGCGACGACACAAATTTTTCTGAACATTCTGGGGGTGTGCAGAGTTCAACCGACGGGCGAGTGGTCGCCGAGCATCAACCTTAGCGTGGCATCATAAATGTTTGCGAGCATTATCGTTGTCGCGTCGGTTGTCGCTCGCTGGCAGTGACACAGGGCGGTCGCGGCGTGTAAACACTCTGCGGTGCCTCCCTTTACGCCACGTCAGTCGTCCCCGACGCCGAACGTAATCGATATTGCATCACCCAGAGCTGTTTGTCGCTGCGAGCAACGCCGCGACTTGAACTCTGCAGACCCCTTATCGTCGCGGCGTCAGTTGCCGCTCGCTGGCAGTGGGCCGCTGCGGCGTCTACACGTTCTGCACGCCTCCCCCATCACTTTCACACTGCGTGAATTGCCGCCGTCGCCCAATGTTATCGATTTTGCATTCCCCAGCGTTGCCATTCGCTGCGAGCAACTCCGCAACTTTAACTCTGCAGACTCTTTTTCAGACGGATAAGACAGGATTCAAACGATGTCTTTTTTCCTAGAAACTCGAAAGCTAGGCGTAGGAGAAAGAAAAAAAACCGTTAGATGACTGAAACTAATGTATTTCGCAACCGTTTTTCTCCGTTATTTTTTTTTGATGTCTTTCGGATGCCCCAATTGTATTGTAAAAGCGGAGCTACCGATAAACCACGATGTTTGTACTGTGCTTCTCTGAGCCAAATTCCGGTCCGCAATTGCGCCTCGACACGCTTTGCGATTGCGCGCTTTCAAGTCGGAAGAGCTTCGAGCGCCGCAGCCGCCGATCTGTAGACTCTAGGTGGGCTTTAGAAACTGGAAACTAAACAAAATTGGGGAAGGCTGTATAAAAAAGCCATATCGAGCCGGCTTTGGCGCTGGAAACTCGACTGACCCGAGCGCGTGCGGCCGCAAAGCGTGTCGAGACGCAATTGCGGACCGGAATTTGGCACAGAGACGCACAGTAGTCGAGCCTAGCGTAAGTCTGTGCATTGATTATATATAGGGTTGAAGACTCCTCATTTTGGGAGCAAACGCGATTTTCAAAAAGCTAGACCCACCGGTGGGTCATGCGGTCGAGAACGGACTGGAAGTTTTGATGGTTTTCCATGAAGACACAGGTTCAAAGATTTTGTGGCTATCGGGCGGCGATTTCACATTCAAGCCACAACTTGCCACAACTGAGAGTTCATTTATTTTTAATGCCAAGGTTAATTACTGAGCTAGACCTAATATTTCAGAGCAGATGTTCAATTTTTGTGTTGGGTGTGCAAAGCTTTAACGACGAGATGCAATAAAATCAGATTTTGTTTGTGCGAGCTCCCATGCGATTTTGAATAAAACTCCGCTAGAATAGTCTCGCTCACCTATGATTTTTGTGAGCATAAAATCCAGATTGATGTGCCTTCCACTGTACGTCCAGCTACCCAATTTCAGGAAGCATGTTTGCGTATCGAAAGGGTAATAGGTGACGTCGACCTGAAGCGAAAGTAACTTTGATTCAACAAATACATTCCATCTCGAAGACGCTTATTTTGACGTGCTAATGCCTGGCTTCAACTTCTTGTACGCTTTGCCCCTCGCCCAATAGAACATCCTTGCACCACAACGGAAATTAGCTTGCCAGCGCGCACTTGGGTAGTTTCTGCGGCTCTTCGTAGTGATCAATCAAAAGGACGTCCTTATAAAGCGGGATGATGGTAGCCTCGGGGGAGGGGACCTTGAGTACGAATCACTACTGTAGCTGTCTGGGAAAATTGCACGCCCATGCCAGTATTCCGCCCACCCAGGGATTTCAACCTCCTGCCCCGAATCGGAGATCCTTCTGCAACAAGAAAGATCAAGCGTTATGTTCTCCGACCACCAGAAGCTTCTTGGCCTACGGAGCAATTCGTACATAAAGTCACACATTAACCGCGAGATAGGCCGGGTCCTATTATATATTGACCGTGAGAGGCCGGCAAACGGAGGATGAGCGGCACGTGTGATTGGGCAGATGGGGGAGGAGCCAAGCGCGTGATTGAGAGAAACACGAATTTTCCCCCGCCTCTCTCCCGTTTGGAATACACTAGATCATTATCTCATCAAGCGGTGAGGTCACAGTAACAAACCAATATTCTTCCGCTAGCAGCGCGCGTGATTGGCGCGTTTCGATAGGAGCGCAATAACTCGAGCGGCTCATTTAGCATTAGCGTGAGACATCGATTTTACACCACGATTCTCGTGTTCAACACAGCATTAGATTACGAGACTTATCTACTTTCTTCAGCGCGTGCCTATGAAAGTCTGGTACTGCGAATCTTGAATTCGAAATTTCGGCCGGACCTTGCTTCTGAATGCACTAGCCGCACGACTGTGGGTGCTATCTGTTCTACAGTTCATCTACGCAATCGCGTTTAGTCCGTAAAGGGCACGCTGATTGCGAAAGCGTTTTGCGGCGCTGCTTTGAGAATCCTCAGACAGGGATATCGGGGCGAAATCGGCGCTACAGAAATAAGGCAAAAACCGCCTGGGTCCTCATGGCAAAGGCCAGGATCCTCAAAATCGCGCTGCAGCACGCTTTCGCAATCAGCGTACACGCGATTGCGAAGATGAATTGTATAATATCGACATTGAGACTAACTAATGTAACGTATAATTTCGCCACCTTGCAAATGAACCGGAATATACCGGGCGGATTCTGCTGCACTTCACCATCATAATTGACGATAAAACGCGAAGAATACGTAGAATCGAATGCCTGCGAAACACTGAAATAGCCATGTCCGAAGAAAAAAATTATTATGGTGAAATGGGCTCCAGAGTACATAGAAAAAGGCCACATGTACTTCAGGAGATATACTAAGTTCCCTCCATCACCTAGGGGGCAGACTCAATTATCAGAATGCCTGGATTCTCACTGGGATTAGCTCTCATGAAATCTATATGACGAGAGTTGTGGAATGGAAGACACGACCTGTTGAAAAGTAGCACATCCGGCCTCCACAGTTTGAAGGGTGCATCCTGTTCGCCAGCAAATCGCACGTCCTTGATTCCACCGAACATGCCTGGATCCCAACGAAGCTTGTAGTCATGCCAGTGCTGGCAGGAAAAGCGGAATCATTCATACATCGTTGCCAAAATTTTCTCTTCGAATGCAGGATTTGAAATACTTACAAAGTCGATGTAGGCCAGAATCGACATCACTTGGTTTTTCTCGTCCTAAAATTTACCCAAACATTTGCATTCACATTTCCGCATGAATGTTTGTAGGCTACAGAAATACCAGTGTGTACCACGTCGAGAATCTGGTTGAGCAGAAATCGCACTTTCACGTCCAGAGGTGACGAACTGTTCTCCACTGGTCGCTCGAAGTGATCATAGTTCTAAATCGGAATAGGAACAAGAGCAAAATGTGGTATTGAAGGGTTCTCGTGAGTCTTTAAAGCTCCATCTCGCTCTATGAGGCCGAGTTGTTCTAAAAAATATTAAAAAGTTCTCATAGTGTTTAATCGCATAAAGTCTGATGCAAGGCATGTTCTGAAAGACCATTGTCATGCCGCGCAAAAGTTCTGTTAAAAAAAGATCAAGACAGGAAATTGTAAAGGTTAGTTCATGAAATTTGATTATGAAAAAGCGACAATAGAACAACGCTCTTTATTTCGAAGTTTACTTGAGCGAGCGTTTGCTGTGTATCCTCCCCCCCCCTTTCTCTCTCGCTGTCTCTACACTCGCTCCGCAGTAAGAGCACAGTAACTTTCACTCCGAAACAAGAGGTATATACCAGGGCTGTGCGTTAATAACGTTAACGTGTTAACGCGTTAACTGGTTAACGCGTTTTTTTTTTCAAAAATTAACGATTAACGGTTAACGAAAAAGTCCCGAAATCCCGTTAATTTTTATTTCGTTAATGTTCCACCCATCTATGCTTTTTTGCATGTCAGGATTCCTATTCTTGAAGAGTATTCGTTTATTGTTCTGGCAGATAGTATTAATAATCCCATGAAGATGATTTCCAAGTTTGGAGTGTACGGACTGCGGTGTTTGGTATGGAACGTGTTTCATGTTTTTTTTTTGGACATCTGGTTATTTATCGATTTTCGTGGTGATCAGGTAATGTTTTCAAAATTGTTAACGAAATGCAAAATTAACATGTTAACGCATTAACGGATTAACGCGTTTTTTTTTCAAAAATTAACGATTAACGGTTAACGAAAAACAAAAATTTCATTAACGCACACCCCTGGTATATACTCTGTTTTTACCAGAGTGCACAAACTGATGATTTGCCATTGGCCCTCTAGTGGTTCTATTTCTTTGCACTCGACGCATTCTCGGCTTGGATTGGCTCAAAAGCTTGGAAACAACAATAATTTCAATTTACAAAGTATTCGAGAAAAATTAGATTGACAAAGAAGCATAGGAAAGAAAAAATAATTGCGGTTTGGATTCACTACATTTTTTGACTATTTTCAGTCCAGAAGTTCTCGAAAAACTCTGGAGGGGATACATTAAAATTTCCGACGTTTTTTAGAAATTTCTGTTAGTAAGGGGGATGAGTAGCTATGTCGAGGTTATACTTGTTACTCGAATGTTGTTCTTCTGATAATCGATCGATTCGGATAATGCCTTTTTCAAATTTACTGGGTAATGATTCGATCCACAACGCGCTTTCTAACATTTTGGAAATAATTTCGCATAATTTTCGAGGTGAAGCAGTGGAGCAACAGTGAAAAGTGAACCAGGTACTCAAGACAAGCCCTTGAAAACGTTCGTAATACAAGAAACAGGTGCAATTGCAGCTCTTCATTGCGATTTTAGTCTGTGAAGATCTATTGACAACATATAGGCTAGAAACGTGCAAGCATTTCTACTATGTTCAAATGTTTACATTAATTAAGAGCTAATACACATTAGACATGCGTGTGCTTAATTTTTTTTGGGAAAGCTTGTCGCCGTCTTGTAAACTCCGTCACTTTCGAAATTCATGCAAAAATTCAGAGTGTGGCCGAATGGGTGACTCAGGAACTCAAAGGGCCCGACAGCAGATTTATCTCGGGTCAGACCTCCTACAGACTTACCCCCGACCTCAGCCAACTGAGACTAAATGGAGGGGGGGGGGCAAATGAAATCTGCTCTCCTCCCTTCCCCTACTTCTCACTTGGGAGTAGAGTACGTGGGAGACTTTTTTGACGGTAAAATATAATTCCCGAGTTAAATCCGCAGTCGAACTGGGGTCGTACCTAATAAGTGACGATTGCTGTCGTCCACTGGTGGATTGTTGGATCTCGCAAAGGCAACTAGCGCCGTGCTTCCCATGAAGAGAACTACTATGACCCAATGGGCTGCATTGAGAGTCGCCTTCAGAGATATGGGGTCTGCAGAGATGCAAACCCTCGAGAGCTCTTTGAGACTTGGAGCGGCAACAAGAATGTTCTCAGCCACTTCCGTCGCGGCGACTGTTGACGCTCGCTGGCAGTGACGTCTCTGAGAGAATCTTTCGCGCTAGTACCGTGGTGCACTCGCGATCCGCGATGGGACCGCGATCGTTTCCCCCAGGTCCCGCGCTCTCATGTTGTGCAGATTTGTAAAGCAGCGCGAGATACGGCACCGGCAATACCTTATGGCTTCGCATTGATCTGATAGGCAACACCCGTTTGAGTGAAACACCGAGAGGGCATGAATGAGGACGCGGTACGATCAATGGTGGAGACTGACAGAAATTCGCGATCGTCCCGTGATAGTTCCAGGCTCTGTTCATCGCTGTTACGCGATGTAACATCCCTAATACATCGATGTATGTATAGATGCGATACGTCCTCAGATTGATACTGATAGAATCTCGCAATCGTTTCGTGTTAGCCCCGGGCTCGATTCCTTGTGGTTCTGCGATGCAGCATCGATGAACGAACGCGGTACGCTCTCGGTTTGAGATTGGTAGAATCTCGCGATCGTTCCGCGATAGCCCCATACTAGTATCCTCTCGGCCCCTACCAGAAACCGAGGGAATTCTATCCGTGAACGATCGCGAGGGATTCTTTCAGAGGTAAGGCCGCCTTCTAGGCCGGGACTGTACTTCCAACGACGAACGACGCGACGCAACTGTTCACCACCCATTTCGACCGAAAATCGACATACCTGATAGGCTTCGTCGCTGATCGCGGAAAGTATGATTGCGGCCTCAAAGACTTCGTAAGCGCCGAAAACCACATCTTAATGTTCATGTTTTTGTAGAGCTTAGCCTCTTTAGTGAACGAAAATTTTGAGATCCCCTGAAAACCATTATTCATAAAGAAAAATGGTTTGAATACACAATAAAAATGGGTTTGAAGTCAGCGCCGAAATAGTTTTTCAAGTTTTTCCGCAGTTGGAAACCCGGTCACTGTTATTTTTGATGTTTTCCTGTTTGTGGGGTTTGTAGCATAATTGTTTTCCATTGGAAAGGAGTGTGAGTAGGTAATAGTATTGGTCCTTGATTGAGAAAATATCACTCAACCTTATATCGTATATAATTATCATGTTGTTTGACACTAGCATCAATATTCTACGAACAAGTACTAGATGATCGACCCATAAGTGCTAGATGATTGACCCCACAACAGTCTTCAGGTGGCTATAATTTTCAGGGGTCGAGCCTCAAGATTCATGGATAGCGTCAGCTAGAAAATCAAGAGTGATTTTCAGCGCGCACGAAGCCTTTAAGGGTCCTGCAGAGTTGCACCCTTTAAGGGTCCTGCAGAGTCCTGCAGAGTTCAGGGGCTCTCTACACACAGAGGGAGGAGATGTCCTGTTTTTGCAGTCCGTCACGTCACGCTAATCAAAGCAAGCGAAGTGGCCCCGAGTGGAATTAGAGCCGCGAAAAGCGTAACAACTCCTCCCTCGGTGTGTAGAGAGCCCCTGTCCCTTGCATCGCGGCGAGTTTCGCAGCGGCAGGACAATTAGGGCATCTTTCATAGTCCTCACCGCTAGCGCGGCACGCGCGTGACGCGCGGGACGAGCGGTGGACTAAGAAACGTTTCACCGCGCGGCACGCCCGGGACAAGCGGAAAGCCACTATGAAATCTCCAGCGGCACCGCCATGGCGGTGCGGGTAAAAGTCGGGCCTCAACTGGGACTTGTACAGAAATTCCTGGCTTGCATTTGCGTATGCGGTGGCGCAGGATAGTCCCAGAATTATTTATGTTGGAGTGGACTCAAATCAAGAAGCAATTATCGATTGAAACGGTAAAACCGCCACGGCGGTATGGGCGGCGCCGCTATGGCGGTGCTGATGGACTATGAAAGTTCTTACTGCGCGTCCGGCGCGTGTCGCGTGGTGAGAACTTTCATAGTCCACCGCCCCTCCCGCGCGTGCCGCGCTTGCGGTAAGGACTATGAAGGATGCCTTAGGTGCCAGCAACGAACAGCGCTGGGTGATGCAATATCGAATAAATGTGGCGACGAGAGCGACCGACCCGGCGCGAAGGGAGACGAGGAGCACCACAGAGTGATCGGCAGCGGGATGGTCTGACTCCTTTCTTTACACCGCGGTTGATCAATTCAATCTCCTTTTATTGGTCAGTGCATTCAATCTTCAGAGCGCACCTTCTGTATAGTTTTGATCAAGTGTTCGGAATGTGTTCGAGATTTTTTTATGTCGAGGAATGAGATTGGATTTCAAGCTTTTTTTTGCTATTTCGTATTTGTTCAGCAAGAGTATGTTACACAGGTTTTCTATTCATTGACTTCCAATGTGACCATACTAATTATAACTTCTGAAAACGATTTTGCAGCGTTGCAATTGTGTTGTAATTTTTATGCAACTTGGGCAACCACAAGCTGTAATACTGCTATGGTACTTCTTGTTTTCAAGCCATTGGTTTTTAGGGTAGGTGGTATAGAAGCTTAAATCTGCTTTATTTTCAATCTTACTCAAGGCGAGGAATGTTAAACTTGCCTCTTCGTGCACGACCTAAGGCACCGTCATAGTCAGCCGATAGACTGTAGCAAGCCGTATTGACACGCATGTAGTACATTGCTCACTCAGCTTGAAAAATCCCCATTTCGTGGCCGGGCTAAACTCACTTGCGCCGTCCGTGGCCATCACGATCGATACGTATGCAATGCTTTGCTTACTGCTGAGGTGAACAATCCCCCCACTTAGTCGTCCGCAGTGCGCATCCTAACCGCTACATTCCGCCATTGTCAGAAGTTAGCAGTTTATACGATTGCCGTCTCCTTCTGCCCACGTAGTCTTAGTAGAGCTGCTTGTTGGTAAGATGGACCCTTATGAGTACCCATTGTTTGAAAATGATTTGTTGATTCATACTCCGCAAAAACGTTCAACCCCCCCCCCTTAGCAAACGAGAATACACATCATAGCAAAGAAATACATAATAACTCTGAATTGTAATGTCACGTGCATAAGTTTGTTGTTAGGGAAGGGTGCTTGAGAGAGCTTGGGAGCAGGCAACATTGTTATTCTCAATTCTCGATTCTGTAATGCTCCTTGATTTCGTTTGGACCATAAATAATGCTGTTTTGTTATATATTTTCATTAATTTTTGACAACTCCCGTTATTCACCGGTTCCAATCAACAAGAAATCATTTGTCCTTCCGGACAACTAGTCCAAGCCTGAGAGAATTTCATTGAAAAGATGCGTTCTTTTTCCTTCGTGACTTTGGTGACGTGTTATGGCCAACGCAACATCAGCATGACCACTGCCTTTTGAAAGTATCCTCTGGTTCCGAGCCTGATTTACTCTGTTCCCTCGCGCGCTTCTGCGGAACGAGGGTAGAGACAGCGAGAAACTGTGGAGAGAAGAAGACGCAGCGTACGCACGCAGACGCACGCGACGAACGGAAATAAATCACACTCGGAAACAGAAATTCCCCATTTGATACTCTCATGAAGCGCTTTCCTTCACGGTCCTGGCACATATGTAGACGATGGAGCTCAGGAAAGCATCACTATTAGTTCAGGGCTGCACTTGAAATAAAAGGACAGCAGACATGTAGAATATAGAGCAGCACAAAAAACTTATATTTCTTTGAAACGATGAGGATATTTCTGTTTTCAAGAAAAAATGCGAAATCACCTCTTTCAGGTATTGCAAGAGACGGTATTCGTCGAAACTGGACAAAACGAATGGAAATAGTACGGTAGAGGCGAGGAGGAAGAGGTGACCCAAGGCAGACATTCGATTCTTACGAATGTAGAGGCTTTTTGAGTGAGAAACAAATGGCGCGAGGATCAATAGCGTAGCGGTCTGTGGATTAGTGGCTGTCCTTCTGGGAGCCGTTTGAGTGATGGCTAGCTCAGAAACAAGGCTATCCAGCCCATGTCTTCCTCTGCGCCCAGATTCATTGCCCCTTTCAACTAGTCCTAGAGTGCATGAAGTACACATCAAGGCAAGGTGCCAAGTGCTACTCTACAGAGAGGGCTGTAAATATGCGTTTGCGCTAATTCCGAATCTTGAAAACATTGGATTTCTTCTAGTCGCCCTTATGCTACAGAAAATCCTCTCGTAACTCATGCAATTGCTGAGTGGAGACATTTTCAAGCACACATACTGAACAAAAAACTGAACATATGATCTTTTTCCTCTCTCAAAAAGTAGCAGCTGTTACTACCAGGTCGTCCAATAAGTTTTGTCGTTCGATAAGAAAAACACAATTTTATGGTTCAAAACACACTTTATTTTTCGGCATAATCTCCCTGAACACTTAGAAAAAAACCAAGAAAAAAGTTTAAGTAAACCCAAAAAAAATCGAAGTCTCATCCATAGTGATAAACCGACGCAAAAATCCACTTCATCCTTTTTAAAACGCTCCAAATGTTGTTGAGAAAGTCGCATTCGAATGTGTTTCTGTTCCATTGTTAGCGAATGCGGCACCCAATGTGCACACAGCTTTCTAAAACCCAAAATTTCACTTAAAATATGGCTCACACTGCCTGATGAGATGTGAAGAGCCTCTACTAAATCTCTCAGTCAATCGACGATCTTCCGAAACCATATTCTGTATTTTGGCTATGATTTCTGGTGTTGATGCCCTTTTTGGACGTCCTTCTCGTGGATCGTCTTCAAGGCTTGTACGACCACGTTTAAATTCACCAACCCATATTTCTACCGTTCTAGTTGTAGGTGAATAATCATAATACACTTTCCACATTCATTCGTGAATTTCTTTTGGTGCTACATCTTCCAAAAATTAGAATATGTCACTGCACGATATTCAATTTTTTCCTTTGCTGTGACACGGCGACACTAAATGGCTTGTAAACAAAGAATGAATTGACAGATTGAAATGAAACTTCACATACGTTCATATGAAGAGCGCACCAAAAAAACAAAAAAAATTGGGATTTTAGCAACGCCCTCTCTTATCGAATGACAAAACTTTTTGAACAACCTGGGGTGGTAGTAAACTAGCCAGAACTGAGAGTTAAGAACTTTGATCATCTCACGATAATGATGAGATAATGGAGACTGAAACATCAGTGTAACTTTAAGTCGGACTGGGAACCGCCACATAGGTACATGTTTGTTCGCAAAACTAGTTCTCTCGGATGCGAACCCGCGAGCTCTGGTCCGTCAACAGCGATACATCGCTTTGCACCAAACCGTACTGATAATGGCGGTTCAGAGATGATTGACGTCTCGAACTTTTCTACATGCATGTGAAAAAGTGTAAGTTTGCGGATTCGAACCTCTGACCACGCTGATAGCATCAGCGCGACATTGCGCTACACCACCGAGCCACTGAGCGGCTGCTGATATGCTCTCCTACCTTCTTTAACCGTGCTTTATACGCATTAACACCTGTGAGGAAGCAGTAAGCTTAGCGCACTCTCTCTTCTCGTGTTCACGATATACTTGTCATCCGAAGATAATTTTCGGATAATGGATCGATTCGGATAATGCCGATTTTAAATTTTCCGGATATTGGTTCGATTCAGATAATGCGCTTTTCAATTTTCGGATAATGGATCGATTCAGAAATCGACTCAAGGCAAGCCTATGAAAACATCCGTAATTGAGCAAATAGTAGTACTTCATTGCACTTACAGCATGTTCACATACAAACTTCAATCTTCATGTATGCATATTAATAAAAGGCACATTAATATCCATACGCAGGTTTTTCAGGAAAACTAGCAAGTAAAAAGTCTGCAAAGCAACTATACAGAAAAACTTCTACGCAAAAAAACTAGCCACTTGCTCACCACGTCCATTTTTCGGCGCCGCAACGACTCATCCGATTTCAGAAGGAGGAGGAAAATCCTGGGTTGATGTACTGAATAGAGGGCTGTACGGAAAAATGGGCGTGGCCTAGTGCATTTTTATCTGGTTTTATCCAAAAATTATTCGATTTTATCCGAAATTTTACCCGAATTTTATCCAAATTTATCCGAATTTTCGACCCTTCGGATAATGGTTCGATTCAGATAATGCCGATTTTAAACTTCCCGGATATTGTTCCGATTCAGATAATGCGTTTTTTCGAATTTTCGGATATCGGACTATCCGAATCTCGGATATCCGGTCGAATATCCGAAAAGGAGTGATTCGGATACTAAGTATAGTTCACACTGTGTTTAGCATACATTTAATGAAAGTCACACTTTCTTGTCAAATATTATATCCACGCTTTCATTGACCGGTCCGTTCAGCTGATAGATTTTTCTCTGTTTGTTCTTGCTTTGTCCAGCTTTCATGTTCTGCGTTCTCCGCCTTCCTTGGTGATGTCTTCAGATCTAAGGACAGCTAAGATATGAGGTAGAAGTGGCTGAAAAATTCTCCGAAAGAATAGATTTTCCAGAATTTATGAAAAGCAGAATTTTGAAGTTTCTATTGTGGAAGTTCGGATTTGTTTTTTTTGTCTGAGTTCAATACAACTTACTATTAACTTTTTGTCTTTGCCTTGTAACATTTGTTTTCTCCAGACTGTAAAGGAAAAAGGACAGAGAAAACACAGTCTGTCGTTTTCCTTCGCAGTAACCACATTTTACGGAATTTGAAAATTGTTTCGGGAAGAATTTCATTTAAAAAGTAGTCTGTAAGAATAAAACCTCACTCTCAAGGTGAACATGAATAATAGACATTCCGCAAACAAAAATTCTGGTACTTTCTGCTCTTTGTGGTTGCTAGCATCAACTATACACACAAGGAGAGTAAATACTAGACATGGGACCGAGCCGAGTAATTGGACGAACAATATTCTATATAAATTCTTTCGGATAGATGTATGAACACGGAAAATTGTCCTGCATTGGTTTCAGATTAATATTAGGGAAATTCTCACGAAAATTGGAAAAAAAATTGAAAAAAAATCGAATAGCCCAGTATTAGTGCTCGGCAAACTTTCGACTGCGGGATATTCGTATTCCATACACTTGAGTTGGCCGAATGCTCAAAAATCGAATATTACGGCTCTACAATTGAATTAAATTTATCAGCGAGAGGGAGAAATGTGTGTTTTTTCTCAAACCTACCTAAGAAAACAGAAGGTACAGGGTCACGATAAAAGACACAAGCAAACTTTTGATAAACAAAGACGAAACAAAAAGACACCACCCAAAATCGAAAAAATAAAAACTTTAAAATCCGCTTTCCAGCGCATTCTGGAACAGCTGTTAGTTTGAGAGGACAGTTTTAATTAAATTTGCAATGTTCTTTCAGACCAAAAATAAACATGTAACAAGAGAATCGTGCACGCAAAACACGACAGCTAGGCAAAAAAAAGAACAATCTTGGGCCAAACAGTCAGCTGGATTTGCCTTCGTTGATCAATCAGCGAATGGGAATACTGGACTATTGATCGCGTCATCACTAGCCATGACGAATTTTGCGCCAGCCGTTGGGGAGTTGACGTGTATTCGGACAGTTCTTGGCCCAATCACGGCTTCATTGATGATGGATGATGAACCCGGAGCTGGTGGTGGGTTAGGCTAAAAAGTCCTCTCGAGGACTTTCACTAACCCGCCATCGCCGTCTAGCGCACTCCTCAATAGGCGCAGTGCCTCACCGTTGGCCTGTGGAGAGCGCCGATTAATTAGCGAACACCAATGTTCGCGGTTGAGAGTTTCGAGGGAGGTAAGAAGGTAGTTAAAGCGTAGTAACTTTGAAGTTTAACTCTAAGATTTTCATAGTAGCTTTATTTCGGCCCTAGATTTTAGTACACCGATTTTAGTCAATACTAATAACCTCTCAGTTAACATTGATGTTAAAAGTCTTGGGTAACATCGTAGTTTGGCAGGTTTACTACCACCCCTGGTATATTCGTAAAGACCCCTTCGCTCGAAGTGGTGGTCCCTGAGACTTGTGGTTTCCTAGTTTCAACCGTTAACTACTTTTATTTTTTTTATAACCGTTTTTGTCATCCATGCAAAAATCGCTTGCGAGAAACTCATTACTCCTGTCATTATAATGAAGATTTTTTTCTTTCAAGGTTGAGTGCTGATGATGGAATCAAGGTAAATGAGTCTCACCACGCAGGCAGTGTCTTACAACTGGAACTGTCTTGCTATTTGGGGCGTGTAAGAAATACTCAAAGGTTGAGAGTACTATGTATTAAAGGCAGGGTTTGCGATAAAAACGATTCTCATGCCATCTTCATGAGAATGTATATAGACTTGTTCTTCACAAAAGTAATAATAAGTGGAAAAATCCGGACTTCTGCGGGAAAAACGCTCAAAAATAAGGTATGAAGGAAATGGCCGGTGTCGGCCGACTCCCTAATTAACGAGATTTTCATTAAAGCTTCTCAGACAGCAGGTGCGGGCGGATCGCTGGCTTTTGGCGGGCGGATCGACATCCCCCCCGCCATCCGCCCGCCAGTAGCCAGCCATCCGCCCGCCAGTAGCCAGCCATCCGCCCGCCGGTAGCCAGCGATCTGCCCGGCAGTAGCCAGCGATCCACCCGCCAGTAGCCAGCGATCCGCCCGCCAGTAACCAGCGATCCGCCCGCCAGTAGCCAGCGATCCGCCCGCCAGTAACCAGCGATCCGCCCGGCAGTTATCATCGATCCACCCGCCAGTTATCAGCGATCTACCCGCCGGTTATCAGCGGTGTACCCGTAATTTGAACCCCTTCTCCTTTTGATCCCTCGGGTCGGGGACCAATTCTTAAAGGCACAGTGCAACCTCAAAATCGATTTTCTGTTTCCCTTCTTATCTTGAAAATGGTCTCACGCTGATTCCAATGATGCCTCTCTAGTCGTAGTCGATGCCCCCCTGGGAGCGGAGTTGTGGCCCCTCAAAAATTGAGCTGCGGAAGCATGGTGGACGAGTTGTCCGAGGCTTGTAACTTCCGTCATTTGCAACCTATGGATGCGAGCCGACCTGAATAAAGAGGGAGGCTGAGAATGTAGGGAAGAACGGTGCTGTTGATCGGAAATCATCACTCATCTCGCCACTGTTCAGCTCGAAAGATCGTAAAGGGGCGTGCCAAAGTGGCTTCCTGGTGTGGGCGCCCCAGATTGGCTTCCTCCTATATCTCGCTTATTCTGTGGAATCGAGAGCTCTCACTTGGCAGGTGTTAACCGGGGTGGGTCTACTTCATAATTATGTGGAAATCTTAAATTTTGCCCTGAGCTTGGACTGTGCCTTTAAGCGCCTATGACGCAGTGTTAATCAACCCAAAGA
This sequence comes from Aplectana chamaeleonis, assembly GCA_029168955.1. NCBI lineage: Eukaryota > Metazoa > Nematoda > Chromadorea > Rhabditida > Cosmocercidae > Aplectana > Aplectana chamaeleonis. The sequence continues at coordinate 268,821 of JAPDOI010000791.1, forward strand.
GTTGACTACCTAAACATTTTGAGGAAAACCTGGGCCAAAAAATCCGGTCAAAAATTTTTTACTGCCCAAGAAACTGAAGCCCTGAAGTTTGTGCTGCACCCTAGACCCCAACCGGCGTATAGTCGACAACAGATCGCTTTGATATTTTGCTTTCCTTATTGTTTCTTGGAGCAAAGCCGATGTGCCTATGTTATACATAACTTGCGTGCACCGAGCTTGCGCCAAGTCACAATAAGGAACGCAAGGAATGTGGGCAACCGGTGCCGGCCGTACTTCTGCACACCTCAGTACTGTTCATCTACTGCCTCATACCCACATAATAATGAATCAATTCGTTCACTCCGTCCCGTGTCTCATATTCAACCCTTTAATGTTTGAAAACTTTACAATTTTTCTTAGAAGTTGGTTCACGACAGATTGACCCACCGGTGTACGATAGGCCTCTTCGTACACCAGACACGGCAGTTGGTCAGGCTCTTCAAAAATTGAATGCAATGCCCCAGTCTCTCAAAAGAATTACGTCCAGCCCGCCCCGCAGTGTCCGAACAGGAGTGAAATAGCGCTCCGCACTTGCAGATAAGGTCTGTTGCAGCACGCAGCTTACAAACAATCTTGCTGGGACCTAAATGATAGTGCCGTGACCCCGTAGACCCAGCTCTAGTATATCCGAGCTGCTCGCTGCAACTACGGTTGTTTGCAGCTGCAGACCCAAAGTTAACTCCGATTAGGGCAGTAGAGATTTAAAGCTCATCAGCTGCGCTAGTAGTGTACTTTGCGGTTCGATTGTGCTCCAATATGGGGCGCAGGTTGGATATTGTGGAATCATTCACGCGACCATCCTTTCAGGGCGCCAGTTCACAATCACCCTGAAAAGTTCTGTGGCCATATCCATGAAACTACGGGAGCCTCCCGGAAGGGGTCTTATAAGCAGCCAGTGTATGCGTTAGGCGAACTTTGGACCTTCCCGGGAGGCTCCCTTTGTTTCATGAATACGGCCAACTAACTAAATCGCGCCAAAACGTTTTGCTAGCTAAAACTAGTCGCATTTTCATCTTTTGGCAAATGGAGTAAAATCACATTGTGCTAGAGCGGACAATTTGGCTCACTCGGCACTTTCACAAAGTTAGTAAGGGCTCCCTACATTGCCTAAGTTCCAGAAAAATCTGCATTGTGGGTCTCGGAATAATGAAATTCTATTTACCATGCGTTCCTGATTGAAGGTTGGCACAAACTTGGTGCACCTATGTATTAGCATATGGCACCGAGCTTGCGCCAACGTTTACTAGGGAACAGAACGTCTCACTAGGATCCATGCCGATACGACATTTCAAATATCGTAATTCGACTTCTTTGAAACTCGGACTTTCGGATATATTCAGGTTTTCAAATTCTTACCTTTCGTATCCTCCCATAGAAAATCCTCAAAAATGTGGGCAGTCACGGTCCACATATCCAAATTGGGGAACCTCATCACTCGAATTCAAAACTGCGCCCACACAGCTAGCCTGCACGCTAAACCGGGACACCGCCTGCACGCCGACACCCGACGCGGCCGGCACAGCGACACACGATGCGGCCGGCACCCCGACACGAGGCGCGACGACTCCTCCCAACCTCTATTGGGGCCTTCACCGGGTGAGAGGGACCTCCAGATAGGGTTCAAGCACCGCAAACTTTAGTAACTGAACCGAGGACGCCGCTGCCATCTGACTCCTGCGCCTGAAAAATGCGTCATATGTCTACTTCCCTCGAAGGAGGCTCGCTTCCTCTAAAAAAAAGGTTGACACCAGTTTACTTAAGTTGTGCCCTGGAAGAAAAGACCGAATATCGAATAGATTCGAATGACTCCCTTTTTTAACGTCCGATTTTTTGAATATATTCGAATGGCCTCTTTTTTTCGAGGTCCGAATTTTGAATAGTTTCGAATGAAATCGACTCGAATATATTCGAATAATTTTTCGAATAATTTCAAAGCGAAAAACTGAAAACAGGCCAAGTGAGCCGTCAGTGGATGATCGTAAATTATTCCAAGCGCAGGAGAGGCGGGGAAAACTCGGAGACTCTTCCATTCACGCGCTTAGCACCATCTGTGTCAAGAATTTAACGATATTGTATGGTTTCTATCATATCTCTAAATAGCCGCGGCGTAGATGTTATTCCGCCATCTTTTGAGCGAAGCGCTTTTCTCTCCATCTCTAGCATACACCATATGTTTTTTTCAAAGACAACCGCTTCCCAGAATTAGGATACTTGCGATGAACTGGGAAAATTAAAGAACACGTCTTCTAATGAGCTAAATACAAGGTAAACATTATAAGATCACTCAACAATTAAGCAACATCAAGAAAAAAGCGACATATAGAAGTGAAACAACTATGACACTGAAGTAGAGATGGCGGATGGGGGTTATGACGTGGCAGTGGATCAATAAATGAACTCCAATCCACTCATCATTGATTGACCAGTTTCACCGTGTACAGTTTGAGCGGGCGGATCGCTGGCTATCAAAGCCCTGGCGGGCGGATCGCCGGCAAGTTGCGGGCGGATCGCTGCATCTCATAGCTCAGCGGGCGGATCGCTGGCTATCAAAGCCCTTGCGGGCGGATCGCTGGCAGGTTGCGGGCGGATCGCATGCTTTAGAGCTTGCCGGCGATCCGCCCGCTAGCGTGATCAAGTTTCCCAGGCGCCGCTATCCGCCCGCCAAAACGCAGCGATCCGCCCGCGAAGGCTTTGATAGCCAGCGATCCGCCCGCCGAGGCCACGATGAGCAGCGACCCGCCCGCAACTTGCCGGCGTACAGCCCGGAGAGGCCTTGATTGCCAGCGGTCAGTCCGCACCTGTTGTCTGAGTTGCTTATCCGCCTTTCATTTTTCTGTTGAGGTAGTCAGTAGTCTCCAGAAATGCTCAAAAATCCCTTTAGATGCAGAATAAAAGTAGACAAAACCGGCATTGATAGAAATCTCGATAATTGGGGGCGGGCGGACGCCAAGCAATAACTTATTCTTGAGCGTTTTTTCTACAACTTTGCACTTATTTTCACATTTGTGATTGCCAGGTCTACCTTTTCATGAGGATAGGACATCAACCCTTCGAGGAACTTTCGTTCGAGGAAAAAAAACAACCGTTCAACAACCGTGCGAGATATTTTCTTCTCTGAATAATCTGTGCGCCGTTTCGAAAGTTGGATGACACACTTCTGTTGTACCTCGTAGCGATCTCGCGTAAGCTCTCTAGAAGATTTCGTTAATGGGCTATTCATACTTACAACCTCTCGCTCTGCCAGAGCTGCCCCCGCGTGGGCGAAGAGGTGAGTATGAATGAAATTTCGACCTCCCGCGCCTCCCGCTCCGCCAGTGAAGTATGAATGCTCCAGAGACATCGCCATGGCAGTGCGGGAGGGGCGGAAAATCGGTGGGTTTGTTTTAAGAACTGTAGCTATGCTTCTTTGATAAGTTTGCTAAGATATAATGGTTTTGCTGTATGTAAAAGCTATTTAGGGGTGGATTCCTGAAAGTTTAGGTTCTTGGCAAAATTAAAGATTTGGCATGACCATAGAAGTATACTCAGTTAAAAAGGGAAGATGAAGAAAAATGAAAAAAAAGGTTTTGAAATATTCCTGAGAACGATTTGGCGTAGAATAATTTGTTTTTTGGGAAATGAAGTGAAATAGTTGAAAGTATGATTTGGCAGTCGAGTTTGAACCAACTATTGATAAGAGTTGTGCAAAACGAGAGATCGCCTTGTCTGTGCTTATCCGTAGAACATATCAAAGCGAAATCAAGCGTGTTGATTTTACTTCGCCTAATACGTGAAGACCGCCGCATTACAGCTCCCGAAAAAGTTTTGATGCTTCCCATTTTGCTTCGATATGTTTTACGGATAAGCACAAACAAGGCCATCTCTCGTTTTGCACAACTCTTATCAATAGTTGGTTCAAACTCGACTGCCAAATCATACTTTCAACTATTTCACTTCATTTCCCAAAAAACAAATTATTCTTCGCCAAATCATTCTCAGGAATATTTCAAAACCTTTTTCATTTTTCTTTATCTTCCCTTTTTAACTGAGTATATTTCTATGGCCATGCCAAATCTTTACTTTTGCCAGGAACCTAAACTTTCAGGAATTTCATTTATTTTTCCTGAAGGTTTCCTTTCTAACATGATTTATGCCTGGTGGTGTTAGATGAAAGTAAACCCAGTGATGTTCTGCCCCTCCCCCTTCTATGACGTCCTGCGCACTCCAACTGATGGCCTGCACACTTTCTTTGACATCCTGCACACTCCCACTAAAGTCCTGCACCCTTCCACTGATGTCCTACACACTTTCTATGAGGTGCTGCACACTCCCACTAATGTCCTGCACCCTTCCACTGATGTCCTACACACTTCATATGAGGTGCTGTACACTCCCACTATAGTCCTGCACACTCCCGCTGATGTCCTGCACACTTTCTTTGACATCCTGCACACTCCCACTAAAGTCCTGTGCATATTCTGTTACATCTTGCAAACTCCCACTGATGTCCTGCACACTTTCTACGGCGTTCTGCGCACACCCATTTGGGTCACGAGCACGCTCATGCCGATCATTTTTCCGCAGGGCTACCGTAACCCTCCTTCAAAACTTTTCTGAGTGTCACCTTGGATATGAGCACATCGTAATAGCCAACAAACGCGTTTGCCCAATTTCGATATCCTCAGCCACTTCCCGGCGGCTTCTCGAAGAGAACGGTGTGTGCTTTCACTTTGTCACCGCACACTTTCTACGGCGTTCTGCGCACGCCCATTTGGGTCCCGCACACTTTCTACGGCGTCCGGCGCACTCCCACTTGTGTCCCGCACGCTTTCTACGGCGTCTGGCGCACTCTCGTTTGGGTCCCGCACACTTTCTACGGCGTCCGGCGCACTCCCACGTGGGTCCCGCACACTTTCTACGGCGTCCTATGCATTCTCATTTGGGTCCCGCACACTTTCTACAGCGTCCGGCGTACTCTCATATGGGTCCCACACACTTACTACGGCGTTCTGCGCACACCTATTTGGGTCCCGCACACCTTCTAAGGCGTCCCGCGCACTCCTTTTTGGGTCCCGCACACTTTCTATGGCGTCCGGCGCACTCTCATTTGGGTCCCACACACTTACTACGGCGTTGTGCCCACACCCATTTGGGTCCCGCACACTTTCTACGGCGTCCGGTGCACTCCCACGTGGGTCACGCACACTTTCTACGGCGTCCGGCGCACTCTCATTTGGGTCCCGCACACTTTCTACGGCGTCTGGCGCACTCCCACGTGGGTCCCGCACACTTACTACGGCGTTCTGCGCACACCCATTTGGGTCCCGCACACTTTCTACGGCGTCCAGCGCACTCCCACGTGGGTCCCGCACACTTTCTACGGCGTCCGACGCACTCTCATTTGGGTCCCGCACACTTTCTACGGCGTCCGACGCACTCTCATTTAGGTCCCGCACACTTTCTACGGCGTCCGGCGCACTCCCACGTGGGTTCCGCACACTTTGTACGGCTTCCGGTGCACTCCCACGTAGGTCCCGCACACTTTCTACGGCGTCCAGCGCACTCTCATTTGGGTCCCGCACACTTTCTACGGCGTCCGGTGCACTCCCACGTGGGTCACGCACACTTTCTACGGCGTCCGACGCACTCTCATTTAGGTCCCGCACACTTTCTACGGCGTCCGGCGCACTCCCACGTGGGTTCCGCACACTTTGTACGGCTTCTGGTGCACTCCCACGTAGGTCCCGCACACTTTCTACGGCGTCCGGCGCACTCTCATTTGGGTCCCGCACACTTTCTACGGCATCCGGCGCACTCTCAGTTGGGTCCCGCACACTTTCTACGGCGTCCGGCGTACTCTCATTTGGGTCCCACTCACTTACTACGGCGTTCTGCGCACACCCATTTGGGTCCCACACACTTTCTACGGCGTCCGGCGCACTCCCACGTGGGTCCGGCACACTTTCTACGGCGTCCTACGCACTCTCATTTGGGTCCAGCACACTTTCTACGGCGTCCGGCGTACTCTCATATGGGTCCCACACACTTACTACGGCGTTCTGCGCACACCTATTTGGGTCCCGCACACCTTCTAAGGCGTCCCGCGCACTCCTTTTTGGGTCCCGCACACTTTCTATGGCGTCCGGCGCACTCTCATTTGGGTCCCACACACTTACTACGGCGTTCTGCCCACACCCATTTGGGTCCCGCACACTTTCTACGGCGTCCGGTGCACTCCCACGTGGGTCACGCACACTTTCTACGGCGTCCGGCGCACTCTCATTTGGGTCCCGCACACTTTCTACGGCGTCTGGCGCACTCCCACGTGGGTCCCGCACACTTACTACGGCGTTCTGCGCACACCCATTTGGGTCCCGCACACTTTCTACGGCGTCCAGCGCACTCCCACGTGGGTCCCGCACACTTTCTACGGCGTCCGGCGCACTCTCATTTGGGTCCCGCACACTTTCTACGGCGTCCGGCGCACTCCCACGTGGGTCCCGCACACTTTCTACGGCGTCCGACGCACTCTCAGTTGGGTCCCGCACACTTTCTACGGCGTCCGACGCACTCTCATTTAGGTCCACTTTCTACGGCGCTGTACGGCTTCTGGTGCACTCCCACGTAGGTCCCGCACACTTTCTACGGCATCCGGCGCACTCTCAGTTGGGTCCCGCACACTTTCTACGGCGTCCGGCGCACTCTCATTTGGGTCCCGCACACTTTCTACGGCGTCCGGCGTACTCTCATTTGGGTCCCACTCACTTACTACGGCGTTCTGCGCACACCCATTTGGGTCCCACACACTTTCTACGGCGTCCGGCGCACTCCCACGTGGGTCCGGCACACTTTCTACGGCGTCCTACGCACTCTCATTTGGGTCCAGCACACTTTCTACGGCGTCCGGCGTACTCTCATTTGGGTCCCACACACTTTCTACGGCGTCCGACGCGTTCTCATTTGGGTCCCACACACTTTCTACGGCGTCCTGCGCACTCTCATTTGGGTCCCACACACTTTCTACGGCGTCCGACTCACTCTCATTTGGGTCCCACACACTTTCTACGGCGTCCGACGCGTTCTCATTTGGGTCCCACACACTTTCTATGGCGTCCGACGCACTCTCATTTGGGTCCCACACACTTTCTACGGCGTCCGACGCATTCTCATTTGGGTCCCACACACTTTCTACGGCGTCCGACGCACTCTCATTTGGGTCCCACACACTTTCTACGGCGTCCGACGCGTTCTCATTTGGGTTCCACACACTTTCTATGGCGTCCGACGCACTCTCATTTGGGTCCCACACACTTTCTACGGCGTCCGACGCACTGTTATTTGGGTCCCACACATTTTCTACGGCGTCCTACGCACTCTCATTTGGGTCCCACACACTTTCTACGGCGTCCGACGCACTCTCATTTGGGTCCCACACATTTTCTACGGCGTCCGACGCACTCTCATTTGGGTCCCACACACTTTCTACGGCGTCCGACGCGTTCTCATTTGGGTCCCACACACTTTCTACGGCGTCCTACGCACTCTCATTTGGGTCCCACACACTTTCTACGGCGTCCGACGCACTGTTATTTGGGTCCCACACATTTTCTACGGCGTCCTACGCACTCTCGTTTGGGTCCCAAACACTTTCTACGGCGTCCGACGCTTTGTTGTTTGGGTCCCACACACTTTCTACGGCGTCCTACGCACTCTCATTCGGGTCCCACACATTTTCTACGGCGTCCTACGCACTCTCATTTGGGTCCCACACACTTTCTACGGCGTCCTACGCTCTCGTTTGGGTCCCACACATTTCTACGGCGTCCTACGCACTCTCGTTT